>JAOQMS010000180.1:7989897-8010294 GCA_027563885.1 Erythroxylum longipes | reverse complement strand
ATACACTAATTTAATTCTAGCTTTGGCATAATAATTAAACTCCAAATAAAATGGTTTATCTAGCAAGACCACAAAATGTATTCAAATCATGCTTAATAAATAAAATAAAAAATTCGAGGCCCAACAGTTTTTATCAATGTTGTGAATACCGTACCGTACTTGATATCGGATTGAATTTTAGTACAGTACTGTACCGGCATCAATCAATATCAGGTACCGTTTTGAGTATTTTTTAGATTTATGAAATAGTTTATGAATTTTTAAAAAAATTGCAAAATAGTCTATTGTTATATTGTGCAATTGTACTGTACATACTTTTAATCCTGTCTCTAAAAATCACAATAATAAATAATAATCACAATAATATAAAATCACAATAATTTTCAGATATTTTACGTATAAATAATAACCATAATTTATATTAAAAAAGACAATTGTCATCATACAAATATAAAATTAAGAATAATACAAAGAATTTAAAATATTACAATTTCAATTTTCATTGTATAATAAATAATAATTATTTCGAAACATCCAATAAAAAGAACAATAAATATCTTTAACTCTCAAATTATTATAATTTACAACAAGAGTTTGTGATAAGGGAACAACCAAGTAAAATTGAAATATGAAACAAAAAAAAAATATTAAATATATTATATTTAATTTACTATCAATTAAATATATTATATTTAATTAATCAAAATTAATTATTACTAAAACTATAAATATCTTAATTTAATTTAATTTATAAAATTAATTTAATAATTATTAATAAATTTAAATAAATTTAAAAATATTTTAAAAATATATAAATTTCAAATAAAATTGATTTAATAATTAAAAATATATAAAATAAATATTAGTTTATAAATAATAATTTTTAAATTATTTATTTGAAAAAATAAAATTGTTTATTAATAAATATTATATAAAATATTAAAAATAAATTTAAATGAGATTATTTATTTTAAGTTTTATTTAATTTATAATTATTATTAGTAATAAAAATATTTATTTTATTTTAAAAATAAAAATTAAAAAATCACATTAAAAGCTGAACTAAATATCTAATTAAAAAACTTTGAAAAAAAGAATGAGAGAGGGAGGGAAAATTTTTAAAAAAATTTGGAAAATTTTGCTAATAAGTTCTTATATTTTTCAAAATTTCCGATACTAATCAGTATATAGTCGATATTATAATACAAGCCGTTATCAAACGAAACAGGCCGATATCGACCACATTTACATTCGGTACATAAAATTTTTATTTTGTTTCGTTCTCCGGTTGGGTACGGAATGAAACTCAAAATCATAATTTTTATAATAGTTAGTGGTTTTAACTTTTAAGGTTTTTAAATCCACTGCTTTTTTGAGGGATGGATAAACACCTACTTACAATTATATTATATATTATCGATAAGTGCACCTGGCTTAGTTGTGGGTAATAAAATAAGTAATAAAGAAAAATTTAGTAGTTGAAAACACACTCGGCAGCAGATCATATTATTCCTAGCTCGTGACACCTAAAGATAGCTCTATATCAAGTTTGAAGAGCAAATTTTATTTTCCGTCATGCCTTTGGTATTTCCATCTCTAAAACTAATCTCTCAGGTCTTATTTAGTTGGCATAGATTCTCTTTTGAAAAAATAATCTTTTTCTTAAATTTTAAATTATCATGTTTGATTCATTTTTTTATGTAGCTAGGAAAGTAAAAATTTTAGTAGCACTTTATTTGGATTCTAAATCTCATCACCTCCTTGATATTTAGATTACTTTCCTTAGGAATTTAATATAAAAAATATGCTAGCCAATTCAACCCTTCCTTCTTTCTCAACTCTACGACAACTCTTTTATAATATTAAGAAATTTAATAATAATAATAATAAATAAATAAAATGTATTTAATACAATTAATAAAATTAATAATAAGAAGAATAATAGTAATTAGATAATTAACAATAATAATAAAATTAATAAGAATAATAAATCAATAATAAGAATAAGAATAATAAAATTTAAATAAAAATAAATTAATCGATAAATTTAATAAAATTAAAATCAATAATTAGTATAAAATTAATAATAATTATTATTAATAATAAGAATAATAAAATTAATAAGAATAATAAATTTAATATTTTTATTTTTATTTTCAATGTTAGAAAAAAATTTGATATTTGATTTAAATTTTAAGATTTATGTTTATACTAAGTTGAGGTTTTTTTAGTATGCTTTAATACTATATTTATGATATAAAAGTATTATATGATTAGAATATCATAAATAAAAAATTAACATTTAATAATATAAATTGTATTACAAATTAACATTATTTAACGATTCTAATTTTTATTCGGTTTGTAGGGATATGATTAGAAATACAAGTCAAAATTAAATTACATTTCATGAAATAATGTTACATACCAAACACTATAATAAGAATCTATTTAACTTTCCTATTAGAATTCTTACAAGTATTCATACATATGAATATCTTTACTTTCTAATGATTTATTTTCTGAAGAAACAGATTTCAAATTCACTTTATTTTTCTGCCAACCAAACAGGGCCTTAATAAAATCGTAGTGTTTTCCTATGCCAAAAAATTCATGAAATGATACAAACATGGATGGAATTTCTTCAGCTTCAATATAGTTATAGAGGCTACAACTAGCAAGCTTAGTATATGATACAAAAGTGCGTGATATCCCAAGGGAAAATTTTTTTACGAAACTTACAAATTTTAATGTAATCAGTCTATGAAAGGGTTCTCTTTCCAATGAATGTAAATATTTTTTATTAATGAAATGGTAATGTATGATCTTGATTGACATTCTAGCTTGTTTGATGACAGTTATAATATCAATTTAATTGGCTGGTTGATTTACCCTACTGGGTAGATCACTAAATCCAGCTGCTTATTATGTCATATCATGCATCAGTTCCTTGACTAATGGCATACTTCACTAAGAAGCAAAACTTTTTACCAGCTACGATGCCTTGAACATGTCATCAACCTGTGATAAATATTTCTAAAATGTTTATATTTTGAAAAACGTAATGACCTATTTAAATAGGCACAAAAGACATACATCTTCAAGTTGACTATGTTGACTTTAACTGGAAATTTCAAGACAAGAATTGAGAAACATTTCCTTTTAGCCTACCACAATTATATACTAAATCTATAATTCATTTTAGATAGATAATCTTTTAAAATTTCAAGCTATGACATTCACAAATTTATTGCATGTCATCTACAATAATCTTATACAAGAAATTGCAACTCAAATTAATAAGAGCAATAAGGTATATGCGCAACAATAACAGATTTGTAGGGAAGACAGAAATCGTAAAGTCAACAAGAATAATTTTAACAAGGTTCAATTGATTGAGTGTGTTTATAGCCTCGGGAGCTTAAAGCGGTTATTTCCACTATTGACTCATCAAAACTCATTTAAATATTATAAATTTCCTTTCTCTATAGTCTATGTTTACATAATTATAGTTAATTGTAAATTCCAACTAGTACAATTCTACCTAATCTTATTCTTATTAAACCCAACTTAACTAAGATTTTAACACGTCCTAAAATCCTCCTCGAGTTTGAAGTCTAGTAACAGACATGCTTTAAGGTTGACTATTTCTAATAATGACATAACACATTATCATACCCTAGAATGTGGATCTCATTATTACTCCTCATATATAGATATGGGTTCAGTATGCTTGGATAAAGTCTTTGACACGATCGTGAATTGGACTTTATTTTTTTTACAAAAATATTTTATCTCACCAATATGCCCATGTCTTCAGCTCATTCCTACTTCTAGTTTCTAGAAAGGAACACGCTTTAGATCATGCCCATGTCTCAGACTATGTTAATCCAAATGCATCCAAGGAAACAGGCGTGTTCTTCTTAAAACTCTCAAAGATTGAATCTATGTATATGAATCATACACAATAATCTCCACCTTAGGGAACTTACTCTATATAGATAGTTTGTAACCATAGCTAACACCTAGATACAATGATTAAGTCCAAATGATTCTTTTACTTCTCCTTCATAATATGCTTATCAACATGTCAATTGCATTCTCTAAAGTGTGAATTTTTTTTAAGCAAGATCTGATCAAATACAATTATCCTTCATCATAGCTCTTTTCCATCTATCTTCCTTCTAGTTAACTATAGTCTCTTAAAAGTAGATAGATCACCGTCACTAATAGTAAGAGTATACATGATTGAGTCTTCCTAACCATATCTTTTTAATTGCTACATGGTCCATCTCACTTTATCCTTTGCTATACCAAGCTGATGTTTTCTTCCTAACGCTATTCTCTTTTCCAAATCAAAATTTTTAGCCCATTTAACATCTATTCTAGGCTACTTTAGTTCTACTTGTATCACCTTTGAGCCAATAATGGTCTTTACTAACCTTTGCATGTTCCATATTTTTTGCTCAATATATATTGTTGTCCAAACAAGACATCTTTAAATGTTACGTGAGACGTTTTACCACGTTCATAAAAAACTTTTAGAAGTCTACCTTTTAGTGTTTTTTACCTTCAATAACCTCCTTTTATAAAGTTCATCTCTCATTCATCTAGATTATCCAACCACATGTATTATCATGTAGTACTATCTTCCTTTGACTTAATTACTGGGGTTTCTATACCTAAAACGATACTCCATATTAATATGTAGATGTTTTTAGCTAATTGCCTTTCATAATAATCATCACATCTTTTACCTCCTTAACATTATCTCTACTATTTTATATCCAATTTGTTCTCATGTAAGGTCCCAAAGAGATTAAGTTCTTCCTCAAATTTGGTACATATCAAACATCGCTCATTATCCTAACAACGTCATCAAATATCGTAATACTAATATGTCATATCATGGTGAATTTGAAAGCTTTATTATCCTCGATTCAGACAATCCCAAAGTTGCTTGATGCATATATCACAAACCAATCCTTGTTTTGTGACATATAATGTAAGCATCTTATATCAAGAATTTATGAGTACTGTAATTGACTAGTTAAAATGTAGAATATGTCTCCATTACTGCTATCTGAGTTCTTACTCTACACTACATTTATAGACACCAACGAATTATCAAATTTCCTTTCATCCCTCTACTTCTTCTTGTTTGGATAATCACTCTTGTTACCTCCAGTTTGCTCGCACTTCTAGCACCATAATATCTTTCCACCCTTAGATTTCTACTTAGAATTCCATGAAAGATGGCTCATCTTTCTCTCTCCCATGATCCTAGTTTCTCCTCACATACAACCATTCTAATTGAGAACTTTCATCAGTATTAGATCTTTGTTGGTTGGGATCCAATAATATAGTAGTAATAATTTCTCCATAATAACTGTCTCCTTACCTTATGTGAGCGTGATCACAAAATATATATAAGAAAAAGGTAAAAAATAAAGTAGAATGATTGCTTTATTATCATCTACAATATTCATCTCAAGCCTTAATAGATCGCTAACTATGTCTGTTAAATGCATTGATATATTATTTTAGATATGTTCCCTCTTACATCTTTATCTTATAGTCTTTACTTCATATACAATTTTTTATAGGAGTTTTTGACATGTGTCAACTTTGGAGCTTCTTTTATATCTTCACAAGGGATGCAATTTTCATGACGTGATACATGACCTCATCTGCCAAACATAATCAAATGATTCTAGTTGCTCACACCTACATACCTCCCAATCAAGTTCAATCATATCTTCTAACTTATTCTCTCGTAGCCTTTTCAGCAATCTTTATTGCATTAACAAGTCTGCTATCTGTTGCCACAGTCTAAAATTCCAAAATTTGTTAAACTATTCTATTTCAAACATTGAAATTGAAGTCATTATTAACTTAATGATATTTTGATACCAGTTATTGATAAATAAAGTGTATGCAACAATAAAAAATGTGTATGAAAGAAAGAAACAACAAAATGAACAAAAAAAAACTTTAATGAGGTTCAACTAATTTTATGTGCCTATATTTTCGGAAATTTGGACCAATTGTTTTTATTATTGATTAATCAAGACTTACTTAGAAATTACAGATTTTTTCTAATCAATACATTCATATTCAACTTGGCCCTTGCTAAACTTAACTCAACTTAACCGTGATTCTAACAAGTCTTAGAATTCTCACAGAATTTGAGTCCATCAAAAAACTTGTTTCCAAATGAAGTTGATTGGTGTGGACACGACTAAGGATATAGTTGTGCATCTCACTATTTCTCATCTCATGTGGATATGAGTTTAGCCACACTCGTGTCTCTAGTTTGTGGATCTTTATACTTCTCTACATACTTAGACACGGTCTATGATATGAATGTGTTTAAAACTATATCTTCTATACGGAAACACATCTATTCCAAAGACATCTACTTTGACAGGGTCAATTATTTTCTATTTTAAAAAAGAACATACTTATGTCTCCTCCTGTATTCACCCAAAGACATCTAGAAAATATCGCATTCTTTCTGAAACACTCCAAAATTACGCCCATGTATATAAGATATACAAACTATTTTATCTTTTATCTTTTGTTTAAGAGATTTGTCTTACATAAACACGTAATAACCCTTATTCGTAGCTTTTTTCAATGTTTGTTGGTTGAGTCTAGGCAGATGTGATAGTGTCTTGATGTTGTCTCCCGTGAGCTATATATTTTACTATTGATATGATTTTAGTTCCGACGGCAAATTCTGTTGACTCTATGTAATTGTTTTTAATACCACTTTCTTGAATATGTCAGGAAATAAAATGAAAAGATAATTATAGGTAGATTTTGTTTTTGATATGGTACAGTGAAAGAGCAACATTAATTTACTTTGACCCACGTTGTTTACTGTCCTTTTTCGTAACATTACTTCACCATTTCCTAGGAAGCTAAATGTTTTCAGTTTATAATGCTTTGACTAAGATTACTTCTGATCGCCTACCTATTTTCATAATTCCAGTCCACTTTCATTTTTCTTTTTTGTTATTTATTCTGTATAATTTTCTGCGTGATATCTAGAAACTGATTAATTGACTGATTACTGCAAAAATAATTATTCTCATAAACTAAAATATAGAAACATTTAAATAACGTGTGAGAGGCTTGTTAGGTAATAAGTTTATTTAATTAATTTGACATGATATTTTCAAATGAAATGTCATTTATGTATCTATACAAAATTTTAATAGTCATGATTTTATATATTATAATTTTATTTCAAATTTTAATAGTATTTATACAGAAATTGCTATATTTTAATGTTTCTTAAGAATTATCTTAAGTGTGTGCATTAGTCTTTCGATATGAACTAGAGAAAGGTAGATAGGTAATTAATATAAAATTTATCACCTTAAAATAATTAAAGAGACTATTGTATTATTCTTGATTAGTATTACTTTAAAAAATCTTAATCAAATTAGAAAGATAATTCAAAAACAATTCTATAAAAAATTAATTACTGTATTTGGAGAAATAATATAATTAAACTTAAATAGAATAGGCACTAAATATATACTTTATATGTAACTAGAATATCATATAGTAAAATGAAGGGTAAATTATAAAAAATTCTTAACTTTACTTAATTTAAAAGTGATGTTAAAACGCTCTAACTTTTAATTTTTTTCTAAAAAAGTAACTGGCCATTAGACATCTTGTTAATGTTGTTGACGTAACTAATCACATTTATCTTAACTTTCTTATTGTTTTCTTCAAATTATTTTTGAAACTGGTTCGCCTCAACCACTATAACCTCATATTTGTTCAGCCTCTAATGGTATTAATAGAACATGTTAAGAAAACTCTATAACTATTGTAAAGAGTGTTTGGTAAAAAGTGCTACTTTCCTTGAAGCCTAAGCTAGTTTATAATAAGTTCTTTAATTTTAATTAAACTTTAATTAAAATTACAATTAGTTATAATTAAATACCAATTTTTTCAAATAAAATCTAATATATGTTATTGATCATTATTTATTTAATATCTCATATTTTAATTATAAAGTTTATGAAACTTTATAATCAGGTCCAAATTTATTAAAACACATTTTTTCTCTTCAACACATTCTTTGTGTAATCCATTACTTTTCCAAATCTGTTCGCAATGGATATAAATTATAACCATAAATTATATTTAAGATTAAATAAATCAAACTCCTTTAATTTATCTTTAATTCTTTGATTAAATTATATATATATATAGGTTGACGTCTAGCAATTCTTCATAACAACCCAAATATTAAGAAATGTCAAAATGATGTTTACTAATCTTTCCATCATTTTTTTATACAAGTCATCATTTCATCATATAATATTCCAATTAGCTATAGAATATAGAATTAGTGTCTACATTATTTGAGTTCGATCATATTAGTTTTCTACCATTAGTATTTGATTTTATTATTGACATTTGTAAACTATTTTACAAAGTGTCATTCCAACTTGGTCTAAGAATTTTTTCAAATTAATATTAATCAAGAACATTAGAACATTCTTCCTAATCACTTTAGGATATAAATCCTATATTAATCATTCAATTATCTTTATATTCAGGGATGTTACGGTGGAAGTCCCATGGTACATCTAGAAAAATTCCCAAAACCCAAAAGCTTCCTTTATTACTTGGTTAGTTATCAAAAACAGACTCCGAACAAAATGCAGGTGGTTTCGGTTGACTGAAACTTCATGTGTATTACGTTGTAATGAGAATGAGGATCGTCATCACCCATTTTTCAGCTGTGAATACACTAAAGCCATATGGAGTAGGATATAAATATGGTGGATGCGATGAACCGTTCCTTTGAGTGGGAGCAAACCTCGAATCTATTCATCAACTTCTCCAGACCAAACAAAGAGAATGCAGTACTTCGTAAATTGACTTTCTTCACTTCCATATTACATGATACGGAAAGGACGCAACTGTCGAATCTACCAGCAAAAGGAGCTTGACAAGTACCACCCAGCTGAGAATATTGTGAACTAGATACGAGCAACAATGGTAGGAAACAATGCCACCTCTCTACTGATTGCAAATTTGGGAACTAAGTGGTAGTTATAACCCCTGTTTTCTGTATTTGTAGTGGCTGTGAATTGTAATTAAATTTCATTTTCTTTACCTTGCGTTTTTTAGAAGAACCTAGTTAGCTAGAAATCCATAGTGGGTGCGAAATACTGTAATATTGTTGTCGCTTCAGCTAGAGTAATCTAATCAATTCTTTCATCTTCCACAAAAAAAAAGACTTATTATAAAAAATATGCATAGAAAAAGTTGACCAAATCACATCAAAATTCTTATTACTTGGGTGTTATATCAACATTCTTATTATTTCAGTGATCATGATATTTTATTAGTTATCAATCTTGTTCTATAAAAGCAAATTGCTTAATTAGAAATTAAAAATAAATAAAAATTTAATGTAACATTAAAGATAAATTGAAAGAATTCAACTAAAAAATTAAAGATATATTTAAGATTACAATTTATATCTATTGCAGACATAATTAAAAATCTAATAAGTCATACACAAGTAATTAAAGAAAAAACTAATCTAATCAAATTAAACTTAACTTTAAACAATTTAAGAAACTCTAGGATTAAAAAAAAGATATTTGACAAATAAAGATCAATATTAAATATTAAATCTTATTCAATCTAATAATATTTAATTATAATTATAATTATAATCAACTTAATAAAATTTAATTAAATATTAAAATCTTCAATATTATTTATATACACTCAAATATATATAATCATAAATTTTACATAAATTAACATTCATGACATATCCTTCTCTATACTAATTGAAATATTCTTTTAATTTATTAATATAGATATTGTTAAAAATCAAGCTCTATAATGTGTAATAATTTACATTTAACTTATTTCAAAAATATGATTTTACATCACTTCTACAAAATTTGGGTAATTGTATCACTTTCACAAAATTTGGGTACTTCGATTCTGGATAGGGACCTCTAGTGTTTGAGTTGACAACCAATCGATTAAAGCCCTGTTGACAAGCACCGGAACTTCGTCGTGTGGACAGTGACCAGCCTGTAAATTCACTAGAGTTGTCTGCGGATAGAACTCTTTAATTCGTTTAGCCTTAGCAGGACCAACCCATGGGTCTAAATCACCCCAAATCAACAACAGTGGGCATCTCAGCTTGCTCAAGGCACTGTCTAAAGTGTATGTGTTCTGATTCAACATAAATCTAGACATTAATCTGCGGAATAAAGACAATTTTTAGACAAGAACCATCGCTCTATTGTAAGGTCAAAGGACTGAATGACTTCAGGAATATCTCTAGTGGAATAATATCATAGGGAGGGAGGATGAGACATAATTTCAACTGGATTATGACAGTCAATCCGTACCTGTAATAAACTTCTCCGGCATTCGGATCAGCTGCAGGTTTTGTTATGGATTGCACAAGATAGTCATCCACATTGGAGCTATTTATATATACCTGTGAAGTGATTGATCAAGTTAGTGTTCAATTCAAAGAAACGATCGTGTGTAGTATGACAATATCATAACTTGGCGCCATAGACAGATGTTACATATGCTTGGAGATCAAACTTGACCATCACTGGGTACCAGTTACATGGATGACCATAAAAACTAGTCTATTGCTGTTTAAGAAGAAATAATGTATAGGTAAAATAACCTATATTGATGTCCAACAGTCAACATGCCTTCATCTAAGAAATAAATTCTAAACGTTCTAATAATCAGGTTTACAGAATTTCACTAGAAACCTCAGAGTTTATTTTGATAAACATTTTTGGTATGTTTCAACCAAAAGTTCTAAATGTCTTCTGTAGCTAGGATGCATATCCTTGATCATATTTAGTTGATGACCAATAAAATTTCACGCTGGAAATATTAAAAACCCCGGACAGAATTACCTCCATGTATGCTTAATGTGCCCCGCAATCAAAACCCAAACTAAATAACAAAAAAGTTACTTACACTCTTTAAGACAGATTCAATGCGAGCTGGTTGCTTCGCTTGCCAAAATAAAAATCCAAGGACAATACGCTGGAAGATTTCCTTGAGAGGCTTCAGGACAACTTTCTGGAAAACTGAATCTTCAGGTTTCTTTGTTTCTTGATTTGCATTTCCAAATTGTCCGGCAGAATTTAACAGTACGACTCCAGCAACTAGCTGAGGCAACCCCACAGCTGCCACCAAAGCAGTAAATCCTCCTAGACTGAAAATTTACCTTGATTATAAACTGCCCTGCTAATGAGGGCAATGATAATACTTTTCCTTTTGTTCAGAATCCGTATTCAACAAAGGAAGGAAAGATTACTAAAATGTAAAGAAAGGAAAGATTACTAAAATGTATTCCAAGTTGAAAATTGCCTTTTTTTTTTATGCCACACAAGATTTTCATGGATCGAAGATATATAAAGTATAACATAAAACTTGGAAATGTAATAACATCAATAGCTTATACAAGAGGAAATGCAACAAAAAATCACTGGTCATCTACCTGTTTCCTACCAGAACCGCAGGCTTTTTCACTATATCTTTCAAAAAATCAACTACTTGATCCTTCCATACCATGGCATCATACTCAATAAGTGCTTTCTCACTCCACCCAAAACCTAGCAGGTCTAAGGCATACACCTTGTATCTCTTGGCCAGCTCAGGTATATTGTATCTGAAGTGACGTGGCAAAGGGGACGGAGTTATCATCAAAGTTTAGTTCTATAGCAGGCACAAATCGACAAAACAAAAAATAAAGAACAAAACAAGTTCATCATCACTGAAACACGTAATTAATCTAGCAAAAATGATACTATCATTAGCTTCAATGGTTGCAATATGATACACAATCATTACTAGGTAATCTATGACCACTTCAGTTCCCTGAGGAAACCAGAGTGCTAACAGAAAATGGATAATCTTCATGAGAATAGCTCAGCAAAAGATGGAAGTACCTCCAATGAAATGCTGAAGCCCCAAAACCATGGATGAGGACAATAGGGAACCCTTCTCCTTCGACTACATAATGAATTTTGTAACCCCGCCATGTCCAAAAATTGTAGCCCTCTGGTTTAAATGGCAGTCTCTCAACCCCTATAAAACAGCCCAACTTAATAGAACTGCGGTTAAGTACTTCTATAAGATGAAGCTTATCTACGAAAAGATAGGCGACAAAGAACAGAGCTTCCTCCATGAAAAAACCGAAAAAAAAAGGTTCATATTTTCGCTAATGAACTTTGACAACAGTAGACAAAATATGTTCTGATTGTCCTTTTTCCAGAAAATTTCATACTAAGATTGCATAAGCACATGAAAGTAAGGACCTAACCTTGGCTAGGTTCTGTGACCAAAGAAGAGCCCGTCATAGAAACGCCAGAAGCTACAATTCCCTTGAAGGCAAAACTTCTTCTGTTAATTCCGCAATTGCTTCCTAGAAGCACAGAAAAGAGGAAAGAATAGATTTTAACGAACTTCCTTATCCAGCAAAGTGATTTAAAAGAAACCCAAAAGCTAGAACGAGAAAGAAACTCTTCTTGAGCAGAAAAGAACGTACTTTGCAGATTTAGTTTTGCGGGTCCAATAAGCCTGGTGCTGGTGCAGCTGAAGAGCTTCAACCTAAGCGCTGGAGATACTACACCACATGAAGAAGACATTGAATCCAAAAACCCCAGTAACCCTAATCAAGACTTTGAATTTGAGACTCCAAAAGATGTAATTTAATTGTGCAAGCAGAAGAGATATACGAGAAACTTGTGTGGTTTGCGTGTGTTTGGGTTGTGGCCTTCTCCAAGCCAGATACCACATTTTTGTTGGCTTTTGCCGCGAAATTTTGAACCTTTTTAAGTATTTTTATTCATTCACGTCAAGAAAATAATATTAACAGAAATAAAAATACAAGTTGGAATACAAAATTACAAATACATGACAAATCCTAGTAATAAAAGGAATCCTTTTCTCGTATAAACACACATTCCTTTATAAGTCTTAAAACCCTCGTCAAGCCCTCTCGACTAGATTAAAATTGCAACAACAAACATGGACCACAGGATTGAGCAAGTATTAGAAGAATGTCAGAACGACATAGAAGACGCTATCAAGCGACTGACCGAGCTCTCCTTACAATCTTCAGAAGTTAATTCTGTGTCAACCCAAATTCAAGACCAAGATTCTACAATCTCAAATCAAAAGAACCTTCCGGCGAACACTGTCTAAAATAACGAAGATGATAAAACTTGGCAGAAGATATTCGTTGATATTTGCAGTGAAGCTGTACATGTATATATATACATAATTAGCATCTATCTATTCCTTAATTAGTGGCTGGAGATCATACTCTAATTCTACTTATTTACATATGGAATAATTCTAATATGGTAAAGATATTTACAACATAAAGGAATATTACAAAAGAATATAATTATTTCCTAATACTCCCCCTCGAGTTAGAGAGTGTAGATTAAAAACTCCCAACTTGGATCGCAAAATCTCGAATTGATCCTTCCCGAGTGGCTTGGTAAAAATGTCGGCCAACTGTGACTTGGTCGAAATGTACACCGGTCATATATCCCCTAATTGCAATTTTGCTCGAACTATGTAGCAGTCAATCTCTATATACTTCGTACGTTCGTGAAAAATAGGATTTGCTGCTATATGAAGTGCTGCTTGATTGTCGCAATACAGTATTGTCGATCCTTTCTGTTTAACTTTCAAATCTCGAAGAATGTACCTCAACCATGTAATTTCCAAACAAGTGTTAGCCATAGCCCTGTATTCTGCTTCTGCTGATGAGCGTGACACATTTGTTTGTTTCTTAGATTTCCACGATATGAGTGATGATCTAAGAAAGATACAATACCTAGAGACAGAACGTCTAGTAATTCTGCAGCCACCCTAATCTGAATCACAAAGAGCTTTTAGTTGTAAATCATTTTGAGATGGTAATAATAAACCTTGCCCGGGAGTTCCTTTGATGTAACGAAGAACCCTGTTTGCTGCATTCCAATGTGATTTGCAAGGTTCTTGCATAAATTGACTCAAAATACGAACAGAATAGACTATGTCAGGCCGAGTCACTGTAAGATAAATGAGTCGACCGACCAATTGACGATATTTCGTTGCATCTACCAATTTTTCACTGTCATCCATAGTCAATTTTAAATTTTGTTCCATTGGAAATTTTTTTGGCTTGGCGCCCATGAGACCTGAATCATGAAGTATGTCCAAGGCATATTTACGTTGTGACATAAAAATACATTTGCTTGAACGCGAAAATTTAATACCCAAAAAGTATTTAAGATCCCCCAAATCTTTGATATTAAAATGTTCGAGCATGAATTTCTTGATTCGTGTGATTTTCTAAATATCATTTCCAACAAGCAAAATGTCGTCAACATAAATGAGAATTGCCGTGAAAGAGTTACCATGTGCTCTGGTAAATAAAGAGTAATCTGCCAATGATTGAGAATAGCCTGCATTTCGAACAACATTAGTAAAAGTAGAAAACCAATTACGGGAGGCTTGTTTCAACCCGTATAATGACTTATGTAGCCGACACACAGTGTTCTCCCCCTGTCGGCGAAGACCTGGAGGAGGAGTCATGTAGAACTCCTCATGTAAATCGCCGTGAAGGAATGCATTTTGAACATCCAGCTGATGGGTATACCAATTGCGTGCGGAAGCAACTGTCAATAAACAACGCAAGGTGGTTAATTTTGCAGTAGGAGAAAATGTTTCTTTGAGTCTATACCTTCCACTTGGGTGAATCCCTTTGCCACTAATCGCGCTTTATAGCGCTCAATTGTTCCATCAGAATTATATTTCACTTTGTAAACCCAACGACAACCAATAGGCTTATGTCCCGGAGGTAACGGAACAAGAGACCATGTGCGATTGCGTTCGAGCGCCTCAATTTCATCTGTCATTGCACTCTGCCAATTAGGATCACAAGCAGCTTGATCATATGTTGAGGTTTCAGTAACGGAAGTAATATTTGCTAAAAAATGACGATGTGAATTTGAAAGACGTGAATAAGATAAATATGATGAAAGGGGATACCGTGTGCTATGGCGGTTGACTTGGCTCCGGGTAGATTGATTAGCTCGAGCGTCAGTCATGTCATAAATGTGGTGCCAAGATGGAGCTTGCCGCTGTCGTGAAGAACGACGCAAATCAAGCTGAGTAGTAATATTAGTTGGAATTTCTGATGAGGGTACAGAAGAGTTAGCAAAATCTGGTGAAGTGGAATTGTGAGAAGGAGGTGACATGTTTGGCAAGGCAGAAGCTGGTGAAACTGGTTCAGAAGTCTTGTGGGGCAACATGGTAGGTGAATCGGGTTCGGCGGTTGGGTCTGGAGCCGAATTCAATTCTGCCGGATTTGAAGAGAAGGAATAATGATCAATTAATGGTAAGTATGGAAGAGAATCTGATTTGGACAATGATGGTGCATGAAATGGAAAGATTTTCTCCCGAAAAATAACATCCCTGCTAACCAGGAATTTTTTGGAATTAAGATCATATATTTTATATCCTTTTTGGCCATGAGCATAACCTAGAAAAACGCAGGAGATAGCTCGGGAATCAAATTTTTGCTTAGGATGTACTGTTGTTGCAAAACATTGGCAACCAAAAACCCGAAGATGATGAGTGAGGGTGGTTTATGATATAAAAGTTCAAAAGGAGTTTTATTATGTAATAAAGGGGATGGCAGTCTATTAATTATGTAAACTGCAGTAAGTACGCATTCTCCCCAAAATTCTAACGGGACATTTGATTGAAAAAATATAGAGCGCGCCACGTTAAGAATGTGGAGATGTTTATGTTCAACGACCCCATGTTGCTGCGGAGTGTAAATGCAAGAGTGTTGAAATTCAATTCCATGAGTTTGCAAAAAGTGTTTGATATCGAAAAATTCAGTGCCATTGTCAACACATATGATTTTGACAGATGTAGAAAATTGTGTATGAACAAAGTTGATAAAACGTTGCAATAAAGAAGTTTCTGATTTATTCTGCATAAGAAAAATCCACGTACAACGTGTAAAGTCATCAACAATACTGAGAAAATAACGTGCACCGGAATGCGTAAGAATTTTATGTGGTCCCAAACATCACAGTGCAAGAGATCAAAAGGAAATTTGGTAGAAATAACACTTTTAGGAAATGGCAGCCGCTTGGCCATGGGATAAACAGTACAATTATTTGGGTGTGTGCTACCTTCATTATTATGTAATGTAGGAAATAAAGTCTTAAGACATGACAAAGAAGGATGGCCAAATCTCATATGCCACAAATGAGACGAGGCCGAGACATTGAGGGCCGTAGGTGACGGATTAGAAGGTGTCACATGATATAAACCGTCATGCTGCTCACCCGAGCCAATCGTCTTCCCCGTAGCCAAGTCCTACATAATACAAAAATTGGGAAAAAATATTATGCAACAATTAAGTTCAGATGTAATTTTGCTAGCAGACATGAGATTTAAATTGAAAGAGGGAACGCATAATACGTTTTTTAAAGTGAGATTTGAATTAAATGGTATAGTGCCCGTGTGTGTGATTTTTGCTGTATCACCAGTAGGCAAATTGACAATTGAAGTGTTAGTATCATGAATATGTGAAAAAAGAGATGAATCAAATGTGATATGGTCGGTGGCGCCACTATCTAAGATCCATGATTTGGCAATAATACAATTTGAGTGATCTTTTGACGTCGAAGGTAAACCTGCGGCATTAGCAAAAACATCATTAGTTCCAGTATTTGGACGATTTTGATTCAAAGTGGACAAGGCCTGCGCTAATTGTTGAAGCTGTTCAATAGAAAAACTCCCTGGTAGTGGTGGATTCTCAACAGCCTGCTGAACAGAATCGACTGCGTTGGCTGCAACATTACCCGATCGACCAGTGTTCTTGCGCGTAGGATTTGACTTCGGATTCTGACTGCCATTTTTGACCCGACAGCGATCCTCCGTATGTCCTCTCTTGTCGCAATAAGTACAGTGAAACTTAAGTGTGCGACACTCTTCAATTGTGTGTCCAGATCTGTTACAATGATCACATACCTTGTCCTTGGAGGATAATTTCCAGTTATTCGACCGACTTTGGGCAGCAGCAGCAATAGAAAAGTTCTCCCCAGAATCTGAAGTTAACACATGCTGCGTCTCTTCCTGTATAATTAAAGAGTACGCATGACGTATACTAAGCAGAGGCACCATCATCAAAATGTTAGATCTCGCTGCTTTGTAAGAATCATTCAAACCCATTAAAAATTGCATTAAACGGTCCTCCTCCTTTTCTTCTGAGTGCTCCTTTGCTTGATTACATGTGGGGGGTGTGCAATATGTGTCAAGTTCATCCCATAAAGCTTTGATTTTGTTAAAATAAGATGCAACACTCAGAGTACCTTGTGAGATGGTGGCGATTGATTTCTGAATTTGATACACAGCTGGGGCGTTTCTTTGCGAATACTGATCTCGCAAGTCTGACCACACCTGATGCACCGTTTTTGCATGAACAATTTGAGCAACAATTTCTAGTTCCACTAAATGCGAGAGCCACGAAAGAATCATGCTATTACATTGATTCCACTGATCGAATTCCTCTGGGGCATCGACTTGTGATGGCGCTTGAATTGACCCATCAATAAAGCCAAGTTTGCGTTTGGCAGTAAGGACGTGCAACATGGATTTGCTCCAGAATGGGTAATGTGGACCATTTAATTTGATGGGTACTAGCACATGACCAGGCTGTTCTGAGTGATGAATAAAGTAAGGATTTGATGGATCCATGGCTGTAGATTTGGCTGATTTTTCTGGTGCTTTGC
Source organism: Erythroxylum longipes (assembly GCA_027563885.1). Taxonomy (NCBI): domain Eukaryota; kingdom Viridiplantae; phylum Streptophyta; class Magnoliopsida; order Malpighiales; family Erythroxylaceae; genus Erythroxylum; species Erythroxylum longipes. Next base: position 7,992,442 of record JAOQMS010000180.1, on the reverse strand, counting down.
CAGAATCGATGGAAGACTTTGGGGTTTCGTTCGACATGTTATCGTAAAGATGTTGAAAAGAGGAAGGCAGAGACAGTTTATGCAGAGCACCAAGATCGGTGCTCTGATACCATCTAAAATAACGAAGATGATAAAACTTGGCAGAAGATATTCGTTGATATTTGCAGTGAAGCAGTACATGTATATATATACATAATTAGCATCTATCTATTCCTTAATTAGTGGCTGAAGATCATACTCTAATTCTACTTATTTACATATGGAATAATTCTAATTGGTAAAGATATTTACAACATAAAGGAATATTACAAAGGAATATAATTATTTCCTAATACACTGAACAATGGGCAGATATGTTCGTAATGGAGATGAATTCAACAACAATTGACGATGCTAAAACACGCACTCTCAGGATTTTAGAGGTTTTGCAGAGCAACATTACGGAGCGAATTCAGAAGGAGGAATCTGAAAGTTCTCAAAGGAAAGAGTTGATGTTGAAAGAAGGAATGGAAACGATAAGCCAAGAGAATGGAATACCGAAACGAGCTTTTTTGGTTCGATAGAGGATCGAAACCGTGAAGTACAGAGCTTGAAGGCGTTGGTGTCACGGCATCAGAAGAAACATAGGGCTTCGAGTATCAAAAGCTATGTTTTGTCGATGCAGTTCAACCAGGCCATTCGGAAAAGCCCAAATCCTGGAAATTTCCAACCTGATGTTGCCTAAGAATCATTAGACATGGACTTGTGAGGTATTCTGCTTTTTGTACACACACCTCTGTCATTACTTAATTCTTGTTAGGTTCCGTAATGTCGATTTTGGTTTTGACATTCAAGGATTGTAGATGTCGGATTATGAAAGATTTTGATTTACAGAATTACATGATCACCACTTCCTATTACTAATTAAAACAAAGTTATTTTGCTATGTCTTTTCACAAATCGAATGAGGTCTTTAATTTATGTTTATTCCCTGTTAAGATCACATCTTCTACATGATAATTTAAAACTTCAATTATTTGAACATTTAAGTAGATTATTTTTAATCAATTTATTACGGGTTTTTATATCTTTTATCTCCCCTTTTTACATAACATAATGAAATTAATATAATTATGTGATTCTCATATTTATCTAAATATTTTTGTGTGTTATATCCATAATCATTTCTCAAATTCTTATTTTTCTATAATCTCATTTATCTTCGATATGTTATAATTGTATTCAATTCTTTTATTAGTAGATAGTGACTATCTTTGAATACATTCTTTTAATAAGTTATCAATCAAAATAATCTTCCTTTATTTTAAATTCTCCCGAATTTTATTTACTTGACTTTTTAAAAATTAACCCATAAGTTCACATCATATACATGATCCTTTGAAAAAACTTTAAAGTAACAAAGTTTAAATTTAATTGTTAAGAATTATACAATAATCATGAGGGTATATTATGAGGCTCATTTAACTTTTAGGGGCCTTAAATAATGTGAGTTTGAATCTTATGACTTACATTAATCTCTTTTCATAGTTGATTCTACACTTATGGTAGGAATCACATGTTATGGTATTAACTTCTTTCTTATTTAACATGGACCTTATATTTGTAAAATATCATATATATATATATATATATTAGTTCAAACATACTTAATGGTTAACGTGAATTTACCAATCTACACTAAAATTCATCTTTGAAAAACTTTGGCATTTAAGACATATATAATGATCATTTAATAATCCAAACCAAATTTCTTTTTTTATTATTTAAGATAAAATTTATGATTCAAGTTTCTTACGATCAATTATAACCTAGATAATAAACTTCAAACTTATCTCATCTTTGTTTATTACAAGTACTTGAGGCAATCTATCAATTATAGCCTAGATAATAAACTTCAAAAAAATCTAATCTTTGTTTATTACAAATACTTGCGGCAATTGCCTATGTAAAATGTCTAATCTCTTAGTACACTTTTTGAATCATGTTCAAAATATTTCACAAAGAGAAAACATACTTTGAATTAAGTGTTACATAATGCTTATCATATAATAAACAACGTCAACACATATTATGCAATTAGACATGATAATATAATGAATGAATGTACATTAAGAAATTTTCATTAATAATGTGTCAATATCTACGTAATCTTAATGACTTCACATACCTAATATACTTTGGAATTAGATATATTATTAAGTTCACCACTATATCACATATAGTTATATACTTCAAGCTTGCAAATTATAAAACCCAGTGTAATTAAATCTTTTACATAATTATATTTGGTATTTATAAAACCCAGTGTAATTAAATCTTTAACATAATTATATTTGGTATTTATACGTTTGGTTTTACAGTGAAATCTAGAATTTGATTAGTTTCTGTTCGTGAACCGCAAGTGTACGGTTGTCGAAGTGAGTAATAAATTGGTAAGAACCGAGTCGTGTCCACAGGGATTATGAGAAAGTTCAATTCTACGCTAGTTGACAGTGTTTGAAATTGGGTTGAATGAAATTTTAGGAAATTCAAAAGTAATGAAGAA
>JAOQMS010000180.1:7974541-7989797 GCA_027563885.1 Erythroxylum longipes | reverse complement strand
TTACGTCAACAAACCTCGACTAATGCTAAAAAATGATAAACCAGCTATAGATGAACATAAAATGAATGTAAATGACTTTGAATTAAGTCATAAACATATATGAAAATATGAGTGTATCAGTTTCAATTTTAGTGTTTCAAATGAACCGAGAAACGTCTAAGACAAACCATTTCTTATAATGTAGCTGAAAATATTATAAATTTAGCTTTTTTGTGAATAAAGCAATATAGAATTAGATCGATTCAATGAGAAATCAATGTGGAATGAGGTGGCTAAGGGCATACAAGCTAATTGCCTTCATATTCCTAAATTCCTTCTCATGATATTGCATCATTATTAAGTAAAACAACAAATGTGGAGGTAGATTTTCGCTCACCTTAATCTCTTCCCTAATTTGCATCCATATAATCTTTCATATTTATGTCATTACTTTCATAATACAATGTTTAATTAATTTAGATACCTCAATATTCTCTTTACTGCAATATGTTTAACCCAGATGTAACTGATATATGCTCACTATTCTAACATTGTAGCAAATATTTGGTCCTATATATATCATTGCGTATAAAATAGTTCCAACTATATTAGAATAGGAAACATTCTTTATTTTTCCATTTTTTGTGTCGTTTTTGAAAAAACTTTTAACTAAGGCCTTTTCCTTTAATAATAGGATTATCTATTGACTTGCAATCTTACATATGGAATCATTCAAGAATTTTTTGAATATATCCCTCTTATGAAAGAGACAATGATTTCTTTAAAAAATCTCTTGAATTCTTTACTCAAAGATTGTATAGAGCTTCACTCAAGTCTTTTATTTCATATCCAAATGAGAACTAATTTTTAACTTAATAAACTTATAGCCATTATAAGCAATCACAAGATCATTTATATAAAAAGATAAAATTATAAACTTATCTTTGGATCTTTTAATGTATAGACAGTGGTCCTCATCACTTATGTGAAAATCATATAATAATTACATTATGAAAGCAAACGTACCACTTTCTTGAAGATCGCGTCAAGTTATAAATTGATTTTAATAATTGACATAATTTATGTTCTTAGCTTGTTATATTGAAACTTGTATGTTGTTTCACATAGTTTTTTTCTTTTAATTCTTTATTAAGAAAAGTAGTCTTTATATTTATCTAATGGAATTCAAGATCTAAGTTGACTACTATAACCATGATTAATTAAATTGAAACAAACCTTACAGCTAACAAAAAAGTCCGTTTATAATTAATTTCCTACCACTTTATATATATTCTTTAGCCACAAGTCACGCCTTATATCTTCGGATACTATCATCAACCTTTAACTTTATTTTGACAGCTTATTTTGTTCCTAATAGTTTTCACCCATTGGGGAGATCAAGTAAGTTTTGTACCTGATTATAACTTAAACAAGTCATTTCCTCCTTCGTTGCTTTCATGCATTCTTTTTTAACATAACTATTAAGAGCCTCATTTACATTCTTTAGCTTACCCTCTTCTTGTGGGATAATTATATAAATTTTCTTATTATTTGATAAAGAAATTAGGAAATTATTCTATGATTGCTTACGTAAATGAGATTCATGAGATAAAAATTCACCAATGGCATGACTATTCCTACTAATATATAGGTAAACTCTTATTAGGCTACTCTTTAAATTGATCTTAAGTTTATTCTTTGTTTTCTATATTTTCCTACTCAGATAGAGTCCCTTTTTGGTAATTCTGTGTAACATAATCATTTTGATCTATAGTCTCATATAAAAATAAGCTTTTTCTTGTTTCACCCTACTTTAAAAGGTCATTTTCTAAAAATTTGACTTCTTATAATTAACATTCAATTACTACTTTATTAGCTTGTTAACCTATGAACACGCATTCTTTTGAGTGTTTAGAATATCTAATAAAGGTACTTTTCTTTCCTTTTAGGCCTTCTTTTATTTTCAAGAGGGATAATGAATGTAGGCAATATAACCCTATAGCCTTAAGCTTGTCATTTTTGGTTTTCTACTTATTTATAACTCATACAAAGTGTTTGTAATTGATTAAACAAGCATATAATTAAATACATGATGATTATGAGCAGTGCATCACCCTAATAGATGATGGTTACATTTTCTTGTGACATTATAGACCTAATTATTTTTAGAAACGTTTTATTTCATCCTTCTGCAATGTTATTTTATTTCGGGGTTCAAGGAATAGTTAATTATCTTTTTGTTTCTTTTTTTATCATATAACATCTTAAACTTATCATACAAATATTCTTGTCATTGATCAGATTTTAATACTTTTATTGTCATATTTAATGGATTCTCCACCAAATTCATATATTTTATAAAATAATTTAAATTTTTTATTTTTGTGAAATCAAATATAAATGACCATATCAAGTGCCATCATCTATAAAAGTGATAAAATATATAACCCCATGCCTTATCCTTACAATCATTATACCACATATGTCCAAATGAATTAATTACAACATATTATAAGCTCATATTCCCTTTCCAAATAGCTTTCTTTCCATTTGACCAACTATACAATTTTGTAAAGACATAGATCTATTAGATTTAAATCACCTAAAATGCTTCTTTAGCTAATTGAGTTATTCAATTTTGATTAATGTGATATAATCCAACATGTTACAAATTTGCATTGTGATTTAAATCACTGGATGTCAATAATGAATAACTTGTCTTACTACTTTGTAAGCAATATCTAATACAATAAATTGTGGAAATTTACATTAAATCTAAGTTTAATTAACACCAACATATTGATAAGATTCTATCCAATCCTTGAAGCGTACTTCATGTATGATTAGGGGTTAGGTACCACACATGTCTAACCTCCAAGTGCTAATATTTTGTAGACCAACTTTTGAGTTGTCACCTATATGAATCCATCACGTTCCATATGGGATTTTATGGAATTCTACAAAGGAATATTTATCCTTGGCTATATGGTTTGTTGCTATTAAGTCTACAATCCATAAAAGATAAGATTTAGTTAAAAAAAACAAAATACACACATAATAAATATTTGTATTAAAAGGTTATACATTTTTAGGATCAATACAATCACTAGTGATATAACCCTTATTACTACAATTGTAGTACTTCCCTCTTTTTATATTTTGCTTTTTGAAAGGACTTTTTTCTTCATTTGGCTTTTTAAAGTCTTGACCATTGTGGATAATTTTCTTACCTGGTTTCCATTTCGACCACCATAATGCTTAAGCTTTTTATTTATAGATCCATATGAGCTAGATTCAATTTCATATACCTTAAAGGTCTTCTTAAAAGCTTCAAGATATTCTTTTTCTAATACAAGACATATCCTAGCATCCTTCATGATCTTAATTCTCTCATTACGAGCGTAGTGGATTTTCCTATTTTCCTATGCTCCTAACTCTAAGGCATAAAATTGATAACTATTTGCACTTGTTGTTCATCAAATAAATTATGACCAACATCTTGTAACTCACTTATCATATTCGACATATTCCTTAAATACTTTTGCATCGTACAACCATATTGCTTTGTCTACATGTAATAGTGAGCAACTTTGATATTATTCACTGAGGTGCCTCTAAATTGAGTAGTCAAAATGGACCTTATGTCTTTAGTATTCTTATCCTTTTTGAACTTATGCATAATGTTATTGTCTATACTACTCAGCAACGTAATGAGAGTCAATCAGTTATTCTTTTTCAAATCTTATATGCATCCTGGTCCCTTTTATATTGGATTATGTTGCCTCCCTGAAGAATATCCATGATTATGTTTAGTGATTCTATAGCCCTCTTCTATCATATATAGAATTTTCATGCTTTAAATTTCATAATTTTGTTGTTTAATTTCTCACCTTGTTTTTAATCTTAGCAACAATATTCTTTCATGTTGTAGCAATATTTGAAATACCATGCTTCTACATCAAAAAAGAAAATAGTGTACATGCACATTAATGTTTTATCATGCACATATACATAATTTTTGTTACAAAATGAATAATTAGCTTTCAATTTCTTATAAATTGAAAGATGGAAAAGTTTTCAATTATCATTCATATAACAATTGAATATTGACCGTATGTCTTTAATAGTCTTATACTTTTTAAACTTATGCATGATGTTATTGTCCAAACTACTCAGCAACGTAATAAGATTCAATGAGTTCTTCTTTTTCAAATCTCATATGCATCCTGGTCCCTTTTATATTGGATTATGTTGCCTCCCTGAAGCATATCCATGATTATGTTTAGTGGTTCTATAGCCCTCTTCTAGCATATATAGGATTTTCATGCTTTAAATTTCATAATTTTGTTGTTTAATTTCTCACCTTTTTTTAATCTTAGCAATAATATTCTTTTATGTTGTAGCCATATTTGAAATACTAGGTTTCTACATCAAAAAAGAAAATAGTGTATATGCACATCAATGTTTTATCATGCAAATATACATAATTTTTGTTACAAAATGGATAATTAGCTTTTAATTGCTTATAAATTGAAAGATGGAAAAGTTCTCAATCATCATTTATATAAAAATTGAATATTGACTTCAATACTTAAATTTATTTTACACATATAATATATGTTACAAAAATAATGGGATAAACAAGAAGTTTATTTATATGTAAATGGACATAAAATACCAAGTTGTCAACACATATTTTAATACTACTTATAGAATATTTATACAAAACACGTGCATACTTAGCTAAAAAAATAAATAATCAAGTATCATATATATAGTAACTCATTACTTAAACAATCTCTAGAAAAATCTAATATAGATGACATATTACTTAAACATAACTTCCTACACGGATATAGCTAATTACTGCATGTGATAGAGCCTTTGAAACATGAAAACTCTAATTATCTCGATATGGAAGCCTCTAGGGTATAAAATTTTAATCAATTCCTTTATTATGTTTTTTTTTTGCAAAAGTAATATCACCAACGATCAATATGTTTTTATATTAAGTGATTCTCAATTACAGAGGAAGCTTAAGAAATAAATTGAGTTTTTTTATATTAGTATCATTATAAGAAATAATATCTAAAATAAAATAATATCTAACATCAATATATTTCATCTTTTTATAAAATATTTGATATTTATTTAAATATATACCATTTTAAATATTACTATAAACTACAACGAATTCAAAATCTGGACTAAGTTCAATAAACAATCCTCTTATCTAAATAACTTATTTGAAAACTTCTTTAATAGTCATACACGCAACTTCTATAATACAAACAATTATAACCTGTTTCCAAGACTGCAATCTCATTTATTAAGATCATTTGCATAATCTGAGTTAATATAACTAACTCATCATTATTTTATGTCTAATTCTATGTACATAATTTATTAGTATTTCAAAATTAACTTCATAACATGTTAGTTCTCCTCTCTAAAATTAGGCACATATTTTTTTAATAATACTAACATGTAAAATATCAAGACAACTATATACCATAACATACATAATGCTGCCAACTGGATTAAAGTAATGAACACGAGACATGTAATCAATATTAGTATATGTCTCTATTAAGTGAGTAGTTGAAAGTCTAAAATGGACTGTCAGTGGAGTACTAATATGTTTTAAATTAGCCTTGCAAAATCTCTCTTAAACATTTATTGGATAAGATACAATCTCCCTTTCTTTCTTTTTTAAATAATTTTTATATTAAGATTTTTTTTGCAACACCTAAATCTTTCATTTCAAACTCACTAGCCAATAAGAATTTTAATATGTTAACTTCAATCATATCTTTAATAGCAATAAACATGTCATTAAACTTTCATTTCAAACTCACTAACTAGTAAGAATTTTAATGTGTTAACTTTAGACATATCTTTGACAGCAATAAACATGTCATGAGAGTGTCACAAATGTAAATGTCATACTTAATATAAGAATAGTCATAATCAATCATAAATGTGTCTATGCATTTATATCATTATTTCAGTGATTGTTTCAACTTGTAAGAAGATTTCTTCAACATGCAGACATAATATTCTTTCCTTTCAATAATGAAACCTTTAGGTTGTTGCTTAAAAATTTACTCCTCAAGTTCATGTAAAAAAGTTTTTTAATCTATTCTCACTCAAAGTCATGCATATAATTAGGAGTAAGCAAAATATGAATAGAATTATGTTTTAATATATAAGAAAGCATATTATTGAAGTCAACTTCCTTTTTTATTGTACCCTTTTTTTATAATTAAGTAGGTATTACACCTCACTTGTTCTATTATTGGAATGTTAACTTTCTTCTTCCAGATCGATTTGCATCCAATGATTTTATTTATTAGTGGCAGTTTCACTAGCTTCTAAAACCCATTTTCTAAAAGGACTCAACCTTTTCATGCATAGTTACAAACCACTTCGCAGAATCATTAAAAATAAATAGTTTTAGAGTATGTAGAATTTTCTCCAATATTATATGTTTCATATACCACTAATAATGCATATATCACTAAATTGATATAAGAAGTTTTGTGGTATCCTAATTTCTCTCCTTTATTTATGCTTAGTTATGCTAAATGGATACTCTTATGATGATTTTTTTATCTTTTTTTGCCTCGTCATCCTCCTCATCTTCATAGCCAACAACTTAGATTTGATCAGAATCAAAATAAGATTGTAGTGGAGAATATGATTGAATGCTCTTTATCTCCACCTTCTTTGATTCACTCTCTTGATCTATATTAAAGGAAGAAACAAACTCCTTTTTTGGGTGAAATATAGAAAATTTATCAAGTACAACATTCTCATTAATTGTAATTTTTTATTTTAGATTAGAACATCAAAACCTATATCCTTTTATACCTGGTTCATACCTAAGAAATATACTTTTTTTATTCTCTAATCTAATTTACCATCATTATAGGACAACTAAGTACATACGAATTAGAGTAGCTAGCATGTTTATCAGATCAACATGTTATGGATAATGCCTCATTCAATTTTTTTTAAATAAATCAAAGTTTGATAACATACTATACTCTCTCTCTAATAATGTTTTGTTCATGTGCTTTACAACACCATTGTATTGAGGTGTTCTTACAATAATGCAATTGTATAGTTATTCCATAACTTTTACATATTTCATTAAATTCTCCATAATAAAATTCCAAACTATTATCAGTCTTATGATATTTATTTTTTGGTTTAATTTTCAATTAGAGGTTTCTATTACTTAAATATAACAAAGACATAACTCTTATGTTTGAGAAAGTATAATCGTACCTTCTTACAATAGTCATCAATGAAGATATAAGCACGTATTGAGCTCCACCTTTTAAAGAAGTTTCAGGGACTCTTTAAAAGTTTTAATGAATTGGTTTTGTAAGTGAATGAACAAAGTGGACTCTTAAATTTTCTAAATATGCAATGCTCACTAAAGACTAACTTTGTTATACTTTGGTTGCCTATTAACCCTCTCTTCCTTATTATTATCATAACTTTTTCATTATATATCCCCATCTTACATGTTATAACATGGTAATGTTAGAATTTGAAAAGGAAAATGTAGTTATTAAAGCAGTACCTATAGTAATAGTTCCATCAAGAAAATATAAAGTACCAATCTTCTTGGCTTTGATCTCGACCATAACACCCTTTTGTGAATTTTAGATTTTAACCCTTACTAGTATAAATGTACCTATTTAGATTAAGTGTACTTGGTAGCATGTCATAATACTACTCAAAATAACTAGACCTACAACTATAGTAATGGTGAGTCTAGGTTAATCCCACAGAGAGTGTTCATTAGCTTTTATTATGAAAAGAATTGGTGTTTAGGTTTAGGGGGTTTATTTGTTTTCAAATAAGGAAATAAAATGAAACTAAACTAATGAAAAAAAATTAAAGAAAACATTCTAAAAGTGATGAAAGCGATGAATTCGTTAAGGACCCAGCATTGGATAAATCTCAACCTACACACAATTAAACATATTTCATTAAATTGTTATTCTTATACCTACCCTAGCAACTATTAATCGTAAGTTAATAATAAACTCTGTTAACCCTGATTTTTCCTTAGTCATGTTTAATTAAGAAGAACTCGTTAATTAAACCTAGCTATCGAACAACCTAGAACAAGCTCTCTAGATTTAATTGAACATCTGCATTATGAGTTAGGAAAACAAATTAATTAAGGCAACAACCACACAAGCTTGAGTTATTTAACCTAGGTTACGTTATTCCTAATGATTCGAAACCATTAATAGCTACAAATGAATCTCAACATAAAAATTTCGGATTACATTAAAGATTATAGCAATGAGTTTTTACATAAAAACAATCAAATAGAGCATTCAATCATTTTTACATAATACCCAAACATTAAACATAGGATATCATAATCAATCCATATGAGAAAGAACAACAAACAGTAAGAGAAATGCTTAACAATTTTCTTGGCATCGATATCACCTTCGAACTGAGTCAAGAAAGCCTAGCCCTCTATGAGTCTCCAAAGGATGAGAGTCTTGCCCCTTTGTCGCCTTCCGAAACCCCTAAAATGATTCTTCAAACCTTATGCCAAAAAGTAAGGTTTTCTGGTGAGTTGGAAAGATGTTATGGGTGTGACACATTTTTCATGGGCGTGACAACACTCTCACAGCCATGACCTATTTGTCATAGCTATGGAATGTTTCTCAAGCCATGACTTATGCTATTCTTCATTCCTTTTAGCACTTTCTTGTCTCCTCTTACTCTAATCCTTCTTCTTCTTGCTCTATAAAGATAAGTGAGTGTGAATCTCAAGAAGACAACTCAAATATTATGCTTTTGACTCATTTTAGTTCTTTTGCTTCCAAATTGTACCTAAAATCAAATATGAACTAAAGTAGGTGTCTTGATCATTTTAAAGCATTAATCACTAAGTGTCATAGATTAAATGTAGTAACAATTAAGCATATATCAATTTCCCCTACACTTAGTTTTTGACCGTCCTCGAGAAAAACATCAAAATTAAAATCAAAGTCACAGACCCAAAACATTTACTTAATTCCCATATTTTCCAAGAATATATAGTCATAAGCAAAGATGAATAACTTTCAAAAACCATAACAATAACTTAACATTCAATACTTCTACTCATGATTAATCAACATTCATCACCTTTAGAAACTGAGCAATCTAAAGGTAAACTTGACAAAATGTGTTTAAATAAGATAGATTCACAGATACACTCAAATACCATTCATGATCATGACATTCTACAAGTTTACAAATCATTTCATTTCTCCACCACTACAGTTCACATATATAATCATGAATCAAAGAACTTTTCAAGGTTGTAATGTGGGTAAAGATAAGATAAGATGTATTTGGGTAAAGTAGCATAAAAGACATCAAAGCTAGTGCAATAAAAAGACACTTAATATACCATCAAGTGCAAAAACCAACATCCACTCACAATTGTGTATGCTAACTGTGAAGAATGCAAAAACTATGTTTCCTATCTCAAATTCAAAATTTCACACGACAAACCACATAAAACATAACCAACTAGAAGGAATCACTCATACAATTGATAACAATACATTGAAACCACAACGAGTGATCCTTCAAAGTCACATTTACCTTATATGCATCATATTCAAATTACCCATTCATATAACATTAGGAGGAGACATTAATCATAAATAACTTTGCAAAACAATTGCCTTTCCTCCTAGATACTTTTATTTAAACATTTCTTCTTTTCTTTTTATTTTTCCTTTTTATTTTTTTATTTTTTTATTTTTTCTTTTTCTTTTCATATAAAAATTGAAAGAAGCTACACCAACAATGGAATTCATAACATGACATTCTGGCAAATATAACCAACCCACATATATGCACAACTCTACGCTTATACTTTTGTACATCCACAATCATCAATAATCAACAAATGCTCTAATAGCTTTAAGGCTTGGGTAGGGCATTTTGTTATGTTTAAAGCATGTAATGTGGTTAGCAAAAAAAGAAAATGCAATTCAAGCTCAAGGGGGCTTATCAAAAGGAAAATCATATAAGTAAGTAGGCTATTTGGTTTATATAGCTTATGAAACAAAGAATGCTTATATCATTTTCATGTTCATGCATGTGATAAAAATGTGGTCTTGAATATAAAACCAAAAGTCAGGATGCGCATATCATGAAGGTCATACATAAACAAAAGACAATTGGACTTATATGGACGTGTCAGTCTAATAAGGCTCAAAATCTCACTGACTTTTGTTTACCACTAGTCACTACACTTCTAAAGATAACGTATAACAATGAATAATAAGAGCAAAAAGTACAGGCTAAGCTGCCATGGATTCTTCTAGTCAATGCACTCTCTAATCATGATTGTATAATCCTGGAAGCAATAGAATAAGAGAAAATATTTGCTTGTTTGATTCTCTCTCTCTCTTGGTTGAAAACTTAAAAACATGTAAGAAACAAACAAACTTAAAAAAACACATGCATATAAGAAACAAATACAAAAATGTAAAGGAAAAGAAATGAACTTCCCTTGGGTTGCCTCCCAAGCAGCGCCTTTGTTTATTGTCGATGGCTCGACTCCTTTATCTCCTCATTACGTGACAAAATTATGATATTCGGATGTTACATGTTTTCCTCTACTTAAGGTTGTTCAGGATAGGACCTAAGTTAATGATCATTCATATATATTGGCTTCCCTATTTTCAAATTTCCAATCTCTACTAATCCCATGCACTTTGGAAATATCTCGAATGTCTCTTCACTTTTTTCTTCTTGGTTTAATTTCTCCAATTTGCTATGTAAAGGTGAAAGGTTAGTCTTATAAATAATTATGGACTTAGTACTCACCTTCGAGTTGAATGATTTATCATTTTCTGCTTCGAGCTCCTTCTCCAATTCTTCTTTTTCACAAGCAATTCCTTGAGTAGGTTTCTCATGATTCTCAAACTCTTCTCCACTCTGTAAGGTCTCTGTATTAACGTCCCTTAGGTACTCTTCAGGTTGAGATGGTTGCATTTCTCTACTTTGTGATGCTAGACTGTTGATAGCTTCAGCTAGGTGACCCATATGGCTTACCAAGTTCTGGATTTTAAAACTTGTTTCCTGTTGGATTGCATCTTTTCCTACTGAAATCGCAAAGTATTAGCAATTCAAACATTAACTAATTCTTCTAGAGATGTACCTGAGTTATATTACCTCTCTAAATCTTGGATGTTAGACCCTGTATCTTGCGAAAATTGCCTTACATCTTGCTGGAACTACTGTACACTCTTTGAAGTTGAATATTGTTAGTAGTTATAATATTAAGCAATTGTTCCAGAAATGTACCTGAGTTAGAATAAGGTGCTTCTGGTGTATGTGGGAATTGTTGTGCACACTGCAGCTCATTTAGGTAGTAGTCTTGCTGGCTATCTCATCTATAAGCTAAGTTTGGTTAATCACTCCAAGCTTGGTCATAGGATTGGGAATATGGCTTCTAGGCAAAATTCAAATACTCTTGCAATGACATACTCCCTTTGCAGTGTCTCTCTTTTCTTTTCTTCTGCTTTTTTTTCTAAATACGAATAGACGTTAAAAAATCAAGAAATAAATGTAAAAACAAATGATAAACAAATATATAAAAAACATAAATTAAAATCAAAATAAAAAAATAAAGCATCATATTCCCTGACAACGGTACCAAAATTGGTAGTGCGTCATAACACTACTCAAAATAACTAGGCCTCTAATTATAGCAGTGTTGAGTCTGGGTTGATCCCACATAGAGTGTTCAATTAGCTTTTGTCATGAAAAGAATTGATGTTTAGGTTTGGGGGGGGAGGGGTTTGTTTGTTTTCAAATAAGAAAATAAAATGAAACTAAACTAATGGAAACAAATTAAAGAAAACATTCTAAAAATGATGAAAACGATGAATTCGTTAGGGGCTCGGTCATTGGTTCAATCTCGGCCTACACATAGTTAAACGTATTTCATTAAATTTTTATTTTTATACCTCTCATAGTAACTATTAATCGTAGGTTAACAATAAGCTCTGTTAACCCCAGTTTTTCCAAACAGTCACATTATGAGTTAGGAAAATATATTAATCAAGGCAACAACCACACAAGCTCGGGTTATTTAACCTAGGTTACACTATCCTTAATGATTCGAAGCCATTAATAGCCATAAATGAATATCAACATAATAATTTCAAATTATATTGAAAATTCTAGCAATGAGTTCTTACATAAAAACAATCAAATAGAGCATTCAATCATTCGTACACAACACTCAAACATTAAACATAAGATAACATAATCAATCCCTAAGAGAAAGAATAACAAACAATGAGAGAAATGCTTAACTAAGTTCTTTGGCGCCGATATCACCTCCGAACTGGGTCAAGAAAACCTAACTCTCCATGGGTCTCCAAAAGGTGAGAGTTCTACCCTTTTTTCCCTCCCAAAACCCCTAAAACGGTTCTTCAAACCTTTCATAATGTTTCTGCCATCAAAATGATGTTTTTATACTAAAAAGTAGGGTTTTCAGGTAAGCTAACAATATGTCATAGGCATGACTTGGTATGTCATACCTATGACATAAATTTCACACCCATGACACATTTTTCATGGGCATGACAACACTCTCATGCCCACGACTTATTTTTCATGGCCGTGAGATGCTTCTCAATGATTTATGTTATTCTTCATTCCTTTTGGCACTTTCTTGTCTCCTTTTGCTCTAATCCTCCCTACTTTATGACGACAAGTGAGTGTGATTCTCAAGAAGACGACTCAAATATTGTGTTTTCGACTCACTTTGGCTCTTTCACTTCCGAATTTTACCTAAAATCAAATTTGAACTGAAGTGAGTGTCTTAAGCATTTTAAAGCATTAATCACTAAGTGTCATGGATTAAATGTATTAATAATTAAGCACATATTAGTACTTACTAAAATTAATTTTTTAAATTTAAAATATTTCAAATATTTTTTAAAGCTCTTACTACATATCAAGCATCTTAATTTAGATTGTTCTCACAACAACAATTTGACAAGATTTGTTGTATTTTAACGTAGATTGTTTCATACCAAGAATTGGACAAGATTTGTTATTCTCCATTAATATAACCCCATTGTTGACATTTTCATAAGTAGAGAACTGATTTAAGTTTGAACATATATGAAAAGAACAAGTAATATCCAATGTTTTAAAAATCAAACGGGAAGTTAAACTGGTAAGATAAGAGGTTTAAGATTTGAAAGGTTCAACCAATATTAGACAATCATAAAACCTGGTAAACTTTGAATAAAATTAAAGAATTTGAAATATAATTAAAAGAGATTATCCTTTTGAAGTTTAATTGAAAAAAAGATCTTAATTGATTTATTTTAGTTTATAAGAAGTTACTAATTTATGAAAATTGTCTGATTAATTAATAAACTGATCGATTTTTAACAATAAGATTTATTAAAGTAAATCAAATTGAAAAGTTAAAAAATAAACTGAAAAATTAGACAGTTCAAGAATTTTAAGGTTAAACGAGCCAAACTAGTTAAGTTTTTTAATCATTGGTAATATCCAAAATTCAATCATGATGAAATCTTAATTTTGTCTTTGTCGTTAAGAGAATATGCTAGGGAGATTCCTTTTCCCCAGCATTGCTTTTAAATGATTTGTTATCATCACTTTTATTATTTTTTAGAAATATCACTTTTATTTTTATCCTTCAAGTTATAATAAATAACATTAATGTGCCTTATTTTCTTATTATAGCTACAAAAAAATTTCATATTTTTAGATTTTGACCAAGATCGTCATTTTAAAGTTTTAAACCTTATTTTGCTGATTTTTCCTTTAACAACCAAACTTTCAAACTAATTTTCACTAAACCTATCATATGTGATTATTTTTTTCAAGGAGTTCATTAGAAAATAAACACAAAATTTGATGGCGTGTCAAACCAGCAAAACTAAATTCCTACTCTAGAACACTTAAACGAGCAAAGTGGTGAATAAGGTCGAGCCACAGAGACCAGTGTAGCGATTGTTTATTTGTGCGGAAATAATAAAAATAAACAAAATTGATTTAGGAATGATTAATTTTAGAACACGAAGTCACGCAGAAGGCAATTAAAAATAAAGACTGAAAACAATATAAAGAAAGACCTAGCCAAGGTACTCCTCCGTTCGATACTGTAATCCGATCATAGACTCGAAAACATGAATTCAGTACATTCTTATGGACAAAGTTATAGCAGACAGTGAACAGCACATATCGACCAATCCATTCGTAATTATTCGATAACCTCGAGTAAAGCTCCGCAAATCATTACCCTAATCAATTAGACTATTCCTGATTAAAGCTCCGCAGAATATAATCTATGGCAGCAGTAGACTCTAATGGACCTTTGTCTTAGTCAAGAGAATCGGAGAAGCCGCAATCTATTTAGATTAAATTATTTAATCTCACTAATTTCTTAATTGAAATTAATTCACCACTTCGATAGATAGAAATCACGGATTCGCTAATCTATTCGGCACTTTATCACCAAGTTAATTAATTAATAGGCCTCGTTAATCAACAAACACGGCAATAATAAATCGATTAAAGCGTGGAGATCGAACAAACATAAGAGATAAACAAAAGCAATTAAATTAAATTAAAGGAGTCTCACAAATGACATTAATCGAACGTTAGATACCTTGTCTAGATGAAAAGTTAGCCACGCATAGCAATATTAAAAGACAATGTTGTTAAAAGAGAGTCGTTTTGTCTTTTTACCCCATCCACAAAAGCTGCTGCCGCCGTCCTCCTTTTCTCCCCCAAAAGCTGATCGTGTTTTTCAATTTTCTAAAAGTCTATTCATAGTCTAGGTTTTCTTTTTTTTTTAATAAAAAAAATAGGCCACAATAAAACATGAAAATAAAGCTTCAATGGGCTACAAAATAACTTGACTTTGTCCAGCATAAGGAGCTGTGTCATTCAGGCCCAAATCCTAAGGTAATTAATCCGAGATTCGCAGGTAGCAATCTGCCAGCGTCGTGGCACATTCAACATGGTCATGTTGAAATTCTGTCCAGTTCCAGATTAGCCAAATTTACTCCAAATCGCATCACTTTGGTATTTCATCACCTATAACATACATAGACACGAATTACCATAGAAACACAAGCAAAACCTCACATAAACCTATTAAAAGAACATAAAACACACACAAATAACATGCACAAAATGCAAGTTATCAAAACTCCCCACACTTGAACAATACTTG
>JAOQMS010000180.1:7962820-7974441 GCA_027563885.1 Erythroxylum longipes | reverse complement strand
GGACTATTTCATAAATATAAAAAATTGCCCGAAACGGTACCCGGTATTGACCGGTACCGGTACAGTACCGTTCCAAATCTCAATCCGGTACCAAATCTGGTACGGTATTCGCAACATTAATCTGTACATATTTTTCGGGCACATATGACGTTATCTGTTTATGGAAGTAAAATAATTATGCTTCAAAATGCATGCCTTCTCCACCGCATTACTTTGTCTCGTTCATGAAGTTCAACCCCTATACGAAATACCCACCACTTGCACTATTAGGCACTAACCCATGGATTAATGTGACAAAATGCTATAATGATTCAACTTTCCTGTTTCATTTATCCTAAATCAAAACCATAAAATCTCAACTGTACTTCTATATAAAGACTTTTGTTAATATTAATGTTTTTTATGAAAATTATATTTTATTGTATGTCTAGTTAAAATTTTATTGACGCTATATATGTGATATTTTTTCTAAATATATTAGAATAAAATTTGACATTAATTGATTAACAAAGTTCAAATTTTGAATTAGAAATTTTAAAAATTTGCAGACTAAATTAAATTGAAGGAGTGAAAATATAGTTATTCCTAGAGAGAAATGATACCTTTGTTGGCACTGAGAGAGCAGCGGTGCCGTTTGGTTGCACAACTAGTACGTGAAATCATGTATCCTGGAGCTCGTCATCTATGGAACCTATTGCCACTAGGGAGACTATGTAACGGCTACGTAATATAATTCTGAAAATATTCGAATTCAAATGATGATAAAGGCCTTAACTGACCTCAACTAGTCGGTTCGGTTTCTGATCTGCAAGTGTTTCACAACTCCTATAACTACATAACATATTCTTTTGTCTTGCATTTTTCTCACGTTCGAAAATCAGAGAGTGAAAGAGAGGATCAGAGGCTTCTCGACGGGTTCTCTTGCGGAAAAGGAAGGCACATTGCGTACTCCAAGGTTTTAACTTAATAGAGAACCCATCTTCTGTTTTCCTCTTCCATTTTCATGGTTTCTTGTAGGTTTTCGGAACTCCTTTCCTATATCCAACACCCAAAGAACGAACTTTTTCATTTTGTTCCTTTTAAATTTATTATTCTTGTAGAGTTACTTCTGAATCTTAAGTGATTGTTTTGTAACTTCGTGAATGATTATGCATTCTTTCCAACAGGGGAACCGTAGACATCCTCAAGCATCTTGAGTATAGTTGGATCAAAATCTTGAATCTCTTTTGTGGGTGCTTCTCGTTCTCTTTTACAGTTTCATTGGCTTTTTAAGATTCATGCTTTGTTTCTGATCGATATCAAGTTCAGTATTTCCTAAGTTGGTTACCATCATTTCATTTCTGGCAGTTGGAATTTGCAGAACTTTTGCAAATATGAATGATCTTATGACACAATCATTCTTAAGTTATGTGGAATTAAAGAAACAAGCCCAGAAGGATCTTGAAATGGAACTGGACGTTGAATCCGGCAGACTCAACCCCACCGACTATCCAAACCTCGGACAGTTCTTCCAAGAAGCCAACGGGATCACGCTTGAAATGGAAGAAATCACCAATCTCTTGTTTAATCTTCAAACACTTAATGAAGAGACCAAGTCTGTTCATAGTGCTAAAGTACTACGTGGGCTGAGAGACCAAATAGAATCAGACATAGTCGCAGTCCTCAGAAAGGCCAAGGTTGTCAAGGCAAGGCTAGAATCGCTTGACCGATCCAATATCTCCAATCGCAAAATCTCTGAATTGTATAGGGAAGGGAGTCATATTGACAGAACAAGAACATCAGTCACAAGTGGCATGAGAGTTAAACTTAGAGTGTTGATGAATGAATTCCAGGTTTTGAGAGCGAAGATTATGACTGATTTTAGAAATGATCTGAAAAGAAGGTATTATAATGTGACCGGAGAAGACCCGAGTGAGGATATGATCGAAAAGATGATTTCTGGAGGTGGGGCAATTCAGACTTTGGCAGTGACAAAGGAGGTGGATTCTAAAAGCAAAGAGAAGCATGAGGCTGTGATGGACATACAAAGAAGCTTGCAAAAGCTGCATCAGGTCTTTCTTGACATGGCTGTTCTTGTGGAGACACAAGGCGAGAAGATTGATGATATTGAAGATAATGTAGCCAATGCACGTAACTTCATCTCTGGTGGAACAAATAGTATTTACTATGTCAACCAGATGAAGAACAAGAAGAAGGCATGGTTGTACTGGTTGTGGGCTGTTATGTCCATCATACTTTTGGTTTGCATCATCTCAATGTTGGTTTCTTGATGGAAAGCAATGCGAGAGATTTACTTGGACGAGCCATCAAATGAACTCCTTCTGAACGGTCCTACAATTGTAAATTCATTTCCTTCTTTTCTTTTGCCTTTCAACTTCTAGAATTGCAATTTTAATGGCTTTCACTTGTAGTATTTGGTTTTGTTTTAATGTGATCTTTGTCGTTGGAATTCATTTGTGATGAGGTTTTACTTCACCGTTTTCATCCAATGAGTATTGGACAAGCTATTCTTACTCTTTGCCTAGTCCTTGTCTGGATTAGAATCCTGTGGCCATCTTATACTCCTGAACTCAAGGTTTTCTTCATCAAGCTTCATTACATTCGTTGATAATGATTAATGATTTCAGATATACTGGAGGGGATAAAAGCATGAAGATTTAGACCATTTATCTCAAACTTTCTTCACAGTAAAAAGGGTAAAATCTGAACTGAAAATTCAACTTATTTATGACCATCGGATGTTTCAAATACAAATAAAGGCGCAGAGTGATTCGTTATATACTGGTAATCTCTACAACCTGAAAGCGTACATTAAGGCAAGAGAGAATTATTTTGATCTCTTTATATCTACATGTACTAAGTACTACAATTTAGGCAATTTTAAGATGCTGCGTAGCTGTCCACGATTGCTCAGGCTGTAGCTGGACTTTTCCAATCTGTCGCACGCATGGACACAATCAAGTTGTTAAAAGTATGACCAGTCAAATATTTGACAGGAAGCTGCAAACTTAGAAAGTTGAATATTACAGATTTTCTAGATACTAGAGCAAGTTCAACAAAACAATTTAGTTGATTGAATTATCACATTAGTAATCTCCGCATAATAATACCACATGAGTCAAGAATACACAAAGCAGGCCCTAAGAAATATAAACAAGTTAAACATATAGATTGAATATTTAA
Organism: Erythroxylum longipes; assembly: GCA_027563885.1. Lineage (NCBI taxonomy): Eukaryota > Viridiplantae > Streptophyta > Magnoliopsida > Malpighiales > Erythroxylaceae > Erythroxylum > Erythroxylum longipes. Next base: position 7,971,258 of record JAOQMS010000180.1, on the reverse strand, counting down.
ATACCTTGGCATTTTCAACACAAACAAAATCTTTGTAAGAAGCTTCCATTTGAAGATGTGGGTTCCACAGTACAGCATCTGACCAACTGCAGGGGTAAAGAATATCGATCACCAACATTGACAGAATTATCAGCCAAATCTAGGAAAAACATCAAAAGTGGTTCAAATGAAAGTACTTAGTATTCTTAATTGTTATGACGTCCCCCAAGCCATTATCAAGTGTCAACTCATTGGGGGCATCAAGATAAACACAATCTACAAAGCCTGGGAAGGTGATCACGTCCCTGGGTCGTTAACACAACAGTTAGAACGTGTTAGCATATATCTTTGCAAAAATATAGTCAAGTTTCCAGCTTATGAGTAAGCCGTTGCTATTTTCAGAACATTTACACAAACTCTAAATCACAAGACAAAAGGTTTTTTGACATGGAAATAACATGTCAAGCTGTGACCCTTAATAGTTTGAGGTTCAATCTCCAATTTTTGATGATAGACTGAGTAGTTATTTTTGGCTTACAAATGAGATGGAGGTCAAATGAAACTTATGATATCTTCATCAATTTTCAATACTAAAAAAGGTTCCGAGTGACAAAGCTACGAACAACAATATCTTGTGCTTTTTGTCTTTCATCAATATTTGTTACTAGATTATTCGTCTCTCAGAATGGAAAGCACGATTCTTTTCCAATTACTAAATGATCTATAATTAAAATAATACACCATGCATTCCCTGCTGCTTGAAGACATGTGTTCTGAGAGATAAAGGTCGCTTACCTTTCCTCCTTACCCTCCAGTGGGTTGGTAGGATCTGGATCTTTGTTCAGAGTTTTGCATCCTTTCAAACCTCTTACAGATACGCCAGCCACTGAAGCCTGCATGATCACAAATGTAGTTTACCAAATTCAATTTCTATCTAGACCATGTAAGACATAACTAACTAAATTTTATGAACAACCACCGATTATTTTCATGTGAGATGCATGAACGAATTATTTAGTGCAACTTCTTTCAAGGGAATGAACGCACATGAAAGTATGTGTGGAGAGCAGTGGTAAATGAAAATGGCTTGCTATCTGTGTTTGTAATCCTTAGTGCTGTAGAGATGCTCTTTGCATCAAGAGTAACCTGAAAGAGCAACATATGAAGAAAGAAAATGAAAATGGATGAATATGCTGTGATTTAGTCTACAAATTACAAATCAAGATCACTTGAAAGTCACCTCCAGAGTTGCTAAACCATTATGGAAGTGATGGATTACCTTGTATAGAGCTTGAAAACTGAAGTCCCACATGGTTCGACTATAAGGACCATCCTTGAGCTCAAGAGTCACAACAGGGTTTCCATCAACATTTTCAGAATCAGCAACTGACCAATCCATATTCCTTGCAAATCCATGCTGTTTTGTGTAAACAAAATTTTCAAAGTGATAAGCACAATGTAATTAGAGTAGTAGTATCTTCATTCAAATAACAGAAAATGTTCATATATGACTGACATGCTTTCACTAACGTAAATCAAAACCCTATGTAAATCTAAAGAAGTAAAACTTAAACCTCAGAGAAGCCACAAATTATATCAACAAAATTGACTGAAAGCTCAGCATCAGAATCACCCAAAATGAACCATCATTAGCACCCTGAGACAAACAAAAACACAAGAACGAACACTAAAAGATGAGTCATTTGCCATACCTGTTGAATAGGGCCAGGTCCAAACTGTGGGAAACAATGAGGAATGCCTCCACTATCCACGTGAAGGGATTATCAGTATCATCCTCAACAACCAAACAGAAGAGAGAAGATAAATCTTAGAAAAATTCTAAAACCTGATGGGCTTTTTCTTGTTGAAAACAGCATCTGGCCTAACAAAAAGGAGGTCTTTCCCACCAGCAACCTTCCAAGACGTCACACAACCTCCAAACAGGTAAATCTCCGCCTCACTTGTAAATAAAGCTCGATTCAGTTAATTCATAACTTTACACAACAAAGTAAAACCTCACCCTCTGTATCTATCAGTCTACACATACATACATACATGCATACATACATATACACACTTACCTACCGTGAGGAGAGGAAAGTACGACCTTTGGCAAGTTACCTTCACCTTCGGTGACTCGGACACCAACAGTAGCTCTTTCTTTGCTCGCAGTAGCAAATGCCATACCAGAGGATCTGTATCTCCAGGATTTCAGACAAGAATGCAATAATCAGAAATTTCTGAACTAGGCGTATCATAATCTTAAGAGACGAGTAAAAGATTCGAAATTTTCGTGGATAGAAATTGGAAACGCTCACCTGTTGAATCGCCGAACATTGAGGTTTGGGAGAGAAAATGGAATAGAAAGAATCGCCATTCTTATTTTTTAACTTGGAGAAAAGAAATGGCCAGTGGTTTGAGGCAGTAACTCAGTAGTGAGGTGCGAGTGCTACGATTAAATGCTCAACGAACATCGATCGGTTTATGTCGTTATTGTCATGTGTTCTGTTTTCCTATTCGGATATTCTCGTCAGTCGTCACGCTTGTCCTATGACTTTTCGTGTCCTTGGGCCGCTAGAGTTTGGCACTGGGCCCAAATATCTAGAATTTAGAGTTGGAATCTCTTAGAAAGCAATGAATATTGAAAAAGGAAGGTTTTGACTTTTGAGCGTAAGATAGCATCGAGGATAATGTGAATAAGTGTTTTGTAGCAAAGGAGGAGACATTAAGCTTTGGTCGGAGGGGTAAGGCCAATACAAGCAAATTTTGGTTGTCAGGGAGAATTCTCCGAAAGATGAGGCAGGATATATAAACTTTCAGCCTCGTGCTCAAAGAAATGGAAAATTTAGTTTTTATTTTTGTAAAATCTTATTTGTATCAGTTTGCATATTTATTTATGACAAACAAAATAAAGAAATAGAAGATGACAAACAAAGAGAACACAAAATTTATGTGATTCGTCATTAGCTTATTTTCACAAATAAAAGGGAGGAGACAAGTTTACTAATTAATATTACGAAAGTGTTACAACAACAAGAAAGACTAATCACTCAAAAAAATTCTTAAATTCAAGTAACCAATATGCATCTCTCACAATTTACAAAACAGAAGAGAAGCGCTCAAAAATGAGAAGGAAAAAATATAGTAATTCTCTCACAAATTGTGGACAACAGTAGTATCATGCAAATTCGAACAAACTTTTTCACTAAACAGACCTTGTAGCCAAGTAACTTCCTTTATAACTTCAACCATTAGAATGTACTTGACTTCTTTGCTGGATAACACCACCGTAGACTATAAAGAAGTTTTCCAATAGCACACCAAGGGAAAACATATAACTAGTAATGGATCTTCTTTTATCAAGATTACTTACATTATCTGAACAACATAACCAACCATATTTCCCTTATTTCTACCAAATTCTAAACAAATGTTAGTAGTATCCTCAAATATCTCAAAATCTATTTCATAGTCTGTCAGCGTTCTTTACCTGAATTAGTCATATATCGACTAACTAAATTGATCACAGGTGTAATGTCTGGAAGGGTGCAAATCATAACATACATAATACTTAGAGTGAGGAACATATGAGATATAATCATTACTTTTCTTAAATTATGGTGACTAAGCTGCTAAAAAATGAGTAGCAAATAGTGTACTTATATACTTGGTGCTTTTCATTCCAAAATGCTCTAAAACTTTCTCAACAAAACTTCTTTGAGTTAAATAAAGTTTACCTGCAACTCTATCTATTTGATCTTCATATTAAGAATTTTCTACTACTCATAAATCTTTCTTCTTAAATTTACCACTAAAAGTTCCTTTTGATCTTAGATATATTTTTGGAAGTAACAAGCTTATCATCAATATAAAGTAATAAGTAATTGAATGAGCTATTACTAAGATTTCTGAAATATAAACAACTATCACATTGGCTTCTGGAATAGTTGTGCCTAATTATAAAAGAATCAAACTACTTATACCACTATTAAGGAGACTATTTCAAACCATACATTAATTTCTTCAATAAGCAAATATAGTCTTCATTGAATTCAATCTCAAAACCCTCAAGTTTTGCATGAAAATTATCTCCTCAAATTCACAATGCGAGAAGGCAATCTTAACATCCAGTTATTATAACTTTAGATCAAGAATAATAACTAGAGCAAATAAGATATGGATAGAGTTATGTTTTATGAAAGAAGAGAAAATAACATTAAAGTCAACTCCTTGTATTTGAAAATAGCCCTTAGCAACTAACCATCCCTTGTACCTAGTATCCTTAGAAGTTAAAATATTGTCTTTCCTTTTAAGGACACATTTGAAGCCAACAATCTTCTTATCTTTAGATGGTTTCACCAAATCCCAAGTTCCATTATTATGGAGAGCTTCCGCCTCCTCTTGCATGAGAATCATCCATTTGGAAGAATAATTAGAACAAACAGCTTCTATGTATATGAAATGATCACTAGCTCCTTCAATTTCTTATACAGTAGCATACGCAAAAGTAATACAATTTGTAAACTTTGGAGGCATTTTTCTCTCTCTATTACCTATTTTGGCAAGGAAATGCTCATCCTCTTCTATTGACTCTTCTACTTATGTGAAAGTGCATAACTAGAATAGGTCTTTTATGAATTCAACTTGTGAAGAAGATGTACTTTCCAACTTAACCTCCACCTACTTCTTTGATTTCTACACGTCTAAGTCAGAAGAGACACATACTTCTTTCATGGGTGATGCATGGCAGACTCATCAAATGTAAAATTCTTATTAATAACATTTTTGAGTGATTTGGATAAGGAAGCCAAATAACAATTATGCCCTTTTTAGATTTAGGTTCAAGTTTTTTGTTAACATGAATATAAGTATGACAACTAAACTCCAGTAAATTAGAATAATTAGCAAGATTATCAAACCATAATTCTTTCAGAGCCTTGCATTCAGTTGATGCAAATGGAGAACAATTCACCAAATAATAAGTTGTAAAAGCTATTTTACCCAAAAGTCCTATGCCAAACTAGAACAAGACAAGATAGAGTTTTATTCATCACTTGGCGATATTATTCTATTATTGAATTCCATGAACTATGAAATGTCTCATAATTCCCTTTTCTTTGTAGAATTTATTGAACTCACCATAACAGAACTTTAACTCATTATCGATTTGGAGGCACTTCACTTTCTTGCCTATCTATTTATATACCAAAGCCTTCCATTACTTGAAAGTAACAAATGCCTCATTTTTCTAATTAAGAAAATAAACATATACCTTCCTAGAGTAGATGAAGGTAAGCATGCATCAAGCATCAACTTTAGGAGAACAATATAAATATTTGAATAACCTTTAGTGTTATGAACCCTTATACTGAAGTTGACTCTCTTGTGTTGAACCCTTATCCTGAAGCTGACTCTCTTATGCTTTTCAAAAATATAATCATAAAACTCTAAATTTAAAGTACTTTAACCATCAAAAAGACCCTTGTTGCTGAACATTGTCAAGTCCTTCTTACTCACGTGTTCTACCTTCATATGCCATAACTTGTTCATATTTGAATCCAACATAAAAGAAGGAACTTCCCCCAACCCCATAATGATAGATGCTTGCAATACATACAATCTACTAATTTTATTTGCTTTCATCACAATAAGAGGACCCTTCAAAACCTTCAAAATTCCACTTCCACTAGAATATCTGAAAACATTATCGTCTAAAACAGATAAAGAGATGAGATTATTTCTGATATTAGGAACATGTCCTGCCTCAGTCAATATTATGATCATGTTGTCATACATTTTAATTTTGACAGTATCAATACCAACAACCTTGCAAGGATGATCATTATCCATCAAAATAACTCATCCGCTTAGATTTGACACCATTTTCAGTTGCTACGTAAACATCACTATCTTTACCTCATCTTGCATAACACCAGCTTTAGTGGTTTTTTCAACTTTCCAACTATTTTATTTGTTCCTATTCTGAATTTTGAAACATTTAGATTTAATATGCATTTCCTTCTTACAGTAATTGCAATTCAAGTGACTATTTTCTTACTTTAATTTTTATCTCAGTCAACTACTATTGCTAGGCTACTTTATAGAGGACCTTCTCTTAACAACTAAACCCTATGCTAGACTATCATAATGGCTTATAAAGAGTTCCTTGCTAAAGAGCTCTTGAGAATATAAAGATGCTTTTCACCTTTTCCAATTTTTGAGACTTGTTACTGCAGCTTAATGTCTCTTTAAAGTTCTTATATGATGGAGGTAATAAACAAAGAAATATAAAAGCCTGGTTTTCATCCTCATACATAATCTCCATATTTTCCAAGTCCAAAAGGATAGAAGAGAAGTTGTCAATATGAGACTTTATATACATACCTTTTTCCATAGTAAGGGTGTACAAATGATGCTCGACAATCAATTTGGTGATAAGATTCTTTGTGATATATAAAGACTTTATAATATAAATCGTTAATTGCCTTCTGATTAAGGACTTCACGCGTAACTTCATTAGATAAGCATAGTTGAATGGTAGACTAGGCCTTCTCATCAATCTTTTTTTTTTAATCTTCATCCAATGTAGCAGGAATTTGATTCTTTCGCAACAATGCTTTATGCAAACTATCTTTGCTTCAATATTGCTCGCATCTTGACTTATCATATAGCAAAACTCATGTTATGCGTAAATTTCTTAATATTGAATTTTGTTATCACCATCTTAAATCCCAAACAAATATTAACAATGCTTTATTGCTTTACCAATTTGATAAGGATAAGTTGCAATGGAACAAAAATAATTATCTAGGAAAAGAAGAGTGTAAGCAAATTACCAAATAAAAGAAGAAAAACAGAGATCTAACATATAAATTTATATGGTTCGATGTTAGCCTACCTTCATAGCTGATGGAAGAAGAAAATCCACTAATAATCAAAAAGTGGTACAATAACAAGAGAGAACAATCACTACAAAAATCCTAAATCTCAATATACCCTATGTGCTCACCTCTCACAATTTACAAAAGAGAATAAACACTCACAAAAGGGAAGAAAAGAATAGGGTAATTCTCTCACAAATTGTGGCTCACAAAATATACTCATCGATTGTAGAAAAAACTATCATAATGGATTGCAAAGCCTATATTTATGGGCTAAAATTCTTAGGCAACAATTTGAATTTAACGGTCATGATTAGTTCTTGTAGGTTAGCGTAAATTAATAGTCTGAAATGATTTCTTGCTAGCCAGAGAGTCAAGGACCAAACAATATAAATGGTAGCCAAGCATATTGGCAGCCGAGCCACTTAACACTATCATTAATTAGAGAGTTAATAATGGGTCAATTTTATAACAAGTCAAACATTCAAGTTACTTTTAATAGTTTTGACTAGGATTGTCAAATCAAGTAAATTTCAAGATTTAAAATATAATTTAACAAATAAAAGTATAATTTTTAAACAATTTATAATAAAATTAAATTAAGTAAATAAATATAAAATATATTATTAATGAAGTTAAAACTCTTCAATATCATTACCAATCGAAGAATAATAATCTTTTATTATAATAAAAATTTAAAATAGAATAAATAATATAAATATAAATATTTACTTAAATAGATTTGTATCTTCTATTCTCTTTTCCAATAATTATATGAATGAAAATTATTAGATGACAACTGTAAATTGACCTAAATTTAAGATATTTATAAATATACTTTTTTTTTAATTTTCTTATGATTCAAACCTCACTTGTAATTTTTTTGACTTAAATTTTTAAGTCAAACCTAATTTATGGGTTGATTATTATAACTACTCTTTAATTTTTAGTCTTAATTCATTGAATTATATAAGCTCAATCAATTTGTATTTGTCTAATTTCATCATCATCATTACACCCAGTCCGAAATCCCGCATCAAAGTGAGATTTGGGGAGGTTTGATAGTATATAACCTTACTCCTACATAATAAAGAGGTTGTTTACAGTAGATCCACATGCAAATGTAACAATAAAAAAGTAATGCAGGTAAAAGAATACAAAAGTAAAACTGATATGCTAAAAGATTGGGTAAATAAAAATAAAATAAAATAAAATATGTCTAATTTGACGTTTATAATTTAACTAGTTCTGAACCCCGTGCTTTGCACAGGTTGTTACAAAGTAAATAATGAATTTTAACTACAAAATTGAAAGGCAAACACAAGTACAAAATCTACATATTGCATTTCATAAAATATGATTATGATAAAATAAGAATCTTACAAACAAAATGAGTCCCAAAACATGAGAGCCATATTTACACAAGTACAAAAGATAGATAGTTTACTATTCAAGTACAAAATACTTGCATGCCCGAAAATAGATAGATAGTTTACTAAACAAAAAGTAGCTGACAAAAAATTGGTCATTCTTGAACATTTCATAGTTAAGTTAACTTTTCTCTTTTGATTTTGGTGG
>JAOQMS010000180.1:7905311-7938415 GCA_027563885.1 Erythroxylum longipes | reverse complement strand
ACGAACGAAATGGTATCTCTCTTGCCCACACAAGTCAGATTTTCAATGCTCATACATTTCATAACATATTCATGCTTTCATGTTTCTTAAATTTTCTATTTTTCATTAATATAAAAGTAGCAGAATTCTTACAAAGCAACATGATATACATTCACAGAATATTTTTACCACATTCACAATGAGTAAAAGTAAGCATTAAACACACAAACAAACAAATAATTTCAGCTCATCATCATAAAAACTATAAACATATTACTCACCTAATTTGGTTGGAAATCCAAACTCAAGTTTGCCTTTCCTCTTGCTCTTGTATGGGATTTTCTTAGCTCCCTTCAAACAAACCAATTTTCATTCAAACCAATGTTCAAATAGAAAACCCATAAAACTTCAATAATTAAAAAGAAGAAATTGAGCTTTGACTCAACCTATGCATAGTTTATCTAAGCTAGCAAAACTAAAACCTAGTTTAGAAATCCTTGAAAATCAAAACGGGTTGCTCTTCTTTCTCCCTTTATTTCTAACAAAAACTCATTTCTCTAATCCCTTTTCTACCCAAGCAAGAAGAAAAGATGATGGAGATTACCTAAAGCAAGTTGATTTCTCTTCTCTCTTCTTCTTTCTCCTTCTCCACGATTTTTCTTCTTCTTTCCTAGCTTCTCCACGTTTTCTTCTTCTTCTTTCTTTCTTCCCCACGTTTTTCTCTCTTCTTTCTCATTTCAAGACTACTTTTGTCTTGTCTTTCCAATTTTACCCTTCTACATTTAATGTAATGCCTAATAACTCCTTTAGTCTATTAAACACCATAGTATGCCTATTACACACTAGCTTAATTTTAACATTTCTATTCCATAATTCGAGTTTCTACTTATGCTTGCTAAATCATGGACTAAATTCTAAAAATAAACAACTAATTAAATAAAGAAATAATAAAATAATAAAAAATTTTGGGGTCCAACACTTTAGCCTTTGGGTTCCGCATCACCAAGCTTAATTTCGATTTCTGCATGGATATAAAAGGAGAAAGTTAGCAAAATTTTCATTTTTGGAGAAGAATAACAAACCTAGAAAAAATATCTTACATTATGAAGTAAAAATTTACAAGAACAAAAAGCAGGAGAGAGAGAAGAGATGAGTTAGGGATGTAAGAAAGAAGAGAAGAATAAAGAAGCAGGAGAGAGAGAGAAGATATGAGTTTGGGACGTGAGAGAGAAGCGATGAGAGCTTCTACACTAGACAAAGTTTATAAGAGGAGGGAGTAGAAATGAAAACTTGCAAAAAATTGTTGTGAAATATTAGAAAAATATCTAATTTTTGTTTTTGTGAATTTGTTGTGGTTTTGTATTTTTAGAAATAGCATATTGTAAGAGGAAACAATTAAACATGTTTTAACATGTTGTTTCTTTTTTTTTATAAAAACCACAACAAGAAACAGAAAAATAAAAGAGAAACAAAAGGAACCTTAAATTTTGCTTTCATCAAATAAAATATAAACTTGTACATTACACTTTAACAAACTTATTTGTCCTTTAACTATAATAAAGCACACATTATGAAGTAATGGGTATATCTAATGAAATTTATAAACTCGGAGTTTATTTAATTAAAAAATGACAATCAGGCCTAAATTGGTGCTAATGTTATATTACAACGCATAAGTTGGTAGAGACCTCTGAGAAGTGCAAAATAGTCCAAGATTTTCAGCCAAGAGTTGTTTAGCTATATTGGGTCAAATTGGGCTTGGACCGAAGATATTTCAATATATACATTGGTAGTTAATGGGTCCCAGTCCACAAATCCCGATATTTAGCAAATACCACTTCAGGGAAAAAAATTAAAGACCATGCTCAAAACTGTAGATTATTGAACTAAAAATCCTTTTATCTATATTAATATCTGCAAAAAGGTATAAATTGGATTCTAGTTTTTACTAATATATGATTTGAATCTTAATATTTTTTGCATTGAAAATGAATCATAATATTTGCAAAACATTTAAAATGTTCGTTATACATTATGTTAACTTTAACATGTCATTAGTTTAATTTGTTTTAACATAAAAGTCTTTATGTATTACACAATATACACGTAATAAGGTGAAATCTATATGTCAAATCAAATTTAAAGTAATTTAAAGGTAATTTAAATAACTATATTTAATTTATAATAAAATTTAATTCATAATTTAATTCTAAAGCATAATTATCTTCATATAATTTATTGAGCAAAATATGAAAAGTTTGCACAACTCTCTTTCTCATATTTTATTTTTCCTAGTCTTTGAAATGCGGATTAGAAGTTTTCATGGCTTCAAATTTTTTCTTTTCTCTTAACTCTTTGCAAGACCCATCTCTTTAACCAATAATACAATCACCAAACTTGAAACAAGAAATCTGCAAAAATATCACATAATTTCAATTAGTAACATGAGATCAGTTCATGAGATCAAAGAATTTATTTTGTAAATTCTCATTAATGCTAATGATCGTTAAGAGATTACGTTTTGATATAAACTATGTCACAATAAAATCAAAGAATTGAGAGCCAAAAACAATTGCAATCATGGATCACTAAACATACCCACTTCAATGTTCATCTCTTAGCCTCAAAATATAAATACCCATTAAAGGAAAAAAACAACATATCTACCTTAATGAAATCCCAATAGTAAGACACTCGAAATAGTGAAAACATATTATAGAAAAGTATTTACAAACAAAAACCTAATGTATTCAAGAAACAACACTAAAAAATGCATGAATATAGTCTAGATCTTAATAGTCTAAGACTTTTGTTAACTCACAAAGAAAACCTAGAAAAAGTAAACCAGAAAAAATGCAGTGTTAGCAGTTGCAAAACATGAACTGCCACGTTAACTTCCAACGGTTATGTTTGTCCTAATATAAAAGGAGGATTAAGAGATTGAAAAAAAGACACAGACCAGCATTCATTATAATCATACAGAAAAACTCCCTTCATTCTTCTTCACGTTAATCACACCATCAAAGGCTTAGAGTTTTGGGCATGGATTAACGGTGACTCTAGTAGCCAACCGTGATACGTGGACTAGTAAACAACAAATTGATCTAACGCTTCTGCATAAGGTTAATCCTTTATATTATTCTACAGTAGTATCAGAGCCGAATTGCACATTTCTAGTCTCGCTTTTATAAGCATGATTAGTATGTGCAATTAATCTATTTTACTAAAATTTTTCTCTCGTTGCATATATGTTATACTTGCAAATTTTTTTCTCTACCTGTTTTTGTTCTCTCGATGATTGGTTACTACCTAAAACTCAAACGATTTAATCTGGTTTATGAACCGCATAAGGCCCTCGTTATTTCTACCTAAGTGATGAATACAACAGTAATAACCCAAAACAAACCCCAACCAGAGGAATATGGGTAAAAGAAAAAGTTGAAAGAAAGTTTTTAGGCTTACCCATCAAAACCGCCTTGGAGGGGTGGCTTGTGAATATTACACGCCGCCACCGAAGCTTTAATCTTCTTCCTCTGCCCTTCTTCGCAGCCGATCTATGTGATTCCAGCAAAGAAAACCAACAAAAATTTCAATTGGAGGCGCGTGTAGGTCATGCTTCGTCACTGAGAGGTGCGTTAGGTGCAAGATTAGAGTTGCCGTGGAAGCTTTCTTTAGGGGTGGTGAAGTGGTGGCGGTTAATATCATATGGGTTTTTCGATTTTTAGGGCATGTGAAGGACAAAGAAATTTGAGAGATAAATTTCGAGTCTTGGTGGCCATGGCCAACTGAGAACCGAATTTAAGACATGTTTTGGAGGCAGTGAAAGAGATATAGAGTTGCAGAGGACGGCAGTCATGGCGAGAGTAGAGTAAGAGAGAGAAACTTTCAAAGCTTTTAAGTTAAAAGAGCAATTGAGAGTTTTCGAGAATGAGTATGAGAGTTTTGTTTTTTTAAAATAAAATAATGGCTAATGTCAATTAAAAGAGAGAGCCCGTGAGAGTTAGAATGAAGTTTATGAGAGTTTTTTAAGAAAACAATGGCCAATTTACAGAGAAAGATAGCGTAGGTCGTAATCACATGGGCTTATGTATATAACTAACATTTTAATCTTTTGCTTGCTTATTATTTCATGAAAATTAAAGATTAATTTGTTTAATTATGCAAATAAGTTTTGCTATGTGAATTTTTTTTGTCATATAATTTGCATGAGTTAAATTATTATAAATTCATGAACATGTTTTCATATAATATAGTTTGAAATATTCCATAAATATATTTTATGGGCAATATTGTATTATATTTAAAATAATATTATATAAATGAGTTTTATATAATTTTGTATGTAAATTTTGTTTTATATGTATTAAGTTTTTTATTGTAAATTAGTTTTAAATATAAAGTTTTTTTTGGCATCTTTGTGATATGTCAAATTAAAATAGGTTAATTAAATTATAGAAATTCCTAATTCATTTTTTGTATGAGATGATTATGAGCTTAGCGAAATTTTTGATCATACGACGTGAATTGTGGATTTTTTGAAATTTTAATTAATGTAAATGTGCCTCACATCATTTTTATATATACTTGTAGATATGGCAACTAAAACTATGATCGGTGATTTGTCCACCACTGAAAAATTGGATGGGTCCAATTATGATATGGGGCAAAGGAAGATTGAGTATTTTCTAAATGAACAAGAATTGCTCAAAGATTTGACCACAATAATGACTGCACCTTCTTTGTTAGACAAAGACAGAAAAGATATTGATACTGCTAGTGAGCAATATCAAGCATCCTTAAAGGCTTATGGAGATTGGTCCAAAAAGGATCGTAAGGCATGTTATACTATGTTGTATTTCATGCATGACGATCTAATTGGAGAATTTGAGGATTGTCCCACTGCTAAGGACATGTGGGACAAGCTTAAGATCACGTTTGGTCAAACATTTGCAACAAGGTTTCGTGCCTTACACCTCAAATGGATGAACTTCGAGATCAATACGACTCGTACTATGGCTAAACATTTACGAGCCATGAGTGCTATGGTTCATGATCTTAAGGCAGCTGGGCAGGTTATCTTTGAAGATGAACAAGTCCTAAATCTGATTCAGGCTCTTCCAGATCATACTGAGCACTGGAAGAATGTGAAACTTGTTTTAACACATAATGAGAATGTCAAAACTCTTGCAGAGATAACAAGGCACCTCGAAATGGAAGAGGATCGATTAAAAGCATCTGAATCTTCCAATGTGGATTTTGTTGCTAAAGGGAATAGACTAAAAGGCAACAATGCCAATCGAGGTAAGAGAAATGGTTCGCGGCCTCCTCACAGGAATGGACCAAAAGGTCATATTGCTAAGAAGTAAAAGGCTAAGGGCAAATGAGAGAAAAACATGGCACGTGTGAAGTGCTATAATTGTGGAAAGAAAGGTTATTTTGCTCGGGATTGTCCTGAACCTAAAAAGGTACCTTTCTTATCCATTACTCCTGAGTTATATGTTTGTTCTCATACATTAGTTGCTAATTCTCTTCCTAATTGGACTGTAGATACGGGAGCAAGCAAGCAGATAGTTCGGGATCGAGCTGGCTATGTGGACTTTCATCGGTATTTGGTGGGTTCACAAACTGTCGTGTTAGGAAATGGTAGTGAAGAAAATGTCCTATGAATAGGGATATATAAGCTCAAGTTACGTGGAGGAAACATTTTGCTTCTCCATGATGCTCTCTATGCACCCGGGGTGCAATGTTGCCTTATGTCTCTTGTAACTTTAATGAAATCAGGATTTGTTTTTAATTCTAGTCACAATGGATTGGATATTTTGTATAATGGCAATGTTTTTGGCCATACTACATTGAAAAATGATTTTCTATTTCTTGATTTGGATGCATGTTATGATAATTCATCTTCTGTTTATGTTTCATATTTTGATCCTAATTCTGAATCTGTTAAATGACATGCTAGACTTGGTCACATTGGCCGAGATAGATTGAGTAGGCTAGCTAAAGAAGGTCTTTTAGACCGACTCACTAAGGTTAAGTTACCTAGATGTGAGTCATGTTTAGCTGGTAAGGCAACTGCGAAACCTTTTAGTAAGGCTTCAAGGGTGTCTAGACCGCTAGAGCTTATTCACTCTAATATTTGTGGACCTATGAATGTTAAGGCACGTCATGGGGCTATCTATTTTCTCACTTTAATAGATGACTACTCTCGCTATGGGTATGTGTACCTTTTAGCTCATCGTTATGAAGCGCTTGATTTGTTTAAACGTTTTGTGAGAAAAAGGGTATAATAAGACAACTAATGATTCCTCGAACTCCACAACAAAATGGTATTGTAGAGCGTAGGAATCGAACATTGCTTGACATGGTTAGGTCAACGATGGCACAGACTAGTCTTTTAATTAGTTTTTGGGGAGATGCGTTGTTCACAACAACTTATATTCTTAACCGTGTGCTAAGTAAAAGAGTACCCGCCACTCCATATAAGTTATGGAATGGTAGAAAGCTCTCTTTGGATCATTTGCGCCCATGGGGTTCGGCTGGTTATGTACATAACCCGACTCATAAACATGGGAAACTTAGTCCAAGAGCCACAAAAATGGTGTTTATAAGATACCCCAAACATTCTAAAAGGTATGTTATGTTTGGTGAGCACCCGAATGGTGGCATGACGGAAGTTGATTCCCGCAATATGGAGTTTCTTGAGGATGAGTTCCCAAGCATCGGTGAAATCAAAACGGACCTAGAGTTGTATAAGTTATAACAAGATAATCTCGGTGAGGGGGAGAATTTAGTTACTCGCCAAGTCCAAGTCACTGAGATTTTTTCTACCCCAGAGAACCAAAATGAGAATGAGGTTCGTCTTCAATCTCTAAACCCAGAACTTGTGGATAGTCTACATGTTCACAATCCCACATCTCAGGGGGATAGTGGGAGTGGTTCTCAACATGATCAAGACCCCACATCTCTAAGAGATAGAGGGAGAGATTTTGAATCAGGGTAGACAAATGTAGGTCCTAGACTCCAAAGAAGTGAGTGTGGAAGAATTCCTCGACGATATTTTCAAATTGAAGAGGAAATATTCCTTTGTACTCCTTTGGAAATAGACGAACCAACCTCTTTTCAAGAGGCTGTTGATTCACCTAACCACACAGAGTGGATGGATGCCATGAGGGATGAAATGGACTCAATGGCAAGAAATCAGGTTTGGGAACTAGTTGATCTTCCGCCGCAACAAAATTCAATTGGAAACAAGTAGGTTTTCAAGATAAAACGTCGGGCGGATGGAATGATCGACAGTTTCAAGGCCCGTTTGGTAGCAAAAGGCTATACCCAAAATGGAAGGTATAGATTATAAAGAGACATTTTCTCCTGTAGTGAGATTTGCCTCTATTCGCTTACTTCTGGCTCTGGTTGCCCATTTGGACCTGGAGTTATTTCAAATAGATGTAAAGACTGCTTTCCTCAATGGTAACTTGAGGAAGAGATATATATGAATCAACCTATTAGTTTTGTATCAAAAGGTTAAGAAGACAAAGTGTGTCATCTTAAAAGATCCATATATGGTCTCAAACAGTCTTCTAGATCGTGGTATTTCAGATTCCATAAAGCCATTACTTCTTTTGGCTTAGTCATGGTTTCAGAAGACTATTGTGTGTATGTCAAGAGAACAACAAGTGGAATTATGTTTCTCACTTTGTATGTTAATGACATATTACTGGCCGACAATAATATAGAGATGCTCAAAACTACTAAAGAGTGGCTGTCTTCTATTTTTGATATGAAGGACATGGGTGAAGCTAGGTATGTCCTAGGTATGGAAATAACTAGAAATCGTCCCAAGAAGCTTCTTGGTTTAAGTCAGGAAGCGTATATTAATAAAATCTTAGAATGTTTTCGAATGCATTATTCCAAACCCGTTGATACTCCAGTTAAAAAGGGTCTTACCTTGAGTCTTAATCAATACCCTAAAACAAATAATGAAAAAGAAAAAATGAGCAATGTTCCCTATGCTAGTACTGTAAGCAGCTTAATGTATGCTATGTTGTATACACGACTTGACATTTGCTTTGCGGTTAGTTTGGTAAGTCGTTACCAAAGCAACCCAGGATCTGCTCAATGGCAAGCAGTCAAAAGGATTTTTCGCTACCTTTGTGGTACTTCAAACCTGGTCCTTTGCTATCAAAGCGGGGATTAAGATTAAGGGGATATTCGGATGCCGATTGGAGTGGTGACCTAGATGAGTCTAAGTCAACCTCAGGATATGTCTTCACCTTGAGAGGCGAAGCCATATCTTGGTGCAACAAGAAACAACACTGCATAGCATTATCAACAATGGAAGCATAATACGTTGCGTGTTGTCTTGCTGCTCAGGAGGCAATATGGTTGAGAAGTTTTCTTCAGGATCTTAATCTTACTCCTAGAGTTAATGATCCTGTTGAAATGTGATGTGACAACACTGCTGCCATACAATTTGCTAAGGATTTGAAGTTTCATAGAAAATCCAAGCATATCAAAAGGCGTTATCATTTTGTAAGAGACGTCATAAAAAATAAAAAGGTTGCCATAAAGTATCTACCTACTAACAAGATGGTAGTTGATCCCTTAACTAAAGCTATTCCTCAAGATTCGTTCAAGGCTCATGTGATGAGTTTAGGTTTACGTAGGGTTTAATTGTTTTATTGAATTGTATCTTGTTATATATTAGACATGTTTTAATTGTAACGAACATTTATTTAATAAAAGTTTTTCTCAAATGTTCATTGGTATGCAATTACATGATAAGGCACATTATAAAGTCACCAAGCTTATGATCGACCTTCACACACAGGTAATCTCCCTAACGCTTGAATAGCGCGTAGGATGAGACTTCACAATATAAATATCAAGTGTATGTAATATTGTATTATCTTTATACTTGTGTAGTATGTATGATAATTTTTTTTTATTTGAATAGTCGCCTTAGTAAGTCTAAGATGAGACTCTGATGAGTCGGATGTGAAAGATTCAGATTTCATATTGAAGCCTTAAAGTCAAATCTCGAGTGTCAAGATTAGCATTAGGTATGTTAATCTAGTGGCTCGGATTAGTTTTTTAAGTAAAGCTAGATTCATTATTTGCATGGCATAGAAGAGTGACGTTCCCAGCTTAGTGGGAGCTATGCTATGACACAAATTTCATACTATGTGTGCAATATAACAACCTTCTTATGGAGTGACAGTTAAATCCCTTTCTCTGTTACTGTGTGATCCCATAGACTTTAATGTCTAATCGAATGAAATCCTTCGACTTAGAACTATGATATGAAGTCAAGGCTTGATATTGTTACTTTAGTGTGTTTTTTTTTTCCCAAGGGCTAAGATGTATACAGTCCAGCGGAGCACATTAGGAAAACAGTTAAGCTAAGATGGATTATTATGAGTGTCTAAAGAAGAATCTTTCCTTCATCACCATATCAGCTCGGGTGATTATGCTTGGTGGATTAACGCTGACTCTAGTAGCCAACCGCGAGACGTGAACTAGTAAATAATAAATTGATCTAACGCTTCTACATAAGGTTAGTCCTTTATATTATTCTACATGGAGAAATTAAACGAATTGAGACAGTAAATACACACAAGTTAAAGTAAAGAAACTATGATGATAGAGTAAGAGAGTTGAAGGTTGGAAGAGGAAGGAAAATATCTTAGGGTGCCACAAAATATGTAGAATAAGTGACAATTTTATTCAATTAAAGAACAAATTCTCTCTAAAAGCAAACAAGAAATTAGTTTCGCAAACCATAAGGAACCAAGTAAAAGGGCTTTCACTCTCTTTCTAACTAAATTATGGAGGAGGAAAGAAAGATAGAGATGGAAATAGAGACAAAAAGGAGAAGGCAATTGATTTTCCAAATTAGGAAATTAGGATTCTTTAGAGATAAATGAGTTTCAAACTAGAAAGTTTAAATAGTTAAGAGTTAAATTAGTTTAGTGTTTATTGAATCTTATTATGAATTAAAATTTATAAGATGAAATGAAATAGGACATTGACAGCTTGGGTGTAATTATCGACATCCATTAGCTAAAAATAAATGCCTCCCTTTTCGTCAACACAGTACACGTTTTTATTCATGATGCCATCTTATTTTATTTTCTCATTCACTTTGGACGTTAGATATTCTCAAATGAAGGTCCACTGATTCTGATTATTATGTTCGATGTGAGTGTAAGTCAAGGAAAAGGTAATATGCCTGCATTATCATTTAGTCAATCTGCTTGATGATTAACTTTGATTGCTCGATATTGCGTTTTTGGAGTCAACGTTGTTTAGAATATTTACATACATTTTAAACCAATTAGACTGTAGGGTCTTGTATACTTAAATTGTGGTAAACATTCTTCAAAATAAGCCTATTTATATTTTTAATCAGCTGGCTCAGAAGATTGACCACTCAAACATTATGGTATACGGATGATGCCAAGTCAAGCTGCGACCAAAAAAGAGTGATGGGCGCTAGCTAAGCCTAAAGCCTTTCAATTGTCCCAATCTCTCCAACTAATAACCACGTCTCCACAATCACCCAAACTATAACTACGAACCTGAGCTAAGTGTAGCTTGGCCTTGTCGTCGAATGATTGCTTACCATTTCTTCGTTAATAACAAAAACCGGGTTTTAGATTCTTGCAGGCATAAAACATAGCCTGGGTCTGGGTGAGGGGAAGCTCCTTAAACCTTAATCTGAGTTGGAATTGAATGATGTATTTTATGATTATATAGACAGCCTTATGTGCCAATAGGCATACCGAATTGACATGTAATCGTTAGTGGCTAACAGAGTATGAGTATGACACGATTTAAAGCAAGAAGATGCTTCCGAATATTTTAATTGTTAGATGAAAATAACGAATTATAATTTGGGAATGAATCATTTTTAGTATATTATTTATTTGTTATAAACTTAAGTACCATAATTGTAATTTTAACTATTACAGTGTAGTCATTGACGGCTTTCTGCTGTACTTATGTAAACCTAACAAAAAGTACATGCCACTCATCCATGCATGTGAGCTTCTTCTGCTACTCTCACGTGTGACGTGTCTTTGACCCGGCGCTTGTCACTTTCTGTATATCAAATAAGTTTGAAACCAATATAAATATAAATAATCTATCCAGCCTAAATATAAATAACTATTTTTTCTCTTGATTTATGTTCTGGAATTCTAATAGGCTAATTGAGTAGCTTGTGCCTTGTGGATAATCCTTGAATTTAAAATTAAATTTGCCAAAAAAAAAAAGTCTCGATTAACGCATACCAATTTTTAATAAGACAAAGACGAGAAATGTGAAAGAGAAAAAGGCTAAGCCTGGTTTGGATCCGTTTTAAGTGGAGCGGAAATTCAGGTGGTGTCTAGAGCTAACACAAACCGTTGGTCGGAGCAACTGCTGTTTTCGACGGTGAGGGCAGCGTTGGGAGACGAGTAGGTAGAGGTGGGTCGGTGGTTCTCGACCGCGTTGTTGGTATCTGAGCCTCCCTCAACGATGGTCAAGATCCCTTTTTGATGTTCACCTCTTCCTTCTCTCTACCTTCTCTCTCTCGCGCCACATTTCCTTCATCTTTTGTTTTGTGGGTTTTGTCCCATATGATCTCGTGACGGCCAAGGTTCTGCATTTGAATTGGTTCAGGTTCGTTTTTTTGTTCATTGTGAGATTTATTGTGTCCTGTGTTGGAATGGATTAATGGGCTTTCAGAAAGCATGATATTTCCTCTAGATCTACTAGCTATAAGCTCGTTGGATGTTTGGAACTTGGGAGGTTGTGACTTGATGATTGTCTGTGTACATGTGTGTTTCTCTTGTCCGGACAATGTCAGGAATCAGGAGGTATTTGGATTATTCTGTGTCTCTTTTTTCTTGATAAAATGTGTCGATGCATAAAGTCCAAAACTTAGAGCTGTATCCTGTAGTTGCGTACTCCTTCGTTTGAAGGACAAGACAGTGGTTGAAACAAAGTTGGCTTCTTGTTCATCCGTCTTCCATTTCCGTAGGATTTTGTTGGTTTCTGTATTCATATATATTTATTATCTTGCTGGTAGTTGAACAGTGAAGCCAAGATTGATACGCAGATTGTTAAGATGTCTTTCAAGAGCATTGTGCGAGAATTGAAGGAGATGAAAGATGGAATTGGAAATATATCTAGGAGAGGGGTTGAAGGGAAGCATTGGCGTGGCAGGGCAAGGTCACATATTGCTCCTGATGAAATGCTACCTGAATCCGAGCCAATTCAACAGGGACGGTGGGCAAATCTCCCTCCAGAATTGCTCTTGGATATCATTAGGAGGGTTGAGGAGAGTGAGACCTCGTGGCCTGCCCGTGCTGTTGTTGTTTATTGTGCTTCGGTTTGTAAGTCTTGGAGGGAAACCACAAAAGAGATTGTTAAGACTCCAGAGCAATGTGGCCGGCTAACTTTTCCAATCTCATTGAAGCAGGTACTTCCATTACTCTGTCCGTCTCAAAGTTTTCTTCTATTGCATTTTCTAGTTTTTTCTTTGCCTAACTATCTAGTTATCATGATTTTTCTTGTTTAACTTGGTTTTGGTACTCAA
The DNA here is from genome assembly GCA_027563885.1 of Erythroxylum longipes. Taxonomy (NCBI): domain Eukaryota; kingdom Viridiplantae; phylum Streptophyta; class Magnoliopsida; order Malpighiales; family Erythroxylaceae; genus Erythroxylum; species Erythroxylum longipes. Next base: position 7,925,853 of record JAOQMS010000180.1, on the reverse strand, counting down.
ATGCAGCCTGGGCCACGAGAGTCTCCCATACAATGTTTTATAAAAAGGGATCCTTCAACTTCTACGTACCTGTTGTACTATGGTTTGGTGCCTTGTAAGTTTTGGTCCCCTCTTGCTCCTTGATTTTTCTTTCTGTAGAATGCTTTCATGTAGATCTTTTCGCGTCTTCTCCATATATATGAATCACATTGTTTATGTTGTTTTACTCTTTCATGGTTTCTGCATATAGGAATGGAGGAATTAGGTTACAAAGATTTGCTTGTGAATGCTTTCCATTTCTTTATTTCTCCTCTCCTTCTGTTCTTAACAACCAGAATCTGGATTTGACTTATCCGCGAAAAATTTAGTGGTCAATACAAAAATGCTTTTTTAAAGAGGGGAATAAGGATACAATCTTACCCCAATATTGAACTATACTGTTTATTTGAGGCTTCTTTCTCTCACTAATTATGGTTTATTGGGATCCATTTGATTGCTTGAGATGAAATATCTTGGTTACTTAAAAGAAAATTTCTGTAATATCATTATGGATTGACAGCTGAAGGAGAGACTGATAAATTGCTCTTAGCGGCAAGGAAGTTCAGAAGGGCAACATGCACAGACTTCATAATATCTTTAGTTGCGGATGATTTTTCTCGGGCCAGCAACACTTATGTTGGTAAATTGAGGTAGGTCTTGGTAATCAGAATTGATAATTGATCAATGACCCCAAAATTTATGCAAAGTTCATGTCAGGTCCAACTTTTTGGGGACCAAGTTCACCATATTTGATACCCAACCTACATATGAAATGCCAATACGACCAACCAGCCGGACAAATCGCAGATTCCATCCGAATCAGGTGTCTCCAAGACTGTCTGCATGTAACTACAATGTAGGCACCATCACCTATGAGCTCAATGTTCTCCGCACCAGAGGACCAAGGAGAATGCATTGTGTAATGCACACTATTCCAGTCTCTTGCATTGATGAAGGAGGCAGTGCCCCAACAACATCGGATGTGTTTAATGGTCTTTCTTCATCAGGTTCTGAAGTGAAGGCACTGGTCCCAGACATCAATTCCACAAGCACCTCAGTGTCACCAGTACCATTCCAGTCTGTGAGAGAGCCTCTAATTCTTAGAAACAAAGCTCCTAGATGGCATGAGCAGCTACAATGCTGGTGCTTGAATTTCAGAGGACGTGTTACGGTTGCTTCTGTCAAAAATTTCCAACTTGCCGCGGCTACTGAGTCTTCAGATGCTGCGCCAACTGTTGATCAAGAACAGGTAATTTTGCAGTTTGGCAAGATAGGAAAAGACATCTTCACCATGGATTACCGCTACCCCCTTTCCGCCTTCCAGGCCTTCACAATTTGCTTGAGCAGCTTTGATACCAAACCAGCCTGTGAATGATGGCTGCAGAGTGCCTGGTAAAACAAATTCCAGTTCACAGCAATGCATCTTCCAATTTTGCAGGGGATTTTCACCCTGTTTGAGGTTGATCATGCATGACCATTACAGCTGATCTTAGCTATGCAATCTTTACTTTATCCAATGATGAAATCTGAGTTGTTTTGTCATGATTACATTACCCATATTTAGGGTAAACAAGAGTTTAGTGTATTTATGTTCATATCTATACGTATGTTCTACAGTGGAAGGATAGTTTAATTTGCTAGATCCCTTCTTTCAACTGTTAGGGACACTTGTTCAGTTCGAACACACTGCCTTGTATGCTCTAATATTTAAAGATTCGCATGGATTTTCTCTTATAAGGCTGGAGTTTATTCCATGATTGTGAATAAGTTGTTCCTTGCCCATCTTAATTGGTTTCATCTATTAAGCTTTTAGATGTACATATGCAATTCGTTGACGAAGTCTTCCAGAATTCTGTTTCTGGTCTTTGGCTTCACTCGGTATTGTCTGCAGCGGAGTCTCTTTAGGTTGATGTAGCTGGTTTGTTCAAGATTTGTTAGCGCATGCAACTTCTCAGGCGAGCTACTTAATTTTTGCCCATTTAGATTAAGTTTCATGGTCCATGGTTTATTGCCATCTTAGCGAATCAAGAACACTCATCAGGCTTGATACAACTTTCGTGAATTTATGTACTTTCTTGAAAATTTTCGATAAAAACTCAAAGTGTCCAATTCCTTATGGCTGACAAAGAGTAGAATTGAAATTGCTAGTTTTAACTTCAGTTTTGAATATTCAAATGCTTCGTGTCAAGAATATGTTGCATACAATTGGAAAGGATACACTGATGGGACAGACACGAGGAGATTAACCGGCCTTAGACCCTTTTGCCCACTTAATTGTAGTCAAGATCCAGCAGCTACGACATTCGGATACATGTGCCTTTACCAAGACCGGAAGTTGGTTTACTAGGGGATTGTTCTTCAATTTCACTGTCCAACTGGCTACAGTATTACCCGAAAATCAACTTTAAGTTCACGTAAGTGACCAGGTCAGAGTAGCCGTCTTCGTGATAAATGCATAATCTTTATTCAAACTTTTCCTGCCTTGGAATGCAATGATGTAGTCGAATGGAATGAACTGATTCACAAATGTATCAAAGAAGATATCATTGATTGAAGGACATCTATTGGGAGCTAGATTGACCTATCACATATGGACACTACTTACCAATGCAAATTACAACTTTAAACACGTCAATTAGATGTTTTTTTCTTTTTTCTGAGGACATGTCGCAATTATAAAGACTATCCTAAAGTAGAGAAGGCTGTAAGGTCTCATCTGTCATGGAACCACAAGTTTCCGTCGTACAATAGTTTGAAACATACAATAGTCTTCAGAAGTTAAGAGACTGGATTTGCAAGAAAAGCACAGGAACACCAACTTACAACATCTTCAAATGCATAACGTCTTGTACAAATTCTCATATACATCTGATATTTATAGCACCAATTTTGCGCCATTAATGTTTTCAATCACAATCTGGCACTGGATATGCTAACCATTAGAAATCGCCAGCAGTATCATGTTCCTAGCATATCATTTATACTCTAACAAATGTAAACAATGACAATACATGGCAACAAATTAACGATTCCAAAGTGCAACTCCGTTATTCTTAGATGGTGCCTACTTTCGGCAAACATGCTTCACTCCTATACTTGAGACAGGATACCACAGTTCACAAGTATTGCCCCTTCTTTCTTCTTTACATTGCAATGTATCAATCATCTAATAGTGGAGTATGTAATGAACTCTCTTGAAGTGAACTGAAATGGTTGATGAGGAATAGGATTTCTGCAATGAAACTTTAAATAAACTAGGGGTAGTGATTAGAAATTAATAGTCGAGTAAATCATGACATAATGGAAACTCACGGACAAGGTCCAAAGACTCTGATCTGGCGAACATGAGTATCCCTTCCACTGAGGTGATTAGATAGTACAGCAATTTGCAACATGAATGTATTAACGAAAGTTTCCCTGCCAAAAACATGGATGTAAATGCAGTTGTGCTGGACCAGGCTGGACAGAATATGGAACATGACATGCATCCTTGTCCTTCTGCCAGCAGCTTCCTATTTTCTCATTTTACAGTGAATATATCAAAGTTCAAGCATATACTTTTTGATGTCAAACACCCGGAAATAAATTATCTTATCAACTTATGTATCAATGAACTCCAAAACAATTAAGCTTAAGAAGTTCCATAGCGCTTTCTAAGGATTTTAACCAACATACTTCCATCTAAGCCAGTTCACTTCTACAAAATAAACAGATGACATCTAAAATGGGTTAAGTGAGAAAATTAAAGACCTATTATATATAAAAACATTTCTCATTTTCACAACGATGTATTATAGCAGTGAATATTGTATATCGGTCAACATGATCGCGAAGGACACGAGAACAACTGCTCAAAGGTTTGAAACATAACAAGTAAGTTTACCTACGAAATGTCTTAGAATCAGACCCTTGAAATATCCCTCCACAAGCTAATATATTAGGAATTTGACGAGGCTAAAATTACATAATAAGAAAATGGAGATAGAATCCGCCTAGTAAGGTCTTTGCTCACCTGGGATCATTTCCGGACAAAGATATGTAAACCCACCCGGTTGGTTTTACAAGTTCTACAGTCTTGATCTCCTGAAACCAAGTTGAAAAGAAACAGGACGAAACCCAATTTAGAACACAAGCTAAGGAGATAAAATGCTACTATTATAAAAGGAAATGAAGTACCTTCAAATTATGAAATCCATCACCAGCCCGAATAGATATCTTACTCGGTGTATAGCTCTCATCAAGCTTGAAATCCACATAAAGCACAACCAACTTCAAGCGAAAAACAAATATGAAAAAGGTCAGAGCTTTGTCACTAGAGACCCCCAACCAACAAAAACCCAATAAACAAATAGATACCCACTTGCAGCTTCATTTTCTTCTGAAATTGAATGTTCACCAAATGAGGCTGAGCACCATCTGATCTAAAACCACACACACACACACACAAAAAAAAGAATCAATTAACAAATTACATAGTTGTCGATAAGAGAGTACAGGTTTGTGTAGTTACTGCCAGTAGGTGTCCAGATTATCGTCTCTGAGAGAAGAAACGCCATTTCCAGGTTTGCAAGAGCTGACACTCCAAGCAGCTTTTTTCCCCATTTCTCGGAGGTCTTCGTCTACTATTAGATGTTGATTCCCTCCCGTTATTTTACCTTCTTCTTCTCCTTCTGATGACTCTGTCGCCATTTTCCGTCACCTCACTCGCTAAGAATTGCAAACCAAATCGAGACCTATCCCAATTCAATTTTTCTTAAACCCTGAAACTGAAAGCGAAGATCAATCAACTTGGGAATTCATATTGTGCAGAAGTATCTTATCAAAAACTTTTTTAACAAATTTGAACTAAAGAGCGCTCTTTGTATTAATCAATTAATTTCGACTTCGTTCTAAATGTTGAAGGGACTAAGCCGAATTCCTAGGGCCCAATGATCAATTGGGCATTGCTCGACACAGTGGACGCCGTGAGAAATTCTTACTTGGGAACCAATAGCTCGAATAGGCCGAAACGAAACTCAGGTTTGGGTCAGACTTCGAACATAATCGAAGTCTGGCTCAAGTTTGGTGCAAAGTATGCTAAATTCGGATCGAATTTAAGTAAAAAATAAAATTCAATTTAGTAAATGAGTTTAACCTTTTTGAAGTAAATTTAATATTCAAATAAGTTCAAAAATTAAATTCAAATTCAAATTCAAAAATTAAAAAACTTAGCATATTCTAATATACTATTATCCTTATTATTATTACTAGTCTAATGAGCTATATAGCAATGGTAATTTTTGTACTTTATATTTGCATTATTTACATTTTAAAAATTTTATTTTGTAATAAATAAATGTTATTTACACTCTAATTCATATACAGGGATATGTCATTCACTACTTTTATATCCTTTAGGATGTGTCATTCTTCTAATTTCCAAAGAACCTAACTTGTTCTACTGCATCTACTTTTAGATTTGTCTTTTTTTTTGTTTTTAGATTTAAAAAATTTATTTAGTTTAGTTTTTATTTTTATTTTAAAACAAACTAATTATTTAATATATTTTAAATTTATAATTAATTTAAAGTTAAAAAATTTTAAAATTATCCAAATTTCCAATATTTAATAAGTACACATGTTAAATTTAAAATATCTTTAAGATACATAAATTTCAAAATTTTAAAATTGTTTACCAAATATATAAATAAATAAATATTATTTATCAATAAAATTATATATATTTTTACTTATATAATTTAATTATTTAAATAATATATTTGCTTATAAATATTAATTAAGATATTAAAATAAAATTATTTACTTTGTTAATTCATAAAATTAATTTATCTTTATCCTTTATTTAATATTTAATTATTATTAATAATAAAAGTGTAACTACAATTAAATTGACAATTAACAAGAAAAACCAATGATTTAAAAGCTAAAGTGGACCGACCGATGATTCGACCGAAATAAATATAGACCGGCCTAATTTTCGCTTATGTTTGTGATTATAACTCCTACGAGAAAAAATTGGTCATTTTGTTACTTAACCGGTCCGGTTTTTTTTTAAAATCAGTTAAGTAACGAAAATCTGTCAACCAAGTTATGTGGGACCCACAAGCAGTAATTTGGTTGCAATATCATGGGACCCACGAACAATGGTCGTGGGACCCGTGGGATCCACAGGCAACAATTGTAAAGTTGAAATTGAAGCCACCTCCTGCACAGCCTTAATAGAATTCACGATGGCTATAGGAAAATTAAGATTTTTTACGAGTATATTTTAAAAATCTTTTGAATTTTTAATGATTTTTTTCAATTCTTTCATACAATTTAATTAATAAATTATATTTTTAAATTTTATATTCTTTTTCTATCTCTTTATATTTTAATTAAAATTTTGTTTTAAATTTTTTATTATTAAAAAATGGATCACTATTTTTATCCTTTTAAAAAATAAATTTATTTAATCTCACTAATAAATTTTATTTTTCAAAATTTAGGTTATACTTTAATTAAAAATTTAAAATTATTATTGTTAGAAACTAATTATTATTTTTGTCATAAATTTGTTTAATCAATTGAATTATTAATTAGTATATATAAGTAATTTTTTAAAGATAAATTTAAGAATGTGTTAAAAATAATATTGGTTGAACTTTTAAACCTTAAACTTTTTATTTGACCGGTTCGATGTCCAATCTAGTTTTTAAAACATTGAGAAAAACAGAATTGACCTATATAGTGGCTAAAGTAAGAAACTCCAACTTCTCCATAACATTTCTAAGTTTCTTTTGGATTATCCTCAAGCCGCTATTTTCTTCACTTACTCCAATATATTAGCTTCCTTTAATATTCTTCTTTCACCAATTTGTTGCTTTGGCTAAGTTTTTATTGAAAAAGAGAGTTTTCCCTTAATGAATTCTTGGGCGAAAAAAATATTGGAGGAATTCACATGTGAAAGGAGTGTTGGTGAATTAGGTTAATATTTTTCTTTTTATAGTTGACATTATTTTTAATGCTCAAAGAGTCTTAAAAAATGGCCTTTGGCACCGCAACAACATGCCTTTATTCATCTAGAAGGAAAAACTTATTATTCAACTTCAAAAAATTAAATAGAAATAAGTATTTATGTGGATTAATATTCATAACGTGTCGCTTGAGTTTTGGACTACTAAAACGTCTCAGTCACCTTGTAAGCTTGAAATAAATATGTATGGATGAAGCTTTGATATGGATGAAAAGAGTTAGTTATGTGAGAATATGTGTGATTATCGATATGGATTAAGAGTTACCTTATATTATTATATTACTAATACTTAATAAAGGCATAAAATATATGAAGATAATGTATTAGTCTACTATAAATGGAGACCTCAATTATCTAACTAAGTTAAGAAATGTATGGTAACAGGTAGAAAGTTTTAAAGAGAAGATTATTATAAGCTAATGGAACTTTATAATATGAAAAGGAAAATGGAGTTTCAATTGATGTCATAATAGAGAATATTAAACACAATGCCATAAAAGTGGACAATAGACATGTTACTCAAAAACATGAGACAAAAAAAATAGCTTTTGATCTTAATGACACTGGAAACTCAAATGGTGAGCAACACAAATAGTAATAAGCTAGCTAGTCCACAACTAGCTGAGCACACCAGTGATCCATCTCCCTCTTATAAGTAGATCAAGTTTCCTTATTTCTCTTTATTTAATATTCAAAATTCTATTGATTCAGGTAATGATTTCAAAATTACTACTAGGAGGAAAGCTAAAGGAGGAATAAGGTAACCATTCAAACCTTAACCTCCTTCTGTGACTTTTATATCTTATAATATGAAAAGGTTTAGTAGCCTTAAATTAACAAGTGTTACGAGTTTACTTATATGAAATAAAACTCTTTTTATTTGTCTTTTATAAACAAAGCTAAAGATGGATAGCTATATGAAGTTAGGCTTAAAAAAAGCTTTGGTCTGCTATATCCAATCATCATGCTCATTAGATTGGTAGTTTGTAGTAGCTTTTGACTATGACAAAACATAGATTCCTCAAATTTCAATATCAAATCAATTTATCTATATGGATATGAGGCTTATGTAATAGGACATCAATTTATGGATATATATATCTATATATATATATATATATAAGGAATTCCTTATAGGACACAATCATGAAGATTTATGATAACGCTAAAACCCTATAGATTATTCTTGGTGATTTTAATAACATTATTCATCCATCAAAAACTAAAGGCAATGGTAGTTTAAGAAATTACTTGAAAGACTTTAGTAAATCTATAAGTTTATATGAGTCAATGATCTTAAAATGGAGGAGCATTTTTTCACTTTGAGTAACAAGCAACAAAGGAGATGTTTGTTAAAGAAAACGTAGGAAAGGCATTAACTAATAGCCATGGTTAACTATGTTCCTTAAAAGTAAGGCCTTATTCAATGCTTCCTTATTTTTAGACCATACCCCTATTTAAAATTTGAATTTGAGACTAAAGAAAAAGAAATCAATTAATCCCCTTTTGATTTAACAACTACTTATCAGAAGATAAGGGATATGAAATTGTTGTCCCCAAAGGACCAAGCTATACTTTTTAGAGTCATAAATCCTTTATATGAATGAGAAGATTGCATATGGTTAAAGAGGAGCTCAAAAAGCTTAATTAAAAGTGTTATAGTAAAATCTATTTGACAGTGTTTGATATTAAAGCCAAGCTAAATTAGACCTAACAATATCTTTATCAAAACCCTGCTAGTAACAAAAACAAGATAAAAAAGGGGCAACCTTTCAAAATTATACTCAAGTAGTAGAAGTGAGTTGTTCCATCCTCAAGCAAAGATCAATAATATAATAGTTAAATGAGAGACATTAAAAAAAACTATTGCTTTCATAAATTAGTCCTCTTAAAGAAAAAATTTGACAAAATAGTCTTTCTTACAAAAGCTGATACCGCCTTGGTTTAAATACAAGTTGAATTGATACTAAAAACTCATGATTACTTCACAAACACCTTTGGTTCTGATTCTAACAAGTACTCCTCTATGCAAAAAACATGGAACCTCATTAAACATATTCTCAATAAAGTAGTGTCAGAATTTTTCAACAAAAGCAAGATACTTAAAGAAGTTACAACATTAAGGATGACAATCTAGTTGGTGGCGCCTCACCTAAACTATTGAAAAGGAGATCGAAAAGATGTAAATTTATGGTCTAAATCTGGTTTAACCCATTAGGTTGAGGTTGTACTTTATGACTCAAGATGTAAGCCATTAGCTTAGGTTAGATGGCTAGGTGCTTACATAAGTAGTGCAACCGTCCATTAGATTATGATATCTTTAATCTTAACATAGGCAATGCATCCATTTAGCTCTACTTATAATGCCATAATGGCCTTATATTGTGAAAACTCAACTATCTACCATTCATTGATAGTATGAGATGCTTCTCTATTGTCTCCTTTAAAATTATATCCTCAATATCATAAATGTAGGAATAAAGGACTAAGGATTTTGATTTAGTTTTGTCCTTTATGTTATCATAAAATTCTTTAATTGCCTCTAAGTAGTAGTCTCCTTGTAAATTCAATAAGTGATCCCATTGTAGACTTTAAAGTACATTCCAAATCTTGAAAACTTGATCAATATCTAAAACGATGGTATTTTAAATGAAAATATGATTATTTCTCCTTTTGTTGAACCATTTTGTGTTCTCCGAATTCCTAAACCTCAGAATATCCTCTAGAGGGGATGGTGTTAATAAAGAATACAATGAAACCTCACTTCTTATAGTCCTTCTCTTATATCTCGAAGGCATCCTACCATACTAAATCAATGCCAACATTTCACCTCAATTCATAAACTTTCATCTATAAAATTCATTTCCATAACACTTCACCACAATTTTAATAAGCACATAAACTACAATACTAAGCATGATTCAATATATTATTCTACAAACTTCCCAATGCCAAGCCAATCATCTTCCTAAATCATAATAGCAATATCATAAATCTAAAAATAATCCATTTAAGCTTAATATCCAACTTTAGTGCACTACTATTATGAACTTAGCTAGGATAACTTTAAACAAAATAAACTCAAAATCAATGCTTCAACATCTCTAAAAAGCTTGGAAATTAAATTCCTAATATATGGCCATGGATGAGAAGGTTTACAAATTAAGTGTAAATATACTGTTTTCAAATATGGATTTTGTGGTTAAGGGAGAAATGGTGAAACTTTAAATTGAGAGGCTAGAAGGAGGAGAGTCTAGGACTTTGGAAGGAAAGATTGTGAGTCTACCTTTCATAGTATTAGTTATCAAGACGAGATTGACACCAAACACACTTCAGAATCGACACCAATTTTGTTATGCCTTTTTTAAAAAATTGAATGCTTTATAATACTAGTGATAGACATACTTCCCATATCGATGCCAAATCTATTATGTTCCTCCAAAGTGCTTGCTCGCTCTTAAGATCGATGTCAGATATACTTTCTATATGTTATACCAATGTTGATTCTAATCTTTATCCAAATATTCCCTGTGTTGTTTTAACTCTGCCACCTGTCCCACCTTAAAGACTGATGTCAATTATGCTCTCTAAACCCTAATTCATACTTGAACTTGATTTTTTTCTTTTTTCATTAAGTCTCATCTTATGACCTACGACTCAGGAAATATAATATGGATGCATGTACTAACACACAAAAATGTAAAAAACTATAACTTAAACACTTCAAACAACAATAAACAAAGAAAATATGTTAGCTAAAGCACAAAACTAATGGAAAATTAAAAAATTTCAACCTTTGTACTTAAATATGACATTAACCTTAATTTTAAACAAATAAGATAATCAAACTCAATCAAATGGGTTAATTAGGGTGGATAAGTCTCCCCTATTTTCATGTAAGTTTAGTAACGTAAAACTCCAAGAAATTACATAAAACTTTATCTAAAAAAGAGCATACATATTAGTAAAGAAAAATAAAAAATTAAAACAAAAAAGAAAGGTTAAAATTATTAGGTTACCTCCCAATAAATAGCTTCTTTAAATTTCTTTTAACTGAACTCCCTGTAACTTATTTTTTTAATCCTAAATCACCATCGAGATGGGCCCAATTCTCTTCCTAGATAAAACAAAAAAGATAAAAGAAATTGGTAGGATATGTTTTTGAATCTCTTAAGAGTACATGTTGCCAATAAGCAGGCAAAGTCTTAAACTCTGGGTCAGGTTCTGCTTTGGTAGGAGGTAAGGGAACCTAAAAACACTATGTATAATAACATGCTCCTTCTTTTTTCCTTAAATCCTAAGGCTTTACATATTTTCCCAAAATTATCACTACAAGTATTTAGATGTTGGGACCCCACCCTTGCGAGTCATGTGCCCGATGTCCTAAGTGACATCTGGATGTGCATCCCACAAGGGTGGCGTGCCCACACCAGTCAATCATCAAAAGGAACTCTCTTTTCCTATTTCCGAAGAGATTTTGGGAAAACTCAAATTGGAATTTCAATTGGACCTCTTGTGGACATTTTTTCCCCATTGTCTTAAGTCTCTAATGACACCAAGATCATTCAATTTGGTTTGAAAATTTGAAAGTTATAGCCCAAACATTTTCGGACTGTTTTTGCACTGAAATAGTACACACTATACCCAACTTCACTCCAGAAAATGAAAGTATTAGGGACTGAATTAAAATTTGATTCCTTCAGATAGTTTGTAGCTCTATGTCTCTATCTTATTTAGAAATAATAATCATCTCATTTAGAGCTCCAAAGATCAAGATATCATCAAAATACTGAAGCATGCTCAGTAAAAATATCCAACTCACACTCTTCTAACAAATCCCCTCAATTTGATTCAATCAATATTTTCCAAATTAATACCAAAAGCTATAAATGTTTTTTAGAGATAGAGGAATGTGTTAGGAATCTAATGCTTCAAAAATCAGGTCATTTGAGGTCAGACGACAAAGTTATGGTCAAAAGAGTGAAACATGTTCAGGCTGGAGAAAGGACCTGTGATTCGCGATTGGGCACCTGGCGAAAGAACCTGCCGGTCGTGATCGTGTACTTGGCGAAAGGACCTGCGGGTCACGATCAGAACGATCAAGACCTGGCGCGCTCGCCTGTAATGTCGCGATCGCGAGTTTCCTCTTCTCTCTTTTCTTCCTCCGACCTGTCTTGGTAAAAAGAGCATAACTTTCATTACAAGTATCGGATTAAGGTCGTTCAAAGACTGTTTTAAAGAAGATTTCTAGATCTACAACTTCCATGAAACCCTACAAGTGATATTGTGACTCAAAAAGGTCAAAATCGAAATTTACTGTAACTGTCCTGTGAATGTCTGTTTTACTGTAGCTGTCCACCTCTCCAATGCTTCCTACATCCATTCTAACATCACATTCACTCATAACCTTCCCATTTTCACTTCTTCTAAAGCAATAACACTCCTTAAACATTCAATTACCAACTTGGGTGCATTAAACTCCCAAAACTCAACTCAAATGACTTATCACATACACAAACTCTCATCATTCACCATAGTTGTCATGTACATACCTCCTATGCAACATCACCACTTTTAATGCTCATATCTCTCAACTATGATACCTAAAATTTACATACTTTATACCTTTGGAAAGCTAAGAGGATAAGCTAGAACTTTCCATAAGACAACTTTGTCTAGTTCCATCTAGATTAGTACAGTTTTCTCCCTGAATCCAATACACAATTTCCACCCCTATGAAAAGCTTGAAAATGAAATATAAAGACTTTGGAAATCATGAACAAAACATAATGTACATATATATTTCATTAACATCAAAACAAATAAGAGTTTTACAATGCTTTAATGGGCATTTCGAGCCCCCTTACATTATAATCCCAAATACAAAGTTTACAAAAAAACTAGAATCGCTCAAAATGCGACTAAAGCATTGTTTTACATAATCTAACTTCAAAAACAAAACATGCAAACTGGAGTGATGCCTTGACTTTTGACTCGATCACTCGATATCTTATTCATCGCCTGAAGATGGAAAGGAAAGGGTGAGCTTAAAGCTCGTAGGTAACAGTCTTATAACCGGTAACAAGTAAAAACCATTGAAAACTCTCATAATCATAGCAAATTTTCATTAAAATCTATAAAACATATATTTCTCAAATTCTCAACTTGTCAAACCAATTCACAACTCATATAAGTCAAGCATTTATCAAACTTGTCAACACATGTAAACACATAAGTACATCATCATGGTTTGGGTAAGTCCATGAACATGACGAACTACACAATTTCACATAATGGTCCTGAGTAGTAGTCAACTTGAGGGAGTCCATAAAGGAAGCTCTGTGCCACTAGCAATCATGTGGGAGAAGCCTTTAACTTGGTCAATATGCACATGACATTCTTGAATGGATTACACCAAACCCACATAACATGTAATTCATGAATTGTAAACCGATTGCCCAAATGACACATTTTGAAAAAAACTTGTTTTTTCATGAACATGAACTATTTCATATGCAATTCCATCATCATTTCACACTTCATCAACCAAAACCCCATACCAATAATATAACCATTTCTCAAATCATACAAAAGCCATAAATACAACAATTATGGAGCAATTTGAAATCATTCCCATATCACTCAAAATTCATTCACAAAATTCATATACAAAAACATATGGCACATTCTCAAACCATTTTAAAGAATAATAAATGAACATTTTCAAGGTAGTTGGAAATCATTTAATTCCATTTATTTGAAAGAAACTTTAGTAGCTTATTGACTCAACTAAAAAAATGTCACCCACCTTAATTTCCTTGCTTGAAAACTTGGTCAAGGATGTCCCTCCTCTTGCCTCTCTTGCCTCCCTTCAACATTGACAAAATTCCATTCAAAATGCATTCCAATTAGAAAAACCAAAGAAACCTATGCATGAAATTGATCCTAGAATACTTATACCCGTGTATTTCCTAAGCTCTTTGAACTAAAACTCTTCCAAAAATCCAAAAGATTAAACATCAACTTACTTTAAATCTTCACCAAACAATGATTTTCTTGGCTCTAAAGGAAGCTTTAACCTTCCTCTTCCTTTTTTCCTTCTTGATCACTCTTAAAATCCCTCTTGAAGGTTAAGAAAAATTGAAACCTAACTTATCCCTCTTCTTTCTCTCCAACGACACTTTCTCTCCCTTCTTTCTTCAATTTCGTTTTCTCCCTCTTCCAAATGCAAGACAAGTCTTCTTTCTCCTTTTTATACTCTTAATGATTGCACCATGTCCATTTTGCCCCTCCTTTAATGCTTTAAGGTTTTTAAGCTTAAGTGATCTTTCCAAAATACCCCTTATACACACTTACCACCTTAAACTTTAATTCCCTTAACCTATATCATATTATCTTACTCACATTAACATGCTAATTAACTCCTAGATAAAATAATCTAGCAAGACCCCAAATAAAACTAATCATGCTTATTTATAAAAAAAAATAAAATAACAAAATAAAAAAAAAATACGAGGGCCAACATTTCTCCCCCTCTTACAAGAATTTCGTCCTCGAAATTCTTACCTGAGTCATTAAAGAGGTTTGGATACCTCTCTTTCATGGCTTCCAAGGGCTCCTACGTGGCCTCTTCTACAGAATGGTTTCTCCACAGGACTTTTAATAGTTGAACTGTCTTGTTCCTGAAGACCTTTTCCTTAGTATCTAAGATCTCCACTAGAACATCCTCATAATTCAGATCATCTCTTAACTAAACCTCAGTGGTCTAAATGATGTGAGAGGGATCTGATCTATATCTCCTCAACATGGAAACATGAAACACATCATGAATCTGTGATAATTCTGGTGGCAATGCCAACCTATAGGCTAATGGTCCAATCCTCTCAAGAATTTCATAAGGACCCACATATCTTGGGCTTAACTTTCCCTTCTTGCCAAGTCTCATGACTCCTTTCTAAGGAGATGTCTTAAGGAAGACTTTCTCACTGACTTTATACTCCATTTCCTTTTAGTGTGCGTCAATGTAGCTCTTCATTCTATCCTGAGCTGCCTTAAGCCATTGTTTAACCAAATTAACCTTGTCGACTGTCATCTGAAGCAACTCTGGCCCTATCAGTTTCCTCTCTCCTTCTTCATCCCAACATATCATAGTTCTACATCTCCTTCCATAAAGTGCTTCATAAGGAGCCATCTGAATGCTTGAATGGTACGAATTATTGTAAGCAAATTCGACCAATGGCAAATGCTCGTCCTAAGCTCCTTTAAAATCCATCACACATGCCCTGAGCATTCCCTTAAGGATTCAAATGGTCCTCTCAGATTGACCATCTTTCTGAGGATGAAAAGCAGTGCTAAATTTTAATTTGGTTCCCAGAGCCTCTTGTAAGCTTCCCCAGAATCTTGAAGTAAATTGAGGATCCATGTCAGAAACTATGAAATCTGGAACCCTATGTAGTCTCACTATCTCATCAATATACTTCTTTGCTAGCACATGTAAAGAATCAGTCTATTTGATTGCTAGAAAATGGGCTGACTTTGTCAACCGATCAACAATGATCCATATGGGATCATGCTTCCTACTAGTTTTAGGCAAACCCATCAGAAAATCCATAGTTATCCTTTGCCACTTCCACTCAAGAATGGATAATGGCCTTAACTTTCCAGAAGGTGCCTGGTGTTCAGCCTTAACTTGTTGAAACACTAAACACTTGCTCACATATTCTACTACATCTCTCTTCATGCTTTTCCACCAGAAATGTTCTTTCAGATCTCTGTACATCCTAGTGCTACCTGGGTGCATGGCATAAGGCGCATTATGTGCCTCATCCAGTATTTCATTCTTTACTTCCTTGACATTTGGGATACAAAGTTTGTTTCCTACAACCATGAATCCATCATCCCTCACTACCACCTCAGATTTCTTGCCATTCTTAATTTCTTCTCGGAGCTTGCTCAAATCTGTATCTTGTGCCTGTAACTCCTTTACTTTCTCCCTGAGTATCGGCCTTACTCTGAAATTTGCAATAACACAATCTGGTTCCTCTTGTTTCAAGCTTATCCTAAGCTTAGCCATCTCTTCCAATAATGGCAGATAAACTGTTTGAACATGGGCTATTGATGATTTCCTACTCAAGGCATCCGCTACTACATTTGCCTTTCCTGGATGATACTCAATTAACAAATCATAATCCTTAATTAGCTCCAACCACCTTCTCTGTCTCAAATTCAGTTCCTTTTGACCCAACAAATACTTGAGACTTTCGTGATCTGTAAAAATCCTTGTCTGCATCCCATACAAATAATGTCTCCAAATCTTCAGGGCAAAAATTACCGCTGCCAATTCCAAATCATGGGTCGGGTAATTTAGTTCATAAGGCTTTAGCTACCGCGAGGCATAAGCTATTACCTTGTCTCCTTGCATCAATACACAACCCAAACCCTTCCTGGAAGCATCACTATAAACTGTATAACCCTCCTCTCTTGTGGGCAAAGTCAGAATTGAAGCACTTGTCAATTTGTGCATAAGCTCCTCAAAGCTCTTCTAACATTCATCGCTCCAGATAAACTTCTGATTCTTCCTCAATAACTTAGTCATCGGAGCAGCTATCATCGAGAATCCCTCAACAAATCTCCTATAATACCCTGCCAGACCCAGAAAACTTCTTACTTCTGCCACTGTCATCGGTGCATGCCAATTCACCACTGCTTTAATTTTCTTTGGATCAACATGTACCCCATCTTTAGAAATCACATGTCCAAGAAAAATCACTTCGTGAAGCCAGAATTCACATTTGTTGAATTTGGAATAAAGCTCCTTCTTTCTTAATATTTGTAACACTCTCCTGAGGTGTTCCTCACGTTCCCCTTCACTCTTGGAATAAACCAGAATGTCATCGATAAACACTATGACAAACTAATCTAAATACTCTTTGAAGACACTATTCATAAGATCCATGAAAGCAGTTGGAGCATTGGTCAAACCAAATGGCATGACTAAGAACTCGTAATGCCCATAACGAGTCCTAAAGGCTGTCTTGCTTACATTAGACTCCTTAATTCTGAGCTGATAATAGCCCGACCTGAGATCAATCTTGGAAAAGCCTTGCTCCCTGCAGCTGGTCAAACAAATCGTCAATCCGGGGCAGAGGATACTTGTTCTTAACGATCACTTTGTTGAGTCTCCAGTAATCGATACACATACACCATGTCACATCCTTCTTCCTAACAAACAGAACCGACGCTCCCCATGGTGATGAACTTGGCCTTATGTACCCTTTCTCTAATAGTTCTCCCAACTGTTCCTTAAGCTCCTTCAGTTCTGCTGGAGCCATTCTATACGATGGTATAGAAATGGGTGCAGTTTTGGGAATCAAGTCAATGGCAAACTCGATTTTCCTCACCGTTGGCAAAGCAGGTAAGTCCTTTGGGAACACATCTGGAAACTCCCTCACTAATGGAAAATCCTCTAGCCTCTCTTCATTCCTCTCAGTGTCCACGACGTGTGTCAAGAAGGCTTTACACCCTTTTTCCATCATCCTGTTAGCTATCAAAGCCGAAATAAGTCTTGGCAATGATATTCTCCTGTCTCCTTGAAAAGTCACCTTCTCTCCATTTCCCAAATCAAAATTTACCACCTTAAGACTGCAATCCAACTTGCATGATACTTCTCCATGGCATCTATTCCCAATATCACATCTAGACCCTTTAACTCCAACGGTAGCAAATCCACTACCAGTTAAACACCCTTAATGAAAAGCTTACAATCCCTATACACTTAACTTATTATCACCTTCCTCCCTAAGGGAGTACTAACAATTAAGGGACTATCCATTGGCATCAAATCAACATCATGAAAGATCATGCTTGCAGAAACAAATGAATGTATAGAGCCAGAATCAATCAACAAATATACTGCAAAATTGAATAACTGAGCCATACCCATGACAACTTCAGGAGCGGCTGCAGCTTCCTCTCTGGTCATGGCAAATACCCTTACCTGAGCCTGATCCCTTGGCCTTCCTGGAGGCATAGCCTTCTTTACAGCTCCAGAACTGCTCAACTCTATGACTGGCCTGGGTCCCACTATTTCTGCTCTCCTCAGGGCATGCAACTGCGACCCCTCTTGCCTCGGTACCTGAGTCCTTGATCATGTGTCCCTTCTCCCCGCATCAGAAGCATGTTCCAAGTAACTTGAAGCACTCTCCTTTGTGTAGTTTCTCACAATGCTCACATTGGGAATTTGTGTATCTACTCCTCCCCACCCTGCTATTGCCTCCTATTGTTGAGGCTAGCACTGACACTATTCTTGCTTGCTTGTTCTTAGCAGAGGCACTACTCCCTGCCTCACTCTATGTGTGTGAGCTTTTCACTCCCCTCACAGGCATTGGAGCACTTACCCTTTTCCTGGAAAGCTGCTCCCGATTTTTCCTCTTCTTGCTCACTTCATATTTGATGTTCTCCAGTTTTTTCGCCTGGAGGGGCCGCATCTACCAATAGCTGGTAGTCACAGAAATTATAGATCAACACCTTCTCCTTGATCCTCAAATGGATACCTCCCTCAAACTTGCGATAGTTGTCCTCCTCATTAGCAATAATATTTGCTGCGTACCGGGAGAGCTGAGTAAACTTCAGCTCATACTCACTCACACTCATATCCCTTTGTGTGAGATTCAGAAATTCTCTAGCCTTCTCTTAGATATAGATCCTCTAGAAGTATTTCCTCCTGAAATCTTCCAAAAATTCCCTCCATGTCAGTACCGGCTGTATGTCTTGACTGTGGGGCACTGACTCCCACCAATGGAGCGCATCCCCCTGTAGCAAGCTGACTGTATAGTCTAACTTCTCTTCGTCAGAGCACTTCATCTGTTTAAGGACTCTCTCGGTCCTCCTCAGCCATGCTTCTGCCTCTTCAAGGTTGGTAGTCCCATTAAAATCTACAGCTACATACTTGCGGAGCTTATCATACTATCCAGTTCTCTCCACTAGAGCTTGCATCGGAACTTGAGATCCTTGGCCCATGGCATATGAGAAAGCCTTAGCAAATGCTTGAAAGAAACGTAGATCCATGGGGTTTGCTTGAGTCATAGGAGGAGGCAGTGGAGGCACCTCATGTTGCACATTAGGTGTCTCAGAATCTGGAGCAGAATGTGTCCCCACATCTTATGGGATCTAGGATTCATCGGTGCTCCCTTGTTAAAAGCTAGATCGAGTCAAAGCTTCTCAAGTTCATTTTCGAGGCGACATTTCACTCCTTCAAT
Source organism: Erythroxylum longipes (assembly GCA_027563885.1). Lineage (NCBI taxonomy): Eukaryota > Viridiplantae > Streptophyta > Magnoliopsida > Malpighiales > Erythroxylaceae > Erythroxylum > Erythroxylum longipes. The sequence continues at coordinate 7,906,563 of JAOQMS010000180.1, read as the reverse complement.
TTGAAATCATTGAAAATCTTTAGTTCATGCAAAACAGTTTCAAATCATGTAAAACAATTCAAAACCATGCACGTTGTTCATTTAAAATGATGCATGTTCATTTCATAATTGAAAACTACCTACCTCAAAGCTTAGGATATCCCTAAACCTAGTCGCCAACCTGGACCTAAACCTAGTCGCTCTGATACCATAAGTGTTGGGACCCCGCCCTTGCGAGTCACGTGCCCGACATCCTAAGTGACATCTGGACGCGCATCCCACAAGGGTGGCGTGCCCACACCAGATAATCATCAAAAGGAACTCACTTTTCTTATTTCCGAAAAGATTTTAGGAAAACTCAAATTAAAATTTCAATTGGACCTCTTCTGGAAATTTGTTCCCCATTCTCTTAAGTCTCTAATGACACCAAGATCATTCAATTTGGTTTGAAAATCTGAAAGTTATAGCCCAAACATTTTCGGACTATTTTTGCACTGAAATAGTACACTATACCCAACTTCACCCTAGAAAATGAAGGTCTTAGGGACTGAATTAAAATTCGATTCCTTTAGATAATTTTTAGTTCTATGACTCTAGCTTATTTAGAAACAATAATCATCTCATTTTGAGCTCAAAAAATCAAGATATAATCAAAATACTAAAGCATGCTTAGTAAAAATATCCAACTCACACTCTTCAAACCGATCCCCTCACTTTGATTCGATCAATAATTTTGAAATTAATACCAAAAGTTATAATCTTTGTAAAGAGATAGAGGAATGTGTTAGGAATCCGATGCTTCAAAAATCAGGTCATTTGGAGGTTAGACGACAAAGTTATGGTCAAAAGAGTGAAACATGTTTAGGCTGGAGAAAGGACCTGCGGGTCGCGATCGTGCTTGGCGAAAAAACTTGCGGGTCGCGATCGTGCTTCCTCTGACTTGTCTTGGTAAAAATGATATAACTTTCACTACAAGTATCAGATTAAGGTTGTTCAGAGACTGTTTTAAAGAAGATTTCTAGATATACAACTTCCATGAAGACCTAAAAGCAAGATTGTGACGCAAAAAGGGTCAAAATCATAATTTACTGTAACTATCCCGTGAATGTCCATTTCACTATAGCTGTCCACCTCTCCAATGCTTCCTACATCCATTCTAACATCACATTCACTATTAACCTTCCCATTTTCACTTGTTCTAAAGCAATAACACTCCTTAAACATTCAATTACCAACTTGGGTGCATTAAACTCCCAAAACTCAACTCAAATGA
>JAOQMS010000180.1:7851575-7882674 GCA_027563885.1 Erythroxylum longipes | reverse complement strand
AGATCCTCAACGTCACAACAAATGAACAATCAAAATCAGTTGAACGCGTACACTTTTTAAAGATCAAAACTTGAGAGCAGATGCGATACCTGAAATAGCAAAACAAAGACAAAAATTTGGCGAAGAGAGAAAATGAAGAAGAAAGACCGAATGCTTCTCAAATGAAGAAGCTTTCGGCCTTATAACCAACTCAATGAGACAAAAAATGCAGGGTGCAGAATTCTCTGCACCCTGCAAAAGCTGCCCATCCCGCCATTGGGAATGGCGGGATGGGCCCTCACCCTGCCAAAGTGAGTGGCGGGGTGAGCCATGTCACCCCGCCATTCAATATGGCGGGGTGACGTTTTAGTCCCCGCCAAAACGTTTGGCGGGGAACTGCACACGTAGCCCACCCTGCCATATTGAATGGCGGGGTGGTACTATACCCGCCACCGCCTTTGGCGATGTATCCTACAGTCAGACTTGTCCCTTTTTTCTGGTACAGATCAAGGATTGAAAACAACATTTGTAATAAATCAAGAATTTAGCCTTTAACATGTATATAAAAGATGTTATTAATTGTTAATTGCTTCATGATACGACTGTAACTTAAGGTTTTAGTAATTTTTGAATATTTTTATAATTAATTTATTTTCATATTAAGCATATATATTAATTAATTTAGTAACGACTATAGTTAATTTTTTAGTAAATTTTGAATATTTTTATAGTTAATTTATTTTCAAATTAAAGAGATATATTAATTAATTTAGTAATTGACAATCAATAATATTTTTAAATACATTTTAAATGATTTTTATTATTTAATTTAAATAATTTTTTAAAAAATATAAAATTTCTTTTGTAATTTTTATTTCATTGAAGAGAAATACAAAAAATAAAAATTATTTTATATTTTTATTTACTATTTAAAATTTTTGATTAAATATTTAAAATTTTTAAAATTAAACAAGTTGCTTCAAAAAATTTTGTTTTTAGCTAAAATGTAGTTTACGGAATAAGTAAAAAATGACATTTAGAAGAGTTATGTAATAGAACAAATGAATTGGTGGTTATATATTCGAAATGGATCAGTTGTTTAATATTTAAAAATTATGTGAAAAAAGATATTATGTAAATTTTTTCAAATATCAATCTTTATATTTTTCCATTAATTACATCAACAAAATATTAATAGAAATAATTTTTCTATTGAGTTATCTAAGTTTTTAAAAACTAAATACTTAATTAAAAATTTTAAAAAACTCAACATTAAAATCTTTATAAGTTATTACCGCATATAAGTTACCATAAGTTACCCCATATGAGATTAAAATTGGCTTTCAATTTTAATCATGGATATATTTTTATGATAACTTATTAAATTTGATAATGAATAACTATCTGATTAAATATATTTTCTAACATATCATGAATTCTAATTTTATTTTTACTCTGTTAAAAGTATATATTAAATATTTTTTTAGATAACATGAAATCTTGTAACAATGTTTTAAAAGAAAAATATTATAATTAAGCTTAATGAATGAGAGTCAATAAATTGAAGTTATACTATTTAATTTCTACATGTAGGATAAAGTTTAGCCCTATATTGAATCCTGGGATGAATGGTATGGGTATGATTCAGGCTGCAGCCTCCTGTCCTGTTATATTTGTTTCTTGCTCTTGTCCTACATGCAAGGTATTCCGTCCAACCCAGATGCTACAAAGACATGCTCGTTCCATTCGATAAGCATCTGAACATGTCTTTGTGCTGATGGTTGGGAAACCAGATGACTGAAAGATCCTTCGCCTCCTAGCAAATAGATTCAGGTCTTAATAATATTCGTTGCCCATTTCATCTTTTCATCAAAGAATCCCCTCAAAAGAAAGCTCTCACGCTTATGCTGGCATATGCTTCAATTAGTCAAAAGTATTGATAGGGTTAATCGCTTTGATTCTGATAAGCTAATAACTAACATATTCAAAGTTAAGGGCTACGGTAGAGTTTAGACGCCTTACGGTTGATCATATCACTTTCAAATGTGAGACAGAAACCAAACAATGGCTGGGGACAGGTGGAGATTTTGAGGCATCACTTTCATGGAGGTCAAGTTTAGACGATAAAGATTCCAACATTAGCAAGATAACGTGTTTGACCACGTCGATACACATTCCATCCAGATTCTCCTGCTAAGAGCTAACCTAGGTTTTCATATCGTCTCGTGACATGCGAGCACAAAAGAGCTAAAGTTGATTTATGTACATTTGGAAGACATTTTTTAGCAGAATTATCAAGTTCCACTTTCGAAAGGTCAGTTCACGGTACACAGTTTCAGGATCAATTAGGCAGATGAAATAAGCCAGTATCTGTCAAGATATTATCACATTGGAACCTTTTTTTTCTTCTACTTTCCAGCAAAAAATGGAGTCCAGAATTCCGTATCTTGGTTGGAATAATAGGGAGTGGAAGCATCAGCCACCGAGTCACATTGTGTGTACAGAAAGTAAAAATAAATAAATACATAAGCCATGCATGACAAAAAATCGCCTGCCAGAAGATCTACCAAAGATTCTAAGGTGGTCCAGCTGCAGATTGGCCAAAAAAGTGGGGTTAGATATGGTCCGTCCTCGAATTATTCTGTGCCTATGTTTCATGAAAATCTATTTATTTAATAAATAAGGTTTACAAAAAATTGAACTACTGTAATTTTTTTGGAACAGATATTACACATTAATTAGGAACATTAGATATATTTTTAAAAGGGATTTAAATCATCCGTTCTTGTTATTTTGTGCCTACTGAAATACTCGTGTTCTAACTGGTGTCTTTACTTCTGCTTTCCAGAAAACAACACATCTTAGAATACGATTGTGTGTCAGATCGTATTTATCTAGCTTTGTCAACATGACTGATCCAATTTTTGAAGTATGAACCTTTTCGTACAAAATTTGTCCATATGCAATTGACTCCTTAATCTTGTGAAATCTCATATTTATGTGCTTAGTTCTTGCATGATGCACTTAATTCTTTGCCACATAAATAACATTTTATTTTAAAAATTAGACCAAACATCAAACCTATTAAAGAAAAGGTTTAAGATTTAAAGGTCCAACTGGTATTAAACCGCTATAAAATCGGTATATAATAAATAAAAAATAAAAATAGAAGAATATATATAAAAATAGTATAAAATAAAATATTTTATTGAAATAAAAATGTACTAATAATGCCTATTAATATATAATAAATCTAATAATTTAAATTACAATTGAATCTAACATAAATTTTAAAATAATAATAATAATAATAATAATAATAATAATAATAATAATAATAATAATAATAATAATTCTATATTATTATTTGTTTGAAGACTTATAAAAATTGAAGTATGTTTAAAGAAAGTCAGTAGAAAGGACTCTAACTTTATTCTAACTTCTTTTTTAATATCATTTAAATATAATTTTTTATAATTTAAATATTATTTTAAATACATTCTTAAATTTTCTTAAACAAAATTATTTATATATACTAATTAATAATTCAATTTATTAAACAAAGTTTGATGAAAATAATAATTAGTTTTTAACAATAATAATTTAAAAATTTTCAAGTAAAGTATAAGGAGATAAATAAAAAACCTAAATTTTGATAAATATAATTTATTAGTGATAATAAATAAATTTAGTATTTTTAAGGATAAAAATAGTGATTCATTTTTAGGAATTATAATCTAAAATATAAAGAGTTAAATAAAGAATATAAATTTTGATAAATATAATTTATTAGTTAAATTATGTAAGAGAATTAAAAAGAAAAAATTCATTAAAAATTCAAAAGATTTTTGACTTTTGATCGTTAAAAATCTCAACTTCTTCCAACAATGGTGCAACCTCTCAAAAGTCGAGATTGACAACGACAAAGAGGTGCATGCATGGCTTGGTGGGCGGTGGGCAAGAGGTAGCTTTGTAGGGAGGAAGAGATTTTGATGCTTGTGCTAGTCCCATAGGTTCAGAAAGAAGGCTCTTTATGACAGATTCTTAGAGTTTAATAGTTACCAGTTTTTCCAAGAAAACCATCCAGTTTATCGTTGAATCTGCTGATTTTTTATCATACAGGTTATAAATACAAATACGACAGAAAACTAGACCAATTCGTGTTTATTCCGATTAAACCGGCCAATCCAATATGATTTTTAAATGAGTGATTTTAATCATCACAATGTATTCAAATTCCAACTTAATCGATTCCCACTTTTTTTATTAGCCATATAAATCATAATGTCTCCACAGCAATCTCCCCATAGACTCTACTTCAATTGTAAATAACGCAACTACATATTGAATCATCTATTTCCAACGTATAGATCCTATTGCAAGAGAAAAAATATGCCCTATAATAGATCTCTTTCTATCCAAATAGTTTGAATCTACATAACTCATAATTGAAAGAACACCTTGTCGACTCTTAAGCACAATCATATGATTTTTCATACCTCTCAAGTACTTAAATATCCATTTCACTACTTTCTAATACAATCTTCTAATTTTTTTTCATATGCTTACTAATCTCACTAATAGTATGAGATAAATTTGAACTAATACAAACTATTGCATACGTTAAACATTCAGCTACACTAGTCTATAATATATTGGATGTATATTTGACCTCTGCATATAACTTCAAATATTGATCCAAGAAAAATATAAAGTGATTTACCGATAAAGTATTCACAAGTTTGTTCTTGCTCATTTCAAATTTGTGAAATACCTTCTCAATGTTAGTGCATTAAGATATTCACAAGTTTGTTCTTGCTCATTTCAAATTTGTGAAATACCTTCTCAATGTTAGTGCATTAAGATAACCACATTTTTCTAAGCTTTTATTCCTCATAATCTCTATTTTTAGTATTTTATTGGCAACACTCAAATTCTTCATCTTGAATGCCTTTCTCAACAAGTCTTTAGATTATGCACATCAGGCATGCTTTTAGTAGCAATAAGCATATCATCCATATATAGTAGTAGAAAAATAAATAATCCATTGTTAAAACTCTTGACATGTACACAACAATTATACTTATATCCTCTATAGCTAATTCAGATCAGATATGAGTTAAACTTTTTGCACCATTTTCGTTGAAACTACTTTTAACTCTTAAAATGACTCTTTTAAATGCTTCTTTTTAGGTTGATTAAACCTTTCAAGCTACTCTATATAAATTTTCTCTCTAAGTCACTACAAAGAAAAGTTGTTTTCATATTTAGCTACTTTTAATGCGTAAGTAAATTAGTTACTAATACCATAAAATTATGATAGAAATATGTATAACTATAGAAAAAAAAACTTTATCATAAACAATCCCTTTCTATTGTGCATACCCTTTTATTACTAGTCTAGCATTAAACTTCTTCACTTCCTTTTTTGTAACTATTTACTTTCTTTTATAGATCCACTTGCATCCTACAGGCCTCTTTTCTTTGGAAGTTGCATCCACTCTTATGTCCAATTCTCATATAAAAACTTTACCTCCTCCATTACAACTCTCATCTATCTATTTTCCTCGTAACTATTCATAGTCTCTTGAAAAGTGGTTGGATTCTTATTATTGGTAATGAGTTTGAAGGGTATCAAATCTTCCCCATCTATATCTATTTAGTGGTGTAATAAAGTAACAGGCTCTATCAACGTGTGATGATGTTATCTTCTAGCATTATCCTTACACTAAAACTTCTAACCTATATTTTTTTAAATATAATGAAGGCTTTAAAAGCCAAATAAGGAAATTACAATTCTGCCCTATTTAGAGGGTCAAAACGACGTGATATGGAGCAACGCGTTCAAGAAGTTATTTTAAGTCACCTAAATAGCTTCTACGGGGTTAAAACTTCTAACCTATTTTAAGTCACTGTTAGCCACTCTTGTTCCACTTGTACCTTCATAGTACTATTCTTTGATGATGATGACATATCCTCTCCCTACGCTTTTTTCAAGATATACTACTCATCCACCACTGTATCCCTACTAGTCACATCTTCTTTAATGTTGGTCCTAAAACTTGTATCCGTTTACACCTTCAGGTTATCTAATAAATATAAACTTCTTTGACTTAAATTTAAGCTTGGACCTCTTATCACTAGAAATATGTAAATAAGTACGATAACCGAAAAATTTCAAAATAGAGATATTTACCTTACTTCATATTCACATTTCTCCTGCCACTCACCCCTCTATTGAATTTTATGATAATATATTGATGAGATAATTTGCAATTTTGCCTCAAGCACCTAGCCCTTTCAGTTATAGATATGTTTATTCTCCTTGAAACGTTACTTTATTGTTTCTCAAATTGTGTAATGTCTTTGAATCCCATGAACCTCACACCTTTTAATAAGCTCTAGTTATAAAGTTTTGACATCTCTCACTCACTGAGATGACGTAACCATATTTTTTTATAAATAGTTCTATCATCATCTGACTCTACTATATCAACCTCTCCATCAATTACTGTGCTCCCTGTTATTTTGATTTCTAATCAGTCTTGGCCCTTTCATCATAGTTAATACACCTCTTACCACTTTAATGTTGCCTTTGTCATTTTTTTGCATTTATGGTGTTTAAAGAGATCAAATTCATTTTTAAATTTTGTACATGTTAAACATTACACAGCATCTTGACAATACCATTAAACATCTTGATTTTGTCCTGTTTTACTTTGATAATTTCACAAGTTTTATTATCTAGGATATATGAATTCTAAAGCTTATTGGTGAAATTGTAAATGTATGTATGTATGTATGTATGTATGTATGTATATATATATATATATATAGAGAGAGAGAGAGAGAGAGAGAGGTGGAATTTACAATGTACCTTTTCTTGTTTGAACAATCAATCCAAATATGTACACTTTACTCACACTTGTAGCACAAGATTGTCTTTTTACTACTAGATTTAGATTTAGAACACTTCTTAGATGACCCATTCTTATTTTGCTTCCCCATACAGTCTTGGTTTCCTATCACATACATCCCTTCACCTTGAGATTTATCACTAATATTTTGTCTCTTCGTGATCTAAAATGTAGCAATTATAATCTTTCACACCAATTATCTCTTTACCCAATGTAAGAATAGTCACCAAATATTCATAAGATAAATGTAAAGAGCACTTCATCTGCCAATTGTTCCTTAAAGCTTCAGTAGGTCACTAACTATTTAGTTGAATGCATTTGACATATTATTCCAGATATGTTCCTTTCTACATCTTTAGCTTGTATAGTTTCTGCTTTAAATGCAACTCATTTGTTAGAGACTTTGACGTGTATTGACTATCCATCTTCTTCCATCCACATGGGATAAATTGAACGTTTTAGTTGGTCATGCATGCAACTCCTTATATTTGATCTCATCCATGCCTTCTGGTTTATTCTCTCGTAACCCCTAGCCTTTTGTACTAATAAATCCTCTACTCTTTGTTGCCACAATCTAAATTCTCAATGCTATTAAACTTCTCATAATTTTAAACCTTGCAATTAAAGTCATTATTATCTCACATATGCTTTGACACCACTTTTTTGAGAAAAATAAGTGTAACAAAAATAGACAACAAGCAAGATTGCAAGAGGATTTTTAGCAAGATTCGACTAGTTGTGTACCTATATCCTTGGGAGAAAATAGTGGTATTGTTTTATTTAGTTGAAACTTAAATTGAAAATTGCATGTTTCCTCTCTTATATAACTTGTTTTTATAACAAGTATGTTAGTATCTAAACTCTAACTGGTATAGATGTATGTAACTTGCCTCTTAACACACCATAATATACGATTATGTGCCAAACCATGTTCCACGTCGTGTTTTTACTTCTGCATTCTATAAACGAACATGCCATAATATACAATTGTGTACCAAATCATGTTCAACTTAAGACTTCTAAAAAATACTTCAAATTTAGACACGTAAATATATGAGCCATATACAACACCAACTGATTTAAAAATAAACTCTTGCAATTTCTACATGCCTCATCGTAGTGTTTCCTTTCTCTAATAGGCTATTTTCTTAAGGATTTTCATGATTGAAGGATAATTTTCCTTCATATTTAACTATATTCCTCAATGAAATGGTAGAACGTAAAAACTACATTGTAAAACTAAATAAGTACTGAGGTTTATATGATAACCATAGACAAATTTACATGAAAACAATAAGAAATCATAACAGAGAAACTTCCAACTACTCAATTGGACCATAAAGGAGTAAAAGAGAAGTTCTTGACATATGCAATAGGGGTGAGATAAGGGTGGCATGTCCTTTGAAACCTTCAAATACAAACAAAATTAATGTAAAAATCAGCATAGACAATTTAGCCAACTCCTGCCTTCCTTACAACAATAGCCAAAAGGAGAGAAATCAATAATGAAGCAAGAAACCATAGTTAAGCAGGTGTTTAACTATTACTATCATTATCATTACTCAATAGTCATTGTACTACAATATGTTTTCCTTGTAATGATGAAAAATCAATTTATAGACAATATTCAAAGAAAAGAATAAAATCGAAGACGATAAGAGACCAGTAAGTATGGTAATACGAACTTTTTCTTTAAATCTAATTAGGACTGCTTGAAATTGGACTGTTAGATTGGGGAGGGAGAAATTTCCACCTTAGCTATAAGTTAGAGGCATAATCGCTTTGTCATCTAGATAGTCATCAAATCTAGTAAAAATAAAATTTTTATTTGTAAAGTAAGATGGTACCACATAAATTGATATTTTGAGTTTATTTATATATAATAAAATAATAAAACAAAAAGAGAATCTTATAATTTTAAATTATATCAATTCAGTCAAAATAATAAGGAAAAAACAAATAATATTTAACAATATTTAAAGTTTAATTTTAGTATTGAGTATGATTATGAAAGGTCTAACAACTTTTTCAATTTTATAAAAATCAAAATAATCTCTTTAATTAATTATTTTGTGTAACAAATAATCCTAAATAAGTTCTTAGGATTTAATTTAGTCAAAATTTTTAAAAGAAAGCTCATCATTTTTAATTAATAAATATGTAATTTCAATTTATTTAGATTAGTTTACATATTCTTATAACATGGATTGAAAACTTGTTTATAATCAATTATGTTATTTACCACAAATATTAGAGTAATCAAATATATATAATTAATATTCTAATTAAAATAAACTATTTTGAAAATTAAATAATAATACATTTTAATCAATAAAAATAATTGTTATAAAATATATAAATATTTTTAAAAAATGAAACAAAGTAAAAAACCAATTTGCATCTCACAATCTCTAGAATTTGCTTCAGTTATCCCTTAATTAATTAACTGCTTTTCAAAGATTAAAAAATTTGTTTAGTTAGATAAAAATAATTTGTTTTAAACTCTAATTTTGGCTCTTATTTATATAAGAATTTGACCTTATTAATTTTCACCAGTTTATATATTTTTAATATAAATCTCAATTAAAAAATATTAATTAAATATAAAGTTTATATCAAAATGAAAAAGGAAGTATGAATATTCGAATTTGATTGTAATTAATTAAGACCGCTTCTAAAAGTTGATACTAGGAAGTCAACATCTTTTAATAAAAAATTTAGTGGTTAATTTTATTATAAATAATTAAATAAAATTTTTATTTAATAATAATAATTATTAATGATTACTAAATAATAGTCAAGTCAGGTAATTGGGTTCTTCACTTCCTAATTGCACATTCTGCAAAGGAACATGCTACTCTTTAAGTAATATTCTGCTTAAACTAGCTGGGGAAAAAATAAACTTTGCAGGTTTATGATGTTAATTCAGAAAGAAGGCCGGGTTTACAAACTGGTACAAAAAAGACGGTAGCTAGACTACTTGGATTACAGTTAGAAGTCCCTCTGCGTTACTTTTACTTCAGTTAAATTGCACCTCTTTTTTTAACTTTACTGCGCAGGTACAATATCTGCTTGTGTATCTTGATGGAATTGTCAAACCTCCTGCATTGCCAGTCTGTGGTGACCTAGGGGTTGAGCAGAATCGTGACAGGGTAAGAACTTAGAAGGGAAAAAAGAATGGCCTGCTTTTCTCTAGCGAATGCCATGATCTTATCCACAGAGCATGCAATAACTAACAAAGGAAAATCCTACTTGCCACTGATAAAAATCAGAGAATATTGTTTGGTTAAGAAAATAAAAGACCTTGTCCTTTGACATTGATTCTTCTCTTTCACTGGCACTTGCCCGTCCTGCTCTATCCTGTGGTTCGTAAGCAAACGAGTCACATCGCGTTCTGCGCTCTTTTGGGAGATATATTCGCCAACTGGCATAGCCCCACAACCCTTTTTCTCCTGCTTATAAGGAGCTCTCTTGGCCATCCCTTCCCCAGACCACACCCGGCCTCCACTCCAAGTCATCTTCTTGAAAACAAAAATTTCTCTGATATGGCTTCAAATTTACGTACCTCCTCATGTAGCTCCTGCTCTTCTTGGACATCTAAGCAAAACAAGCAATTTGAAAAGGCCTTGGCTTTATACGACAAGGACACGCCTGACCGCTGGCAAAATGTTGCCAAAGCTGTGGATGGAAAATCTGCAGACGAAGTGAAGAAGCATTATGAGATTCTCATCAAGGATGTCAGGGAAATCGAGTCTGGTCGAGTTCCATTTCCCAATTACAGGTCAAATGGAAGCAGCACGTAAGACAATGGAGAGAAGGTGCAAAGGTAACAAACTTAATTATTAGAAAGATGTAGTCACGTCCTAGCTACTTAAAAGAACCTACTTGTATTCTTGATGTACTAGTAAATGTTAGCAGGAAAAATATTTGGAATTCCAGTTCCAAATGGATTATATTTGTACTATTTCACTCTAGATTGATGACAGAATGGTTATGGTTTTGCGTTGTTTAGCGTCACCTGGGATGAGATTTTGGAGTTGCCAATTTCTATTCATTACACACGAAATAACAATTCGCACCGTAACTTGAGATCTACACAGGACCCTTTAAAGTTTGAACAAGTTCTTGTCATGGGTCCACAAAATGCTCTAAAAAGGTGGAGAATGAGAATCTATGAAGTTTTATTTCTAAGTGGTCCATTGAACTTCTCCCACTGATTTGTGGGCCAGCATCCTAACTACTTATCAATCTTATTAAGTAAAAAACTTAAAAAGAAACATGCAAGTTGACCGTAACATGTTCAACTAGATAGGCAAGAAAAAGCTCACATGAGATATGATCCTACCCATTGTTGGATAACATGGCAATCGTACTATGGTAACTAGTTCCAAGCAATTCTTATCTGAGACCTAAACCTCTGGCCTAGCTTTTCATACTTTGAAAAGGATTCTTTAGCAAAGCTTTGACTCCGCACTTATACAAAATAACCTTTTTTTACATGACTGTATCTGGTATTGTCTGCATTATTACTGTGGGATGCAGCTCCATTCCACATAAACTGATAACTAAAGCTACGTACATAATGCACATATTTCACGTTACACTGAACTAAGTTTCATCAAATTACTCGTCATTAAGCATGTATGTGCTTTTGAATATCTAGGATCAGCTATTAATTTATATAGGAAAATCAAATGAAAAGGGCTGGAAAAAATTAATGTTATTTGCTGTACTACAAAGCTATATTCTAAGTAGTTGTAGTTGTATAACTCACACTCTTCCCAATAGTGAATGGATTCTTCTGTATCTTTCACGGCTATTAACAGTGAGCAAAATGAACTTACGAATCGATTCTGAAGGTTTAGAAGGAAAAACCACCCGGGTTTCCAATCAGAACGACGAAAAACTCATTCTCCAGCCATTTGAAAGTGCTACTGCTGTTTCTGTGTTGTTTACCTTTTATGGGTTCAAATTAAGTTGACTTGGTAAATGTTAAATAGATGGTACCAGAGAGTAAGCTCTTAAAACCATTTAAAAAGAGACTTACTGTCAAACATGAAGGAAGTTCCGTAGATACTTTCAAATGTTGTTGTAAAAATAGGTCTAGAGTTTGAGGAAATTTATGTTAGTGTTAGACGCGTTGAGCCATAGTTTGAACTTGAGCTTTGGATATTAGTGTTTTTGTACTAGGGCTTTAAGGCTACGCCCTCCGTTCATGTTTTACGTCCCCTTGCATATTCGTCCTAACGAATAATTATATTATCATAATAAAAACATTATGAATTTAAGTGTCATTTGATTTCACTATTTTTATTTTTTATTATCACAATGAAAACATTATGAATTTAAGTGTCATTTGATTTCACTATTTTTATGATTTTTATTTTTTGAAAAAATAAAAAACAAAAAAGTTGAAATTTACAATAAAAATTTAAAAATATATATTTGATTTGAATTGATTTTATTATTTTTATTTTTATTCTATTCTTAATATACTAAGAGGTATTAATGTTAATCAGGTGTTAGTGTCAAATTGTAATCTTAATTCATTTCTTCACGTATCGAGCTTCATTTTTATTAATTATTATAATTATTAAAATAAAAATATGAATATTTTGTATAATTAAAAGAGTACCCATCAATTATATATAATAAGAGTACAATAAAAATAAAATTATATTAAATTATTAGAGATGTTTTTCATCTTACAAGGTTTTTAATAATGATATCACTTATAATTAAAAAGAAATATTAATTAACTAAAGTTTTCATTAATATAATTATTTCATATTTGTCTAATAATTTCATCTTGCTTTTGGTATATACTTATAAATTGTGATGAAGTGATACTAAAATCAATTTGAAAATTTAGGTCTTCATTTGCACTTTTCATAATAAGCTCTTTATTTTCAATATAACCATTAAACAATTACACAAGGAACAATATATAATATGTTTTTGCTTATGATATGTATAAAGGTACAAAAAACCTTACTTTTTGGAAACTAAAACATCTTTCTATAACATATTTTAATAAAAATTACATATAGTTAAATAACTCATATAGACCTTAATCTTCCTCTTTTCTTATAATCTCGTAAATGATATTTCTCATGCCGATCTTATAAAAGAAATTTATTTATATTAGTATAGTCTAAGTGAACCAAATAAAACCTAAAAGTAATTGTAATTACTTTATTTATTAGAAGTAATGTCATTGTAGACTATCTCTAAAAAAATCAATAATTATTTATAGTACCTTCCTATCCAACTATCAAAACACATATCAAATTAGTAAAAACACACAATATTTTATGTTAGATCAATTCTTTTACCCTTATGTTCAGCTAGAACATGTGCATTAATATGTGTGTTGTTTAGTCCTGCAAAATAAAATTATAATATTTTTTATTAACTCCAATACAAAGGTATAATAAAGATAATAATAAATTACATAAATATACTTGAAAATATGAAACATATTCTTATTTATGTTAAATTTTAGGAGGTGTAATAGTAAATAATAGAATAGGAATAACTATTTTTGTAAAACGATTAATTGCATATAAAAATTTGTTAAAATACTCTAAAATTATTTGAGATGAATGTTGAAAATATTTGTATTAATTCTAATTGTCAAGTTATGCATATCACATTAAAAAATGCAACTTTCTCCTTCAAAATTAAATTATTAGTTAGATTTAAGGCTTTTAAACTTTTCAACTCATCATATAAGTTCAAAATGATTGTTTGCTCATTCTTAAGTTCTTATAAATCCTTGTAGAATTCCTATTAAGAAGTTTTAATATCTAATCATGACCTAATAGAATAGAATTTTTATATGGTGGCTTTTGAAAATGTAAATATTTGTACTCTTCCGCAACTAGAGAAATCAAAGCTATCTTTTGTTGAATATCAAAGAGTAAAAGACTAACTATAAACAAGGGAAGATAAATTGCATTTTGTAAAAGTTATATGACAAAGCAACAAAATAAATGCTATGAGGGAATAATTTTATTTGATGCAATAAGAAAGCGGCCTTACGTATTCATACAAATAAACAAACTTAATAACATGTTGTCCTTCTTCTTAGCAATTGACCCATTATCTCTACCAAGTAGACTTAAGTAGAAAATATGAAAAAATAATAATTTGCACAATTAAAAAATAAAATAAAAGTAAGCGGTAGACTTTGTAATAAACTAACGAACTTTGCAAGTACATAAAAAAAGTAAGTAACTAAACACATTCAATTAAGTATTCAAAGAAATTTGTTAAACGAGTTAGTATTGTATTTTAACTCTCCCCTGAACAACTTCTTCCATTTTTCACCATATCGAGATGATGATAAAATTATTTTGTTGCATGCGTTGGCCCCTCCACCAAGTCAAAAATTGTTGGCCATTTGTTGCATGCTTTGGCCTCTGCACCAAGTCAAATTTTGCTAGCCAAAATTCTATGTTTGACATTTGCTCCCACCTTTTGCAAAATTTCCTCTGCATGGACTGGCTAAATTAAGGGAAGATTTAGACGGATGCTTGAAACCTTGGCTATAAATAGATGGGAAGCTTGCAGAGTTTAGTGCACCAAAAACAAAACCAATCCTTCCATTCTTTCTTCAGTTCTTTTCTGTATATTTGATGAGATTTTGAAAGCCTTTTGTTCCATCCTTTGTACTTTTATACATTCTCCACAAATTAGTAAATTTGGCTCACCCTCAGGCCGTGGACGTAGGTCATATTGATCAAACTACGTAAATTCTTGTGTCATGTCCCATTTATTTTGCCTTTTCTTTATTTTTTGATATTAAGATTCGAGCTATTAAATTCAACCGGTATCCAATCCGATGGCATTTTTCTTAACAAACTGGTATTAGAGTTTCTCTTGTTGGTCTAACATACTGTATGTTCTGTGGTTGCCACTAAGGTGGATCCTCCACATCAGAAAGTAACTTAAATTTTATTGTGAGTCCAAATGGGGCCCAATATCTAGGATTTATCTTACGGGCCCACTGTTTTGGTTTTATCTTGTGAGATCCATTGCCTCGATTTTGTAAACGAAATTCAATTTTGCTTGTGAGGCCCACGACCCGACTTTGCCTGTGGGGCCTGCGTCCAGTGCTTTTGTGGGACTCGCTATCTCGATTTTTCATGTGGGGCCCACTTGTCGAAAAATAGTTGAAATATCAATTTTTAGCCATCATGACGATAACGAAGATCTGTATTAAAAAGTTTGACCAGAGTATTAACTTCAGTATGTAGCAGTTCAAGATGCAGGCCATTTTAATACAAGATGGATGTGAGATTGCACTTGAGGGAGGGAAAAAAAGTCAGCAGAGTTGGCATTAGATAAATTCACAAATCTAGATAAAAAGATTAGATCAGCCATCATATTAAATCTCTCCGATGAGGTTTTGTAGGAGATTGCTGGTGAAAGCATAACTAAAGGTATGTGGGACAAGTTGAAAGCTATGTACATGAAGAAGACGGTGAAAAATTGGCTTTATTTGAAACATAAGTTGTACATGTTGAGGATGACAGAAGGTACATCTATCCTTTCACGTCTGAATAAATTTGATTCTCTTATTTTGGATTTGAAGAATGTAGATGTAACAATTGAGGATGAAGATCAAGTCATATCGTTGTTATGTTCTCTTCCCTAGTCCTTTAAATATTTTCATGATACTATGATTTATGGGAAAGAGTCAGTCTCATATAATAGTATTAAGTCTGCATTAAAATCAAAAGAGCAGATTAATAGGGACATCATCGGGGAGACTAGTAGAAGTCAGGCAGAGGGACTATTTATACAGGGTAGATCTAAAAATAGAAATTTTAAAAGAAGTAGATCCAAAGGCAGGTTAAAATCTAGACATAGAAATAAAATTTGTAATTATTGCAAGAAAAAGAGGCTTATAAAGGATGACTGCTATAAATTGAAATATAAGGAGAAAACTAAAATTGAGCAGAACAACAGCAACACTGCCGAAGCTAGTGTAGCGGCAGATGAAAATGAGGGAATTATCTTTGTAACTACAGAAGATAAAGTCAGGTCTAATAAGGAGTGGATTTTAGATTCGGGTCATTCTTACCATATGAGTCCCGACAGAGAGCGTTTTTCTACTTATGAGTCATTGGATGTAGAATTGTTTTGATGGGTAATAATGCTTCTTGTAAAGTTGTTAGTAAAGGTACAGTCCGGATCAAAATATATGATGGTATCATTAGAACACTCATTGACGTTAGACACATTCCTGATTTAAAGAAAAATCTCATCTCTTTGGGTGCTCTCGATTCTTAAGGGTGTAAATTCTCAGCTGAAGGTGGAGTTTTGAAAATTTCTAAAGGTGCTCTTGTATTGATGAAAGCTTGCAGGTCTAGTAGTTTGTATGTTTTGCAGAGATCTACGGTAACAGGTGATGCGACAATCTCTACTGATGGTGACATTACCATATTGTGGCACATGCGTTTGGGACACATGGGTGAGAAACGCTTAACGTTGTTTTGTAGTCAAAGTAATGGTAAGATGGACTTTTGTGAGCATTGTATCTTTGGGAATCAGAAATGAGTCAATTTTAGTTCTCCAACTGGCCACAAAACTAAAGGTACTATGGATTATAATCATTATGATCTTTAGGGGCCCTCTCGTGTTCCATCTAAAGGTGGTGCCCGGTATATGTTGACTTTTATTGATGATTATTCAAGGAAGGTTTAGGTATATATTTTGAAACATAAGAATGATGTTTTCTTAACCTTTAAGCAATGGAAAGCTTTGATTGAAAAGTAAACAGGAAAACATGTTAAGTGGCTACGGACATATAATGGTTTGGAATTTTGTGGAGGTGAATTCAATGAATTTTGTAAGAATGAAGGACTTGCTTGACATTACACCGTCAGAATGACTCTAAAACAAAATTAAGTTGTTGAGCGCATAAACCGAATTCTTTTAGAAAAGGCTCAATGTATGATCTCTAATGTAGGGTTGACACTTGATTTTTAGCACGACTTGATACATCATCAACCGCTCTCCTTGTGCTCCTCTCGATTTCAAAACTCCAGAGGAAGTTTGGTCAGGTACTCCTGCTGATTACTCTACTTTAAGAATATTTGGGCGGCCAACGTATATGCATGTAAATGAGGGAAAGTTAGAGCCTAGGGCAAAGAAATATATTTTTCTCGGTTATGCTTCAGGGGTGAAAGAATATCGTTTGTGGTGTCCTGATCCCAAGTCACCTAAATTTGTAATTTGTAGGGATGTTACATTTGATGAATGATGAGTCCTCTATGTTGTATCCTAGAAAAGAGTCTTGTAATCCTTGTAATTTAGAAAAGGAGGATAGTACACAGAAGTAGGTGGAGTTAGAGATTAGTAGTTCAAGTCCTTCACAGACGTCTTCTACATATCAGACAAATCAAGTTGATCAACCAAATCCTGATCATGTTCAAGATGAACCAATAGAAGAAGAACATTCCATAGCCAAAGACAGACCAAGACGGGAGATTCGATCACCACAGAGGTATGCAAATTTAGTTGCATAAGCTTTATCAATAGCACAGGAAATAGGTGGAGACAGTGAACCTTCGACATATACGGAGTCAGTTTCAAGTGCTGATGTTAATAAGTGGGTGGTGGCTATGAATGAAGAAATGGAATCTTTACACAAGAATGGTACTTGGGTTCTAGTGAAGCCGCCAAAGGGTAAGAAAATTGTTGGTTGCAAATGGGTCTTCAAAAGAAAAGAAGGTACTTTAGGTGTTGATAATGCAAGGTATAAGGCAAGGGCTATAGTCAGGTACAAGGTGTTGATTTTAATGATGTTTTCTCACTAGTGGTGAAACATAGCTCTATTCGTGCATTACTTGCATTAGTTGTCATGTTTGATTTGGAATTAGAACAGCTTGATGTCAAAACAACATTCTTGAATGGCGAATTAGATGAGCAGATTTATATGAAACAACCTGAAGGTTTTGAAGTGGTAGGAAAAGAAGACCAGGTGTGTTTGTTGAAGAAATCCTTGTACGGATTGAAGCAGTCTCCAAAACAGTGGTATAAGAGGTTTGATTCATTTATGTTAGGTCATGATTTATCCAGGAACATGTATGATAGTTGTGTTTGCTTTTGGAAGTTAGATGGCGGCTCATTCATCTATTTGTTGTTATATGTTGATGATATGCTCATTGCTGCCAAAAATGTCATCGATATTCACCATTTAAAGGTCTTATTGCATGGTGAATTTGAGATGAAAGATTTGGGAGCAGCAAAGAAAATTTTTGGCATAGAGATAAGATATGATCGAGGAGCTGGTAAATTATTCTTAATCCAAGAGAATTATCTCGATAAAGTTTTGGAGAGTTTTGGCCGAGATGCCAAAGCAATTAGTACTCCTCTTGCTAGTCATTTTAGACTATCTGCTGCTCAATCACCATAGTCATAAGAAGAGGAAGATTATATGGCATAGGTTCCGTATTCTAGTGTCGTCGGCAGTATTATGTATGCAATGGTATGTACTCGTCCTGATATTTCACAAGCTGTTATTAATGTCATTAGCAGATATATGGCCAATCCTGGCAAAGAACATTGGCAGGCTGTGAAATGGATTCTTAGATACTTGAAGAGTACTTAAAATTTTTGTTTAGAGTTTGGTAGAACCAGCAACACTTTGGTTGGTCTTGTAGATTCAGATTATGCCGGTAATCTCGACAGACGCAAGTCTCTGATAGGTTATGTATTTTGCATTGGAGGTTGTGTTGTTAGCTGGAAAGCTACTCTACAACATGTAGTGGCTTTATCTACTACTGAAGCAGAATATATGATAGTCACTAAGGCTATCAAAGACACATTATGGTTGAGAGGTTTATTCGGTAAATTATCTCTACATCAAGGGGTTACTACCGTTTATTGTGATAGTTAGAGTGCTATTCATTTGACAAAAAACCAGATGTATCATGAGAGGATAAAAAATATTGATGTGAAGTATCATTTCATTCGGGATACTATTGCAGAGAAGAAGGTCCTTATTCAGAAGATCAACATTAAGGACAATCCTGCTGATATGTTTACGAAGGCTCTTCCAGTTTACAAGTTCAAGCAGTGATTGGACTTAATTGGTGTTTCAAAGTTGATGACATATCCCTTTAGGGCATTACCGGGGAAGCTGGAGTAGATCACTAATTGTTCGAGACCAAGTCAAGGTAGAGAGTTGTTGTATGTCTTGGCCCCTCCACCAAGTCAAAAATTGTTGGCCATTTTTTGCATGCTTTGGCCTCTCCACCAAGTTAAATTTTGCTGGCCAAAATTCTATGTTTGACATTTGCTCCCACCTTTTGCAAAATTTCCTCAACATAGACAGGCTAAATTAAGGGAAACTTTGGACGGATGCTTAAAACCTTGGCTATAAGTAGATGGGAAGCTTGCAGAGTTCAGTGCACCAAAAACAAAACCAATCCTTCCATTCTTTCTTCAGTTCTTTTCCGTATATTTGATGAAGTTTCAAAAGCCTTTTGTTCCAACCTTTGTACTTTTATACATTCTCCACATATTAGTAAATTTGGCTCACCCTCCGGCCGTAGATGTGGGTCACATTGACCGAACCACGTAAATTCTTGTGTCCTGTCCCATTTATTTTGCCTTTTCTTTATTTTTCGTTATTAAGATTCAAACTATTAAATTCAACCGATATCCGATCCGACGACATTTTTCTTAACATCTTCAAACTTGTTTATAATGAAGCCTTTTGTGAATAAATTTATAATTTTGTCTTTTGTGTTAATATGCCTCAATTCAACCTTGTCTTCTAGAACTTCCTTTTTAGAAAAATGATAATACATGTTTACATTAAGTTCTAGCATGAAAATTTAGATTCTTTGTGAAGTGTATTACTGATTAGTTATTGCAATACAAAGAAAATGTAAAATTTTATTGGCTTATGCAAGTCCTTTAATAATTACGTAAAATAATATACTCTTGAGCTACATTTGTTGTAGCTCACTATTCTGCTTTATTGTTGGTAAAGACACAATTGGCTACCTTTTCTACCCTAAAAAATAACCTTGATCCAAGTATAAAAACATACCCAATATTTGAACTTTAGGTATCATAATAACATGCATCAAGTAACCAACTAGCTTACAATCTCCACCTTTATTATTCAAGAAACCCTAGTCTAGTGTACTCATTTAAAATTCTTTGCATTGCGTCCATATGAGATTTCTTTGGATTTTACATATACTGACTCATCACACCAACTATATAAGAAATATCAAATTTAGTTAAGGTTAGGTAGATCAAATTACCCACCAACTATCGAGACATTGTTGTATCTTCCAATTTTCTCCGTTCATAAGCATATATTTTGCTATTTATCTTCATTAAAGTCAAAATTAGTTTACACTCAAGCATTTCAAACTTCTTTAACAATTCTTTAGAATTTTTTGTTAATGAAGAAATATTCTTTCTTTAGTACAATCAAACTGTAGTCCAAGAAAGTGACTGAATTGTTATGTTCTTTCATTTAGAAATGAATTGATAAATTCTTCTTCATTTAGTGGATTTCTTAATCTCAATCACCTATTATGATTAAATCATCTAAATAAAATAGGATATTAGCTATTTTCGCTTTATTGATTTTGACAAACAAACGAAAATTATTAGTGTCACATAATAACCATTATAAATAAAAATTTTAGCAGTCTTACTATATCAAGCCCTTGGTATTTGCTTAAATTCATAGAGTGCCTTTTGAAGCTTACGTATGTACTCATGCAAAAATATTTATTTTTTCATGTAGAAATGCACTCTTTTACGTTGATAATTTAGAGTATAAATGGATAGGTTGGATTAATAAAGGATGGATGTTGTAAAGTTGACAATTTAGATTATAATTTGCTTGAAGACAAGCAAAAACTTAAGTGTGAGAATGTTTGATAGATGCTAATTTGACTATAATTATACACCCATATTTGATATATTTTGCTTGATATTTTATAATTTTGTTGTATATTTGGTACTTAATTTGCTTTAAGTGCATTCATAGCTTATAATTGCCTTCATAGAACAAAAGGAGAAGAATTAAGATGAAAATGTGACATAAGAAAAAGATTTGAAGCAATTAAAGACCTATGCGCCTGTGTATAAAGATAGTGTAAGCCTCTGTAAACGTGTGAAGGTTGAAGAAATTGGTTTCTAATCATGTGGAGATACACGATCATGCATATTGAGATACATGGTCATGTATATTGCTTTTGTAAATCTTTGTGTCTATGTAGAATTATGAATTTTGGTGTTTTTGATTATACACGGTCTCTCATATGATCATGTAAGTGACTATGTATAACTAAAATCCCTAAAATGTACTAGAAAAGGACGTAAATGAAGGCAAATTGACGAGAGTCGACTTTTGTAGAAATTTTAGATGTAAAACATACAAAGAGGAGACGATTTTGATCAAGAGACGAGGAAAATACGAAAATTGCATCAAGAGATCCAATAGATTACAACATTAAACCTTAAACTTGCAAGACGATTCAACAGGTAAAAAAGAGACATTGAGAATTATGATTACTTTTTTCTATTATTTTTTCTTCATGTTTAACTTTGATTTCAGTTTCTATTATAAGTAATTAAACATGTCTAGTGTCTAGGTGTGATGAACCCTAGTTTGGAATAAAAATACGTTTTAATCTTTTCTTTAATACAATTATATCGATTGATCTATTGCGATTCAATTATGTGTTTTACTCTTGTTCTAATATATCTCTAATATTATTGGTGCATAATAATGATTGAGATGGAGAAGTCCTTCTGTATGAATAGATCTACCATAATTAAAAGGAGTTTATTGCAAACCTAGGGATAGGCTGACATAAATCTTCTGTATTAAGGTTAAACTTAATAATGAAATTCATAAATCGATAATACAATCCTAGAGTTTTAACTAGAAATATTTTTGTTAATCAAATGATGGATTAGTTGTTAGTAGTCTCGAGAGACTTATTAACATAATATAGGAATTTCTATGGTTCAATAATCAATAATATAATTGCATAATAAAAGATTAGTTGTTTATTGATTTTTAGGGGGATTCATCACCTAGACACTAATATTTGATATTGATTTTTCTAAGTAATTTCTTTCGTTTTGCATTCATTATTGTTTCCAATCTTAGTTTAGTTATTTAGCTATTCTTTTAATTAAAAACCAATTTTGGTTCATATGCTAGATAATAGGAAAAGGGTAATTATTAGTAATTATAGTCTTTGTGGGATTAACCCATACTTACCTATGCTAGTTATCGTTACGTCGTGTACTTGTGGTTAATTTAATTATTGGTATAGAAACAACCAATCTTCCCCTAGCCCTGCCATCTCAGTTGACTTAAGTTTACCAAATGCCAACAGCGGGTTGTGTAATTGTGTATTGTGACAATGTTTTCTGTGTTAAAATGTTGATTGTTGACAAAGACCCCTAAGCCCTAATGCATTGTGTCTTTGTGTTAAGTGTTGACTGTTGAGTCTGTTTTATAGACTTGTGTTGTGTCATGTGTGTGAATGTTGTCTGTGTTGTGTTGAGACTATTGACAATTGACTTGTGATTTGTGAATGTTATCTTATAGTCTCACGAAGTCTAGTACAGTAGTATATGTTTCTAGGATTTAAGGAATATGGATTATGGATTTAAATAGTGAATTTGAATTCTTTTTATTTTGGAATTGGAGTTGGAACTGAATTTTGAAATACTATTGTGTTTTCTCATCTTTAAAAAAAATTCTCTCTTATAGTTTTGTCTATGTTAAATAAAGTTAGTGAATAAAATATTGTCCTAATATAAAATGAAAGTTAGTGAAAAATTAGTAAATGAAAGACTAAAATTAGTGACAAATTTATAGTGAAGAATTAGTGAATGAAAGAGTGAAATTATTTTATAAACCAATTGAGTTATATATTGTCACAAAGTAGTTGTCATAAAATGTTTTATAAATTGAATTGTGTAATCATACAAAATATATTAATTTATAGTTAAATTATGTCATCATAAAAAAGTTATAGTTGTGAATTTATTTTTGAATTACGTAATCATACAAAATGAGTTATAGTTGTCAGTTTATATATGAGTTATGTAATTACACAAAATGGGTTGTAGTTGTACATTTACGGTTGAATTATGCAATCATACAAAATGAGTTACAGTTGTGTTTATGGTTAAATTATGCAATCATACAAAATGAGTTATAGTTATGAATACATGGTTGAATTATGTGCTTATACAAAATAAGTTATAGTTGTAAGTTTATGTTTGAGCTATGAAATCACACAAAATGGGTTATAGTTGTGAATTTATGGTTAAATTATGCAATCATACAAATTGAGTTATAATTATGATTTCATAGTTGAATTATGTAATCATACAAAATGAGTTATAAATGTGACTCATGAGTTTATGTTTGAGTTATGTAATCACACCAAATATGTTATAGTTGTGAATTTATGATTGAATTATGCAATGATACAAAATGGATTATAGTTGTGAATTTATGATTAAATTATGTAATCATACAAATTGAGTTATATTTATGACTTTATGGTTGAATTATATAATTTTACAAAATAAGTTATAGTTATGACTTTATGGTTAAATTGTACTTATGCAAAATGGGTTATAGTTAACAAAACATGAGAATTTCTTAGATAGAATGTGCTTAAGCATCGAATTCTATTAAAGAATCATTTATATAAGTTCATGAGGTTTCCTTGCTTGTGTATATCATATGATTGTTGAGAAACTACCATTCCTATATTTCTTCATGTTATGATATACAAGTTCACTTTGATATGAAGTTATTAAGTTATTCAGTTCATTTATTTTTATAGATAAATAGAAGGAAGTTCAAGTACTTCTGATAATTCAACTGAGATTTGATGATCTAAATTAGACTTATGCTAGATTGGTTCATAGAATAAAGGATCATACCATTTGTTCACATTGTAACAAGCATTTGAAAGGTAAGGGATCGCAAGATTAAATAGGCATTTAACTAGGATAACAGTTGATGTCAAGCCTTTTAAGAAAGTCATCTATGACTTGAAATGGTAAATGAAGACTTTTTTTGAAGACTATCATCAGCATGAGAAAGATAGAAGGGAAAAACTGAACTACAAAATTGGTAGTGGAAGTTCCTTTTGTGATGGTCAAGATGATAACGAAGATTTTGAAGTTGGTAGTATCCCTACCTAATAAGAAGGGAACGTTGCACCTAATGTTAGTAAAAGAAGAAGGGAAATTTCTAATCTTTTTGCAATACAAACAACTCACAGAGATTAGTTTTGTTTCTTAAATAAATAGTTATTTAGATGAAAAAATAATGACTTGCACTACTTATAGGTGTTTAATCATATGTGATGGTTGAACAAATAGCAGACAGAATCCTATTATCAATTTTTTAGTTTATTCTAAAAAGAGGACAATGTTTTTAAAGTTTATTGATACATCTAGTCTTGTTAAAAATTTTAATACTCTATTTTAGATATTTGATGAAGTTGTGAATCAAGTTAGGTTAGCAAATATTGTTTAATTAATCACTGACAATGATCCTGCTTACAAAGTAGCTGGAAGAAGATTACAAAGTAGGTATTATTTTTTATTGGACTCCACGTGCGATATATTACATTGACCTGATGTTGGAAAATATAGGAGATGCTAGATATTTTTCTATCATTGATGAGATTATATAAAAAGAAAAAAAAGTGACCAAGTTTTTCTACAATTATGCATGGGTCCAGAATTTAATAAGAAAAGATTTTAATAATGTTAGAAATTTATATTGTCCTACTATTATAAGATTTGCATAATTTCTTATCACTTTAGTGCTAGGTATAAAGTTGGATTGGGGATTTCTAGAATTATACTTAAAGATCATGGATTTTAGTCTCAACATCAATTTGTCATCCGAGTTTGTGAGTCTTTTATGAGAGAACTTTATCTGGCTGATAGTGATGAGAAGCCAACAACGTTTTTTTTACGATGTCATAGAGAGGGCGAAGGAAGCAATCAAGGTTAATATGAAAAATATACCTTCTTTATACACACCTTATTAGTCATTAATAAGAGATGATAAAGGCAATTTTACTCTCTATATTACGGCTATGACATTTTTTAATCCTAGTGTCTATTTTAGACCAAAATTTACAAAGAAAGCTGAAGTTAATAAGAGAATACTATTAACTATTACAACAATTGTTACTTATAAGACGATGTAATATCTCTTAAGCTTACAAATGAAGATTTATAAGGATGTTTCTGGTGATTTTGGGATGCTCATTGCTATTCTTCAAAGAGATAAACTTAATCTAGGTATATATTTTTTCACTTTTATTATTTATTAGAAATTAATCATCACTTTATTTTGTTTATAATGTTACTATTATTATCTTATAGTTGCTTGGTAAGACCAATTAGGAAGTGGTATTCTAGAACTACAAAGGTTTCCAATTTAAATTCTAAATCAATGTGTGAGTACAACAGGGTGTGAAAGAAATTAGAGCATATTCGAATTCATCCATTCCAAAAAAAAAGATTGGAACATAAAAGATTGAATGACTTGATCTTTGTTTGATACAATTTAAAGCTTAGAAAAAGGTATGTTATTATCATTTATCATTGTTAAGTTGAATATAATATCTAGTAATTTCTTAATAAATTAATTTTATTTATTTATTAGGACTCTTAATAGAACAAGTAGTTCTGTAGATCCAATTTGTCTTGACCGCATTGATTTTTTAGCGAATTGGATTTTTGAAAAATCAATTTTAATAGATGAGAATAACTTAGAAGATAATCTTAGATGGGAAAGTATTGTTATATTATTTGGTGCAATGAGTTTGAATGATAGTGATGATGAGACTCCTCTCAATGATGAGAATTTTGTACTAAATGAGAATTAAAGCCAATACGATTTGAGCAGATATTCAATTGAAAGAAGTTTCAGTATTTCATTTATTCTCTTCTTTTAACTTCACTTATATTTATTGCATATATTAAATTCTATATATGCAATATAAATATAAAACTTTAAATTGTAAATTTTTTGTTTCAGATTCGCTTCTAATTAGTTGTATTTCTCAACATGAACTCTTGTTGTAATACTTATAGAGTCATGAAACTTTAATATTCTGTCTATTTGATGTATTGATATAATTATTTTTTATTATATGATAAAATTGCAACATTTTAAGTACTTTATATTATCCTTAGTTTTACATTTGTATAATGATTAAACAATATTTTTTATATCAATTGTAGTTATTGTTTATGTGAAAAAAATATTAAACGAAATAAATAGATTGGTGTTATTTCAAATTACTGTTATTATAACTTTTGGAGACATGGTGTAACCTTTCTTACTTGAAAATTTTATCATGTAAATTTAAACACATAAATTGCAGGATTTTAGAATCTAATAATTTTTCACAATAACATAAGCGTACCTTGATCCATCGTATTTCTGATACTTTCTGAATAGATAATCTCCAATAATCTTCAAGATATTCTTAGATTTCTTGAAAACTTTATCATGTAAATTTAAACACATAAATTGCAGGATCTTAGAATCTAATAATTTTTCACAATAACATAAGGGTACCTTGATCCATCGTATTTTCGATACTTTCTGAACAAATAATCTCCAGTAATCTTCAAAATATTCTTAGATTTTGTTTTCTCTCTCTTGGCCTTTTTTTGTTAATTTCCGTATATTTTCTGATGGTGAGATATGTGAAAAAAAAAACTTAATAGGTAGAGAGAGAAGAAGTAGTTATCAGTTTAAAATTCCAACAACACCTCTTTTCATTATCCTTATTTTCTACGTTCCATCAACATAAATACATCACATTATTTATTTTAATTAAACCTAATATCTCTTGTTCAAATAACTAAAGGGATTTAATATATTTAAATGATTAAACCAAAATATATGGGCCACATAATGAAATTATCTAACATGGGCAACCAATAATTGGAAGAATAGGAGTCTGTTAGAGTTACTGCTAGTAGATAAAAACTTAGCCTTATTTACCTTTTCCTCTAAAGCGCAGGCAGTTAAAGTCCTGGAAGAAGGTCCTTGGCATATGATGAATCTTCCTCTATTTCTCCAAAGTTGGCAGCTAGGATTCTAACCTGAAACTGAAAAGCTAAAGTCAGTACCTTTGTGGGTTAACCTGTATAATGTTCCTTTGGAATATTGGACTACTAAAGGTCTTATTCTGATAGCAAGCTATTTAACGCAACCACTATGCATAGATGAGAACACTATAAAAAGGAAAAGGCTAGGCTATACTCGATTATGTATTACTATAGATATTTCTAAGGATTTTTCAGAAGATATCCCCATCTTGAGGTTAGGTTTTAATGGTTCATTATATGAAGATATTATCACGGTGGATTATCATTAGTAGCCTTTCTTGAAGCTACAAGTGAAAAGATGGGTACCAAAGGGGAAAAGGTTCAAGGAAAGGAGCTATAAGGAACTAATGGGTCTAGATCTATGTGATAATGAAGTAACTGATGTGCAAGAAATTTGTCAAAATGGCACACAAGAAGAGCCAGTCTTGAATGACAAAAATCAGATGGTTAAAACTAGAAATGAGGAGTTGGAAACTAACCAAAATGTTGGAGAATCTACTGACTTAGATGAAGAAATCTAGCAAAAGCACAATTTGGTTACAAGCACTATAAAAGAAGTTTCTAAGGAAGGCAAGTTAGTGGTTATGGAGGGAGAAAAGGGGCATGATATGGAGGCAACCTCATCATCTTCAACTTCGACTACTGCAGAAGAGAGAGAGAATATAGAACAATTTAATAGTGTTGAAAGGAGGAA
Organism: Erythroxylum longipes; assembly: GCA_027563885.1. NCBI lineage: Eukaryota > Viridiplantae > Streptophyta > Magnoliopsida > Malpighiales > Erythroxylaceae > Erythroxylum > Erythroxylum longipes. The sequence continues at coordinate 7,854,912 of JAOQMS010000180.1, read as the reverse complement.
AGGTACTAGGAGCAAAGGCCAAAGCTCCAAACCCATTACATCATGATAATAGTCAAGAATGTCAGGGGCCTTAATTGCCCCAAAAAAACTCTTAGCCTTCAAGGATTTTTTGGCTAAGGAAAACATTTCAGTTTTTTCTATTTTGGAAACAAAAATTAGATAAGAGAACCTCAAAAATCTTAAAAACCTAGGAAATAAGTGGAAGTTCCACACTAATCTTCAAGCTCATGTTTTTGGCAGAGTTATTATTGGGTTTGATCCTCAAATAGTAGATATTCAATTTTTGAAAGTAGAGATGCAGGTTATGCACATGAAATGGCATTTTGTTTAGCATAATTCTTCCTTTTTTGCATCAGTAGTGTATGGTTTAAACCATGTGCTTCAAAGAAAGGAGCTTTGGGCGAGTTTACTGAGGTTTCAAGGAAGGGTGGCGGGTCCTTGGCTCATTTCGGGAGATTTTAATCTACACTCTATAGAGCAGAAGCAGAAGGTCATTTTTCTTTAAGAAATTACTCTATCAATTTTAAGGAATGTCTTGATTAGTTAGGAGTTCCGAATCTTAAGGCTACTGGATATTTTTTCTCCTGAAGTAATAAGCAGTCTAATCGTTGGGCACATAAGAAAAATTTTGACCATTTTATGGTCAACCAAACATGGTTACAGCTTTTCCTGGAAAGTAAAGCCTCCTTCCTAAACCCTATATTTTCGGACCATAACCTAATGCCTGTGGGGGACCTGTTCCTAAAGCTGAAACGTTGCCATCCATTCAGATTTAACAACTATTTGGTGAATGTAGAGGGATTTCAGAACTATGTTAGGAAAGAAGCAACAGCTAATGTAAATGGAACCCTTTAATTCCAATGTATCCAGAAGCTGAAACTAATCAGAAAGGCCTTATAGAATCTAAAGAACCAAACAGGGGAGAGCACTCTTCGGGCTATATCAGTATCCAGAGATAAACTATCCCAACTTCAGCATAATCTCTCCCACAATCCTGGGGATATTCTCCTTTTATCTCAAGAGAAATCAGCGTTGTTTGCCTATTTGCAAGCTCTAAACAATCATGCTAGTATTATGGAGCATAAGGCTAGGGTGAAGTAGCTTAAAGAAGGAGACATGAATCCTAAATTCTTCTTCAGCTTAATTATTGCCAAGGAGAACTACAATTCTATAAATGAAATTAATTTACCAGATGGGAGGAAGTTAAGTAAGCATGAGGATTTGTTGAAAGAAGCTGAGAACTTCTTCAAAGATTTCCATGTCTCTCGAAAGGTATCTATGAATAGTCAGTACTTGGACTCCATTATTCATAATAGGCTCTCAAATGAAGAGAATACCTTATTAACTAGAACAGTGGAAGTTATAAAGATAGAAGGAGTAGACTTCCAAATGAACCTTAAAATAGCTCCTGGACTTGATGGTTTCAATGGTTTCTTTTATCAGAAAGCATGGATTGAGGTTGATCTTATGGTGAAAGCAGCTATTAAAGAGTTCTTTTCTTCAAGAACTCTTTGAAAGGAGATCAACAAAACCTACCTCTGCCTAGTCCCTAAACTAAGCAATCCAGCAACCTTGGAGGACTATAGACCTATTGCATGTTCTAAATTCATCTATAAAGTGGTAGCAAAGATTATTGCCAATAGATTGAAATCTGTTTTAGGGTCCTTGATTAGTGATAATGAAAGCGCTTTCCAACAGGGCAAACAAATAGGGGATAACATTTCCATTGTACAAGAATTGCTTTGAAGTTACTCGAGGAAGAAATCTCCAAAGAATTGTGTTTTCAAGATTGACTTTAAAAAGGCTTTTAACAGTGTAAAATGGAATTTTCTGTTGAGGCTACTAAAAGTGATGGGGTTTCCAAAGGTGTTCATTAAATGGGTAGAAACTTGCATAACTTCCCCTTCCTATGCTGTATTGATCAATGGATCTCCTACAAAAATCTTTCATGGGCATAGAGGACTCAGACAAGGAGATCCTATGTCTCCCTATTTGTTCATATTATGTATGGAAGCTTTAACTTCTCTATTAAAGTATAATACTGCCAGGGGTTTAGGTTTCAAATACCATAGCCGATGCAAGAAAGTTTCTTTGGTAAATCTATGCTTTGCAGATGATCTTTTCCTATTCTCCAAGGCTGATGAGGCTTCTATCAAACTCCTTGTAACTTCTTTGAACCTATTTAGCTCTATGTCTAGCCTCACTGTTAACTATAACAAAAGCCATTTTGTTCCCTCTAAAAGTGCAGATCACTTGGAAGGTCTAGTTTCTTCCTTATCTGGTATGCTAAGGACTTATACTCCTTTATGCTATCTAGGTCTGCCAATTACTTTCAGAAGGATTCAGTTTTAGGAATGCTACCCACTCATTGAAAAAATTCAGAAGAGATTGTCCTCTTGGACCAACCGTGCTTTATCTTTTGGGGGAAGGTTACAGTTAGTCAAATCAATACTCAACTCTATGCACACCTATTAGCCCTCAAATATGGTGATGGCAAGGGGAGTGATCAAATCACTAGAAAAGCTTATGAGGAACTTTCTATGGGGAGGTGGTGGCTTAAATAAGGGGTATACTAAGGTCAAATGGGTCAATTTTTGTAGACCTGAAAGGGAGGGAGGGCTTAGAATTATTCTTATAAAGTTGTCTAATAAAACTCTCTTGATGAAGAAATTCTGGTCTATACTGCAAGGAGACAATACCTTATGGGTAAAATGGCTTCATGCCTATGTCCTAAAAGGTCAAAGCATATGGTCTATTAATCCTAAGTCCTCACACTCTTGGTTTCTATCTCAATTGCTGAAGATAAAGGAGAATATGAGTTCTAAAATTTCATGCAAGGCAGGGGATAAAGAGAAAGCTAGTTTTTGGTATGATAATTGGTTAGGACATGGTCTCTTAATCTCTAATCAGATTACAGTTCAGCTTTTAAGTCATCCACCTTTAAACGCAAAAGTAAAGGCTTTTATTACGGAGGGTCAATGGGAGGAATTCCTAACAGGAATTCAACATCTAAAACCTACCTACCCTCCTAACCTATTAATTCCTGATCAATACATTTAGAGAAACCACCCACAAGGTATTTTCACAACAAAAAATTGCAGGGAATGGCTGTTTCAAAGGAATACCACGGTGGAATGGTATGAAGTTATATGGCATAAAGAGCTAAGGTTAAGCCATTCATTCATCCTATGGCTTACAATTTTAAACAAACTTAGCACTATGGATAGACTCTCCTTTTTGGATTCAAGAGCAGATTGTGTCCCGTGTAATTCAGGACAAGAAAGTAAGGATCATCTATTTTTCGAGTGCCTCTTCTCAAAAGACATTTGGCCTTGGA
>JAOQMS010000180.1:7825730-7836359 GCA_027563885.1 Erythroxylum longipes | reverse complement strand
TGAGTTTTATGGTAAATATAATGAAAGTGGACAGTGTCCAGGTCCATTTGCAAAGTTTCTCGAAGGCAGAGGCATTTGTGTATAGTATACAATACCTGGTACACTTCAGCAAAATGGTGTAGCCGAAAAACGAAACCGTACATTAATGGAAATGGTTAGAAGCATGTTAAGTAATTGCTCATTACCCTCTTCGTTGTGGATATATGCATTAAAGACTACTACGTATTTGCTTAATCGAGTTCCAAGTAAGGCGGTTCCTAAGACCCCTTATGAACTGTGGACGGGAAGGAAACCTAGTTTAATTCATCTTCGTGTTTGGGGTTGTCCAGCAGAAGTAAGGTTATATAATCCACATGAAAAGAAACTTGATCCAAGGACGGTCAGTGGTTTCTTCATTAGCTATCCTGAAAAATCAAAGGGGTATGTATTTTATTGTCCTAGCCATAGTACGAGAATTGTTGAGACGGGTAATGCTAGGCTCATTAAAAATGGTCAATCTAGTGGAAGTGGTGAATCACGAAAAGTGAACATTCAAGAAACTCAGGTTGAAGTTTCTTCACCTATTATTTCACCTAAAGTTGTTGTACCAATTGTTGTATCACAGTCACACAACACATTGGAACAACAGAATGACGTTCAAAACCCATAAGATGATATTATCGTGGATGAACCGGTCATAATTCAAAAAGAGATTAATGAACAGCAAGAATAGTTAAGGAGGTCTGTAAGGAAAAGAAGATCTGCTATTCCAGATGATTATGTGGTTTATGCTGTTGAAAATGAATGTTACTTAAGTATTGATGAAGATCCAATCTCATTTAGAAAAGCCATGGAAAGTGACAATTCCGATAAATGGTTGATTGCCATGAAAGAAGAAATTAAGTCAATGGGTGATAACAAAGTCTGGGACTTAGTTGAGTTGCCTGAGGGTTCTAAGACAATAGGTTCCAAGTGGGTCTTTAAGACTAAAAGGGACTCGAAGGGCAACATTGAAAGATATAAGGCCAGACTTGTTGCTAAAGGTTTCACCCAGAAGAATGGCATTGACTATAAGGAGACCTTCGCTCCAGTTTCAATGAAGGACTCTCTGCGAATTGTTCTAGCTTTGGTGGCTCATTATGATTTAGAGCTTCACCAGATGGACGTAAAAACTGCCTTTCTGAATGGTGAATTAGAAAAGGAAGTATATATGGACCAACCTGAAGGGTTCTTGGACACAGGAAGTGAAGGAAAGTGACAATTCCGATAAATGGTTGATTGCCATGAAAGAAGAAATTAAGTCAATGGGTGATAACAAAGTCTGGGACTTAGTTAAGTTGCCTGAGGGTTCTACAACAATAGGTTCCAAGTGGGTCTTTAAGACTAAAAGGGACTCGAAAGGCAACATTGAAAGATATAAGGCCAGACTTGTTGCTAAAGGTTTCACCCAGAAGAATGGCATTGACTATAAGGAGACCTTCGCTCCAGTTTCAAAGGACTCTCTGCGAATTGTTCTGGCTTTGGTGGCTCATTATGATTTAGAGCTTCACCAGATGGATGTAAAAACTGCCTTTCTGAATGGTGAATTAGAAGAGGAAGTATATATGGACCAACCTGAAGGGTTCTTGGACACAGGAAGTGAACATTTAGTGTGTAAGCTGAGAAAATCAATATATGGATTGAAACAACCTTCCAGACAGTGGTATTTAAAGTTTAACAATACTATCACGTCGTATGGTTTTGTAGAAATTGTTGTTGGTCGGTGTATCTACATAAAAGTCAGTGGGAGCAAATTTGTGATTTTGGTCTTATATGTTGATGACATTTTGCTTGCTGCAAATGATTTGGGCATGTTACATGATATAAAGTAGTATCTCTCTAAGAATTTTGAAATGAAAGATATGGGTGAGGCATCCTATATGATTGGAATAGAAATCTTTTGATATAGATCACAGGGATTATTAGGATTGTCTCAAAAGGGTTATATTAATAAAGTTTTAGAGAGATATAGAATGGAGAAATGCTCTGCAGGAATAGTTCTAATACAAAAAGGGGACAAGTATAGTAAAATGCAATGCCCTAGTAATGAATTGGAGCGAAAGGAAATGGAAAGAATTCTGTATGCATCAGTGGTTGGGAGTTTGAACTATGTTCAGACTTGTACTCGACCTGATATCAGCTTTGCTGTAGGAATGTTGGGTCGATATCAAAGTAATCCCAACATGGATCACTGGAAAGCTGCTAAGAAGGTTCTCAGGTACTTGCAAGGCACCAAGGAGTATATGCTTACATATAGGAGATCCGATCATCTAAAGGTCATTGGATATTCAGATTCAGATTTTGCCGGATGTTTGGATAGTAGAAAGTCTACATTTGGCTATTTGTTCCTATTAGCTGAAGGGGAGGTGTCATGGAAAAGTGGAAAGGAGTCTGTCATTGCTACTTCCACTATAGAGGCCGAGTTTGTGGCATGCTTTGAGGCCACTATTCATGCACTATGGATACGGAACTTTATCTCTAGACTTGGTATTGTCGACAGTATAGCCAGGCCGCTGAGAATTTATTGTGATAATTCCGCAGCTATCTTCTTCTCGAAGACCGATAAGTACTCTAAGGGTGCTAAACACATGGAGTTAAAGTATTTGTCGGTTAAGGAGGAAGTGCAGAAACAAAAGGTGTTTTTTGAGCATATTAGAACGGATATGATGGTAGTTGATCCGTTGACTAAGGGACTACCACCCAAGGCGTTTATTGGCCATGTCGAGCGTATGGGTGTTATAGATAAAGCCTTGCTATTCTAATTACAAGTTGCTCATTACATGTGACACTTAGAATTCACTTATAGTTGTGTTTCTGCTTTATTGACATGTTATTATGGTTCTTTTAAAGACATGTAGTTCTTGAGACTTATGGTATTTCTCAAAGTAAATCTTAAAGAAACTTAGAATTGGGATTGGTTTGTGATATATGGAAGGAATCATGTCGCTCAATGACTTGTGACCGCCATGATCCCATCATCTTAATTCACTTAAGGATGATTTGATTGCTTCAATGTATTATATGCACTGCAAGTTTTCTTGTTGAATCACCAAGTCATAACATGGGCCAAGTGGGAGATTGTTAGATTAATTTTAATAATTAATCATTGTGGCCCATATTATTGTCACGGACTCTAATATGAAAATGGACCAAGATAATGGTGATTGGGCTTGTTAAATAACATTAGAGTTCCTAGGGTTTTATTTTTTAAAAAAACTGCCCTTCCTTCTCCCTTTATAATGTTGACGTTACAAAAACATTAAATATACAACAACGACAGTTTCTACACCATTGAGAGAACTGTGAAGAGGAAGAAGGCTGAGAGTGGATAAAACTTGATATAGTATTGCACAAAATAATGGATTCAGGTTTGTGTCTTTATTAGTGTTCGATCCATGAATGTTTTACACTATATATCTCGGGGAGTCTTAAAATCTATTGCATTCGATGGAGATCTATATTCACAGTGCTATTGCCTCAGTCCAGAATTACTTTGAAAGTCTAGCATTTAATTACATGCATTGAGCATGTTACGTAAGTATTTGGTTCATCCGTTTAACAACTATATTTTATTATGTTATATAACATAAAATGTGATCTCTCATTATTCCTTCCTTCTTACAAAAGCCATCAAATAGTTTAATATAGAATTCTAACTCATTATCCATTCAGAGTGCCTTAATTTATTTTTCGGTACTTTCTTCAACAATAGCCTTTCATTCTTTGAACTTTTTAAACATTTCTTTATTTGATTCCAAAAATGCTCCTAAAATTCTATAGTAAATTAATTTCATCTTCTATGAAATTAAATTGAAGCAAGATCCCTAAATTTGAATGAATATAACAAGAATGCTCGTGAAAATATACTCATCCGAACCAAATTTGACCTTGCACTACTTGCCAAGAACATAATACTCAAAAGAATTTCATTTTCTCAATTTTAGCTCTATTTAAATAATTTATGTCCCTACGTACTTATGTAACCCAACCTACAATGCCATAATTTTGTACTATCATCATTGTATCTTAAAGATAGAGAGACAATCATTTGTCCTATTATTATTTTTATTAAGAAATAAATTTCTTACTATAATTTTTCTTTCATCACAATTATGACATCCTTTAATAATTTGAGGTATTCATCACCATCATAAAACTTATACCCTTAAGGATCAAGAGTATCCATACAAATTTTTTAAAGATCAAGAATATACCAAGCATCCAATACTCTAATAATTGGATCATGTATATGGATTTACACTGAACTACTATCTTTGACAACACACTCTTTATTATCATCCAGTCTAATAATACTATTTCATTCTTTAAAAAACATAATCAATCCTTATTGAAAGACATTTGATAAAATATGTCAGTGTCTATTATCCACTAATTTGCAGATTCAGAATTACTAATGATCAAAATATTACTTCCTTTCTAATCCTCTTCATTAGAACTCCCCTGCACTATAACAACACTTACTTTTTGGTCTATTTCCTTTTTCTCATTTCATTCTTCCACTGTTGACAACCTTTCTAAAGTGTCCTTTTTCTTTACTGTATAACTTTAAGCTTCAATTGAGATCCTGACTTACTCCTATTTTCAACATCCCTTTCCATATTCATATCTCAACTAACAACTAAACTCAAATTTAATCCATTTTCATATGTGACAAAGATCATTTTCTTCAATTCCTTAGATTGTATAATATCCTTCACATCCTAAATAAAAATAATCTCTCTACCATATAACATAGTGTCAACAAAGTTTTCATATAAGTTAGGCAAGTTATGCAAGAGATTATTATTTAGTCCTTATCTTTAATTTTAACCCCCAATATCTTGTAAATCTAAGATGACTCAATTAAAATTATCAATGTGATCTTTCATATATGTATTTTTTATCATCATTGAAGTATACAAATGTTGCTTTTGATATAAAAAATTGGTTAAGGATTTCTTCTGATACTTATTTTTTTAAGTTGTTATTATTATAAGTATGCAGTTGTTATTTTGTCAAGCGTCTCTCTCCATACTTCATTTCCTAAACTCAACGGCGCCTTTCCCACAATCTCTTTCTTCTTTAATGCCTCCAAACTCTTTGCGCTTTTGTTTTTTTCCTTTCAATACTGCTACCTAACCCTACTAAACAAGAAGTACCCTCATCTTCACCTTCTATGAAGTAAAATTTTTCGATCCGTTGAATTTCTCAGTATCAAATTTACAGAAAGACATCTTGAGAATAAACTATAGATTAACAAAGAAACCCTAAACTTTGATACCAATTATCGCATAAACAAAAGATGTAAAAGAAAATAAACGAAACAAAGACAGAGAATTTAAGTAGTTCGGTTAATACGAGTCACGTCTATCGGTACAGAGATAAATTTGTTATTATTATGAGAAAACGGTATAAAGTCAAGAGTATGACATAACGCATCTGAATATGATCTTAACAAAATTATTTATAGTCTAGAGTTACATATAAGATATATAAACTTGTTGGAATTATATTTTGCATATCCTTAAATTTCATGTTGCGAGTCTGACGCTTAACACGCCCTTGACATCGACACCCGTATCATTACGACTTCTCAATTTTTTCTGACCATTACGAGTTTATTGCTGGTCCCATCTCTCATATCGACATTGATTCTTCTCTTGTTCCTTAGTGACATCTCATTCACGTTGCAGCATCTAAGATTTTTAAAGAGTCCTAAGCCAAGTTGTATTATTATGAAATTCGGGACTTATCTCATAAAATTCAACATAAGTTCCATATCTTTTGAAAGTAACGGACTTCATATTGTATATTTCAATCCGTGCAATTAATGGAATCACATCTATCAAATCAATAATCAAACGAAAATGTTAAATTTGACTAGGAACTCTCCAGTGAATAAAGTTTACATTTCAAGCAATTACAATTCCCTTTCCACGATTTCTTTTTATTTATATTTTTAACTAATCAACTATAAATGAATCGTATTCAAATCCGATTTCGGCATAGAAATTTTACTTTATGAAGAAGGAGTCAAGGAGATATGCCTTTCTGACGTGAATGCTGACAGGTGTGACCTAAATTATAATAAATGAAGTTGGACCAGTGAGCAGAATTCATGTTCAAATTAAATATAAAACAAAACCAGCCAGCAGTTTACGACAGTGTCTTCATATGCAAAAGCTGATCAGACTCTGAATTCTGAGAGCTGCCAGAAAGGGTTGGCATTTTAGCAGTCCTTAAATTACATATATACGCCCTGAGTTTTCAAATTTTTACGTTCTAGAGTAATTTATAAGGCGCATCTGATCCTGATTTCTCAACGCAATTAGATGAGAAATTCATTTCACTGCTGGTTATCATCTCCATCCCAGAAGAATAGGATAGTTTCGTGACTTTTATTCATATTCTTCAACAAAAACTCAAACACACCCTGAGTTATTCAAACGCATTTTCCTTTTTCATATCTATATTTTAACTTCTTAATTCATAGCAATTTTCTGTAGTCCTTGATGTTGAAATCTGAATTCGATTTACTCCTTTGAAAAGGAGTTAGAATAAGAAATATTGCAATTTCAATTTTAATTATTATGGAGTTTAAATTATAATTTCTATCCACATGTATAATTGTAGCTTAACAATATTAAGTTGTCCTAAATTGAAAATTGTGTATTCATATTACAAGAATTAGAATTTTGTTAGAAATATTAGGTTTGAATTTTTTTAATTTTGTCAAATTTGAAATAAATAAATTACAGAAATAGAAATAATTGTCTTAATTTTAATCTTAAACTTCAATTTTTGGACTCTCAAATACAACATTAACTCAATATTTATAGATAATTAGAAGCTGTATCAGGAATAGAAAAATAGCAAATCAGTTCACCTTTATCTAGATCAAGACGAATAGAAACAAATGTGACTACAAGTTGAAGTAGTTTGTTTCGAGGCATGCAAAGTTAAAAATATTCTCAGGCGCCGAAAGTGAAAAAGAAGCAAGTTCTTTCAGGATAACTAAGGCGGGCTGATGGATGTAACAGAAGGTTTTCAAGCATCCATATGCTTCTTAGCCTACTCTAACCTTAATCACCCCTTCGGTTTTCTCATCTCTATGGATCTTTGTTTGAAGATAAAAGGATGAAGGCAACTTTTGCAAATTGGTACTTGATACTCTGCTATCCAAATCTCTTCCTCAACTTGAGTTGTTCGTGTAATAGCAAACAGAATCCACACAATCGTTAAATATCACGGTATGGCTATCAGCTTGCTCCAAGCATATACAAGTGTATGGATAATTATCGTCATATACCATTTACTCTGAAATATTTTCTTCATGCTTCTCACTCAGAATCTGCAGATTCGCAATCGTTATGAAAGCGAAAACTTAAATTGTTTGGGCAATTGGGCCCTGCAAAGTGCAGATTTTGTGGTCAACAGAAAAGGGCCTGAATTATGGGTTTCGTAACATGTTGTTCATTGCAGAACATCAGTGAAACTTTACAGAAGCTGATAACCAGATGCTCTTTTGTTTTCGTTTTTCTGCAAGAGATTTGTGAACATGTTGATTTCTTTGTTCCTTTTCTGGTTTACATGATTCCCAAACCAGTACCTAACGACTCATATTGTCTAAAAAGACCTCGAGAGATCCTGAACGCTTGGCTGGCTCACTTTGTCTTGCATCCAAAAAAAGTTGTCCGAACTGGTTCTCGACGCACATGGGCTTTAGATTAGAATTCGTTGAATTAGACTGACATTTCTTTTCTGATGAAATGAACCGAATTGGGTTCAACTTTGCATCTAATTTGGGTTTTGAACCGGGCATCTTGTCGTTGCAAAGAAGTCCGTGCCTTCCAAGAAACGAGGACAGGACTTACTGCGGCAATACTGGACAGACAAAAGCTGTTTATATACCAAGATTCAATCAAATAAGAGCTAAACTTCAAAGTAATTTCGTCTTAATTCTTCATTGGGCGATCTACATGGCAGCCAGAATCAACCTTTAAGCTTCCTTTCGTTTTGGTTTATGGGTGAGAATAAGTAACTAATTTGAGAAATCAGCGCACTCTTGGAGAAACTGTGTTATCATTCCAAAAGCTAGAACTCTACGGAAAGAAGACATCGGGCAGTGCTTGGAAGCATGCTGACTGCGACAACAACAGAATAAGCAGTGATGGTTAAAGTAGAAGATTTAGTTCAATAAAGACCATGGGATGAGATGTCCAATAAACATCAGTGGCATAGTGTAAAAATTGTGAAACATTATTAACAACAAATTAGATAACTGGTCTAGTGAGCCAAAGGTATAGAAGTACTCCATCATTACTACAGGATTAAAATGAAGGTGGCAATGATTTCTGGAAAGTGGTGGAGAGGATTAATAGGTGTGGAGACATATTTAGAAGAGTAAAAGTGTGTGCGGTGAAGAAGGTCACAGAGTATATTTAGATTGTGTGAGAAGAATGCCAATGAGTGTAAAAGTTGCTTTAATGCCCAGAAAGTAGTGAAGAGGACCTAGATCTTTTAAGATGAGAGCAGAGTGAAGAGCATCAATGAATGAAATGTTGTGAAGAACAGGTAAACAAGTAGAAAAGTGATCTAAGTGGAGGTGGAGTGAATAAAGAGAGAGGTAGGGCTTGATTAACACTATAAAGTGCTTTGTATAGATGACACATATAATAAAAATGATGAGGATCAGCAAAAAAGGGTGGTATCAGAGCCTATCTGAGCTAATAATGCGTATTGCTTTACAATCCTCCAATGTATTTAAACATAGTTTGAGATAGATGGAGCAATTTCACTTTCTTGTAATCTAAACTACATGATTTAAATCAAGATGATCAGATAATGTATAATACTTATCTAAACGTAGATGATATTACAATTTAGTAAGATGACCTGTTATCACTAATTAGCAACATGATATATTCGGCGTTTCTCTCTGGCTAGACCGAACTATAATGAAGATAAACCAATTAGCCAAATATATGACAATTTAAGAGAGAAGATCAAATAGCTAAATGATTGACAAGGTCACCAAGCTAAACGAACTACAGTAGTTTCAGGGACAAGAAACATCTGAATGTTCTAAGCACATGAACTTACATTTGGCAAACTGAAACTAATAGCAGAATTAGGAAAAAAAACAGAACTGTAAGAATCAATCAAGAGCTTGTTTATCCAGTCACAACTGGAAGGAATTCTGAAATAATCGACGAAGAAATCTGTCGATCAAGACAGAATTAACATTTGCAAGTTCATATCATAAACCACATAAATGTAATAGCAGAATAGAGTTCGTTCCAACATTCATTAGTAATTTAGTACCTAGAACTACCCACACACTGCTATGATTTTGCTTCTTTATTACCTGCTTTAGCATCCATTAACCTCCACATATACCAAGCCCCAACGGACCTATAAGGTCTCCATTTCTCACAAATCTCCTCCATTTGCAAAGCCTGAGGCAAATCCTTAAGCCCATACAAAGTTTGCACTCCTTTTCTCACGCCCAAATCTCCCACCGGTAACACATCTGGTCTATGTAGCGAAGATATCATGAACATGTGAACAGACCAAACGCCTATTCCCTTCACCGCCGTCAAGCTACTTAAAAGCTCATCATCACTCATTTCAAGTATCGACAGATCCGACAACAACTCACTTTTGTACTTCTCAGCTAGATCATGCAAGTAGCTGGCTTTCCGACCCGAGACACCAATTTCTCGGAGCTGTTGTGCGGAGAGCGAGAGGACATTATCTGGGTTGACTTGTGACTCGCCGCCACAGAGTGCGATGAATCTCGAGTAGATCGATGTCGCGGCTTTGGTGGCGAGTTGCTGGTAAATAATACTTTTTGCTAAGGATAGAAATGGTGGGTCTTGAGAATCGTAGGTGGGTGGTTTATGGGTGTCGAGAAGAGTGGCGAGGAGAGGGTCGTTGTTCCGGAGATGATCAAGAGCGAGGTCGATCTCGCCTTTGACTGACAAGGTTTTAGAGACGGATAGAATGGAAGAGACGGTGACAGTAGAGGCTTTAGTGCAGGAGTTTTTAGTCGGAGCTTTCCTGATTTTGCGTGATGGGAATGGGATTTTGGGGGCGGATTGTGAAGGAGAAGATGGGTTGTTAATAAGATGGGTAATGGATCGGGTAACAGGTTTTACCATTTTGAGATGTGGAGGGTGAGGTTTCGCCGGGAAGTCGTTGGGCTAAACGGAGAGTGATAGCAGGAAATAGAGTCGAGAAGGAGAAAACGATTAGAGACTGAGGGAGAGGGACAGAACAGTGATTATAACCGCAACATTTGATGATCCGTTATAAAGGTTATCGAGCATCTGTATGGGTTTTAACAAACAATACAATCCTCATAACTATTACCGCTGACTTTGCCTGAGGGTTATGAGCCTAAGCCCAAAACTCTTCCGTATTTGTATTGCGCATTGTTCTTACCCTACGTTTGGTTGCTGTCTTCATAGGTGGGGACAGAAGATAGGAACAAAAAAATTCTATTCTCGACCTGTTTATTTGCTGTCCCCACTAATTATATTTTAATTAATTAATAACAATATTTTAATTAATGAATAATAATATTTTAATTAATTCATATTTTAATTA
>JAOQMS010000180.1:7785823-7820828 GCA_027563885.1 Erythroxylum longipes | reverse complement strand
CGCCATTCTCGCGGGGCACGGATTCGGGTATCACCATCGATATCGGGTTCGGATCCAGCGGGAGTGGGGTGTTACATGTCAAGTATTCTTCCTTCGTAACATTCTTCTGCATTTATAAAATATATTTCGAGGAAAAAAAACTCATAAGATCTGCCTTTTTGAGGTCCCGACACATTTGAAGTTAAATTGACATGTTGTCACCTAGTATATTAATACAGTTAAGTGGATAAGTGTAAGTAAGTGACAGTTACATATCCGGACACACCTGTCTCTCATACAACATCAACACTTCTAATTTTAGGAGGTCCAACTCATTCCCCGTATCGACCGCTCAAGACTATCCCAAGAGCACAAACACAACCCCATCTTGGCTTCTCCATACTGCACCTTGGCATATTCCTTTTAAAGCTACCTTCTGAAGTTTTAATATCAGTTTCTCTATCTGTTGGTGGTGGTTGTTGATACTTCTATACATACATACATACGTATATATATATATATATACACCAAAGAGAGCTTTGATCACCATGAGTTCCAGAGACGATAGCGAAGATGGAAACATTAGAAAACCGTTTCTCCATACAGGAAGTTGGTATCGGATGAGTTTAAGACAAGGCAGCATGATGGGATCCTCTGCTCAGATCATTCGTGATTCCATTTCCGTCGTCTTTTGTGTCCTCATCGTCGCTTTGGGTCCTATCCAATTCGGCTTCACCGTAAAAACACCATCCTCCTTCTCATTTTGGTCTATATTTACTGTTAGTTTTGTTTCTTAATCCATTTCCGGCTTGTGTTCGTGTAGTGTGGGTATTCTTCTCCTACACAGAAGGATATTGTCCGAGATCTTAATCTGACAGTCTCAGAGGTTTGACTTTTTGACTTCTAATCGTTTCCAAAGGTTGTTTCTCTCTTGTAGAGGATTGTTTTTGGTGATTAACTGGGCTTTTCGGGGTGCAGTTTTCTGTGTTTGGTTCCTTGTCGAATGTGGGCGCTATGGTTGGTGCTATAGCTAGCGGTCAGATCGCAGAGTACATTGGTCGCAAGGGGGTATGTGAATTGTTTCTCTTTTCTTTTCATTTTCGTAAAAGGGTTTGGAATGGATGAAGGCAGCAGAAACTTCAAATCCAGAAATTCTCTTTTCGGATGTTTAAATTTATGAATAATCCTGATCTGCTGCATTGTTTGTTGGATTGCAGTCACTAATTATCGCTGCAATTCCCAATATAATTGGTTGGCTCAGCATATCCTTTGCCAAAGTGAGTTATCAGTAGTGCGCAGAGGACTTTACAAAGTTACAATTGATAGCTTCCTGTGTTACTCAAGCTTACTTGTTTAACTACTTGTTGCATTTGCAGGATTCTTCCTTTTTATTCATGGGAAGATTGCTAGAAGGTTTTGGTGTGGGTATAATCTCATACACGGTAACTTGAAGCTACAAATATTAGTTTCCTATTTCAAGTTATTGTGAAATTTATACGAGTGATAATTCTGGATTATCTACGTGTAGGTACCTGTCTATATAGCGGAGATATCACCTCAGAATATGAGAGGAAGCCTTGGATCAGTTAATCAGGTTGGCATCCTCTCCGAATCTTTTCAATATCTTCTTTTTTCCGTTACTGTGGTTTTCATTTCTAATGGTGGTAGCAAATTGATTAGATCAATTTATTTACTGACTAGCTCTCAGTTACTATTGGAATCATGCTGGCTTATTTATTGGGACTTTTTGTTAATTGGAGAGTGCTTGCAGTCTTAGGTAAGCCCTTAACTCTTTGGCGTTAGATTGCTGGAAAAATGTCAAATGCTGTTCAGGCCAATCTTTTCCATTAATTATGGATGAAATTGTCATTCCTCCCTAAGAGGAGATCTTAATGCTAGATGGCAGCTGTTACTTAATTTATATTCATTTCAGTAATCTAGCAAATAGTTTGATGACTAAACTGATGCTGCATCACTCTGATTCCCAGGAATTCTACCTTGTACTATATTGATACCTGGATTATTTTTCATACCAGAGTCTCCTAGATGGTTGGTAAGTTAATATGCGCCATATTATATAGTACTTTTCCCCTTTCATGTTCTCTCATCCACTTTTCCATCCCTATTTTGGTGGTCAATTGTTCTGCCGTCAGGCAAAAATGGGACTGACAGAAGATTTTGAAACCTCTTTACAAGTATTGCGGGGGTTTGACACAGACATTTCTGCTGAAGTGAATGAAATCAAGGTACGTGCTCGAACTTCTCTCTTTCTCAAGTTTAAATTCCGTTGAAGTTATCATATGTCATGGATTTATGTTTGCAGAGATCAGTAGCATCATCAAGCAAAAGAACAACAATCCGATTTGCTGATCTGAAAAGAAGAAGATTTTGGTACCCTTTGATGGTAGACTGATTAGTTCAAATTCCAGTGGCTTTCTATTGTAATTATTTTTATGTTTGGACCAGCTATGGTGATAAGAACCATATTTGCTGTAGGTAGGAATTGGATTACTCGTGCTTCAGCAACTAAGTGGTATAAATGGAATTTTCTTCTATTCCAGTAAAATATTTGCAAATGCTGGTAAAACAAACTCTTCTTTGACTTGGTTTCACTTATGAGATATGTTAGAGGAGAATATGCTGTTCAACATTTTCCTGTAGCCCTCCTATAGTTTTCAATGTCAACACTGATATTCTTCAGACTCGGTTGAACAAGATGGTTTCTTTTTATCCTTCACAATATATAGTATTACAAAGAGACCGTATAGCAGTTACTAAAAATTATTTTACTAGGAAAAGATTAGAGGTGGCAATTGATGTGTTTGTTTCCTCTACTTTCCTTTTGTGTAGATGTTGTACAATATTTATCCAAGTAATTTCTTTAAGGTTGCTGTAGAATTTCAGTGGATATGATTTTTTCTGCTTGGATTGTGCTCAAGTTGATGGTCTATGATGATTGATCAAATTTGACAGGGATTTCCTCAAGTGATCTTGCTACATTTGGACTTGGGGCTATTCAAGTAAGATGAAGCGGCATCGATAATGTTATAGTTCTTATTCTCTTGGGCATTAGTTAAGTGGCGAGTGTGTGGGGAGCTGTGGAAGTGTCAGTCATGTCTCGAAAAAAGAAAAATGAAAAAGGGCAGTTAATCAAAAGAAAGATTTATATGGCCATCTAATTTCAAGTTGGATCTTCTGTAGGTCCTTGTTACTGCTGCTGCTACCTGGTTGATGGACAAAGCTGGACGCAGGCTTCTTCTCATTGTGAGTTTCTTAGTGCATATGGCAAATTCAGTGGTGGAATGCAAATTTGATCTGCGGGAAGTACTGGAAAAGAACAAAGATCTCAAATGTTAGTCACTTTCGCAGGTGTCTACATCTGGAGTTACTATTAGTTTGTCGCTTGTTGCAGTCGCCTTTTACTTGGAGGTTAGCAGGATAACTTTGACTCATCTGTCAAATAATGATCTGAATGTTTATTCCGTCTGTCATCAATCACTTATATATCCATTTATCGGCGCTGACTTGTACTTTTTTATTTTTTAAATATTCCTTACTCGTTCAAATGTTAACAGAGTCTGGCGTCAAAAGATTCTCATTTATATGGCGTAATGGGGATACTGTCACTTATAGGACTTGTGGTATGATTCCCTGTACACTCTGTTCTTGTGTTGTGTTCCTGCGTGTGTCCATGTGCACCCTTTGCTTGTAAAGAGCTCCTTGGTATGAATGTGGAGCCACTTCTTTTCAGGCTGTGATAATTTTCTTCTCTGTGGGACTTGGAGCTATCCCCTGGATCATAATGTCTGAGGTATACAATTATCTGCGAAGTTTTATTCATAAGGTTTAAGATATGAGTGGAGAGTAGATGGTGTTATCCAACAATGGAACCTCATCAACTTCCGTTTGTTTCTTTCAAGTGCTCAATGTCTTCCTGAATTGCTCATTTTCAGATACTACCGGTCGATATTAAGAGTCTTGCAGGCAGTATAGCAACTTTAGCCAATTGGCTCTCATCCTGGTTGGTCACTATGACAGCAAACTTGCTCTTGAGTTGGAGCAGTACAGGTTCTCTCTCTGTTGTCCACATGTTTACAATTGTATGCTATGCTTACATGAGTGTGTTGGTTTAGACAAAGACAATCTCGATTCTCGAATCTGACTGATGGGACTGTTGTTTTCGTTCAACAGGGACCTTCACTATTTACACCGTGGTGTCTGCTTTTACAGTCGCTTTTGTGTCTGTCTGGGTCCCCGAAACCAAAGGAAGAACTCTGGAAGAAATACAAGTGGCTTTCAGATGAAAAGTTTGCCCAAGTATTCGAGATCTGCTCTCAATCAATGTTGTCAAGATTGCAAATTTCTTATGCAACTTTGTGGTTTGTTTCTCTAGAAATATGGTGGGGGTGTGTTTTGGTGTTGAAACAAAGAGAAAGGAATAGAATTTCATTAGCAATTATTAAACAAACTTCTCTTCGATACATTTTTCAAGTAGTGAAATGCACCAAACAGGGCGGTAATTGATGACAGAGTGCAAATAGTACAAGAATGAAAGATGCTGGTTGCATTTGTCAGTTTTGAGCTCCGCCTTCGTGCAGCCAAGCAAGGGACTTCTTCAAAAACCTATTGTAGACACAGGGTCGTTCCAGGTGAACCAAATGACCTGCCTTCTTTATGCCTTGGAATGTTGCGTTCTCACCTAGTTGCCTGCGGTAACGTCAATCAAAATAAGCTGGTTACTCGCTAGAATGCGATTGCTTGGAGTTAGTTTGCTAGAGTCTCAAATTTTTGTTTCAAGTTTCAACCTCCTAATCAACTAATCCTCTGAAATTGCTATCACCTACGACTGAAACTATCAAGAGTGAAACTGTTTTAAGTTGCAAGACATACGCTTTCATGTTCATTGCGTGTTCCAGCTTGAAGATTTGATCATCTTCACCCCATAGTAGATGTATTTTCTGCAAGACAATACAAACCTGCTTCAGTAACAAAAGAAGGAAGAGCAATATACATAAACATAGATATACTTTGATGATTCAATCGTTTAAAGTTCACTAACAAAAGAAATTACTTTGAACGACGTTATTTGTACTCACTAGCAATAAGAAAGTAGAAGTTAAAATACTTGCATAACCTGAGAGAACTTAGGGATGGTGGGATCCTTGTTGCTGACCACGAGCCCTTCTAGGAGTTCTCCTCTTTCCTGCCTGTTGGTGAACATCACCTGTAATTACTCGGTTAGGACAGGTGAAATTGAGAAAGGTAACTAGTTACTGGTCCTAAACTTCTAATGTATGCAATGTCTAGACATGCAAGTCCGATTTTCAGACAATCCCTGCAACGGCTTTCTAAAATGCAGTCAACACAGATTCTGAAAAAGACCGGTCCAAATGGGCGTTTGTGTGATGAAAAGTCTGTGTGGTCTCGCCGTCTTGAAGGTGATTAGGTGAAAAGTAGTTGAACAACGAAAATTGCAAGTGTTGATGGGTCCATGAGGGTCCACAATGACTTCGCAGCATTCCGTCCGTTGCGTTCGCTTTCTATTCATCCTTATTAATTCTAAGTAGTCTATTATGTGATTAATTATTAATTATATGAATATAATTTAAATAACAAGTATCATAAAAATTAATGAAATAATAATTTTTCTTTTTAAAATCTAATTATCAAATTCTTGCGGTGTTATTAATACCATAAAAATGTAGAGCTTAACAATCTTTCTTCTTGCCAACATATCAGAATTTGAAGCTTAGAAACCAAAGACGTAGGACTGCTTCTATAAGTAAAAAACATACACCAAAATTGATTCCTAGTTAAAGAGAAGACCTTTTGACATCAGCTAGAGCTTATACTATCCTGTACTGATGCCTTGTGCTTGCACTACATTTGACTTACCGTACCAAGTCTAACATTAATGTGCCACCTAGACAAGATCACGAAGCTGAACGTGGGAAACAGCTTGGTGGTTTAACAAATAATTGATAATAACAATAATAATAATTGCAGACGGTTGGGATGGCAAATCAATTTTTTAAATTAAAAATATAAAATACATTTTTTTATAAATTGAGCCAGGTTGAGACATTCTAGGTCCAGATTCAATTGAAAACACCTAAGCCTAGCTAGATCCAATTGTTAAAAAAAAAAAGAGGCCTTCTATTGAATTATTAATTTGAATTTATTTTTTCAAAACCTAATTGTATCCTATAATTGCTTGGAAATACAATTTTATTATTTGAAAACTATAATTTTGTATAATTTATATTATTCTACATAAAATCCAACTATAGATATTTATTGACCATTCTTTCCAAAATAAGAGGACTCATGTAACATCTCGTTACAAATCATGACACCTATAATATTTACAGTTTGTTTAGAGAAATTAATTGTCGTTGTTATTATGTCAAGGCTGAGTGTGCCCACTGGGATCAATTCGTGATAGCTCACTCTACCTGAACCAAAGTTGGTAATGTTTTATGAATACAGCACCTAAGTTAGATATACCAATAATTTTAAGATAGGTTCTATTCGATAACTTAAGCAATTTTCTTGTGACAAATACAATATGGGACAGAACATTCTTGAGGCTGTTGCAACTACTTTCTTTAGGACAAGGTATATCTCGTTACAAGTTTTACGGAATCCTTGCGTATTGCATGTAAGATATTGAATCCAACTTCATGAAAATATCGTGTTTCAACACGTAAATGTTCTCTTTTAACTCTTGCAGTACAAAAGCTGATTTTAAGCAGCTAAGGATGGTCCTCTCAAGTTTATATATACACAATCACGATGAAAGTATATATCGAACCTTCATATGGAAAAGGAATATATGACTTTAGTAAAATGAAAACCTACCTCGAGAAAATCTTTGAAAAGCCGATTTGGGAACCAAAGCTTCTTGTAGGCGGCAACAGAAAGTAGAGCTTTAAGGCCTTTGACAGAATTGGGCAGCAAAAGCTCTGAAGAGGAGTTGAACCCTAGTCTGCTTATAGTCTCCTCGCTAATCGAATCTGTCATGGCAATGATCGAGCCAGACACGACCATGCCCTGAACAAAGTCGGGGTACAACTCAGCCATCTTAAAAACCACCATGCCACCATAACTAAACCCCACCAACACACACTGCTCCACTCCAAGTTTCTTTAGACCCTTTATCAAAGTTTCTGCTTGAAAAGTTGGTGACCTGTCAGATTTGTCGGTTACGGAGCCACCGAAGAAGAGAAGGTCAGGAACATAAACAGAGTACTTCTTCGTCAAGGCACCAACTTGAAACTGCCAAGTGATGATACCCTCTCCGGCAAAACCATGGACTAAGACTACCACAGGCTTTTTGGGTTTGGTTAAAACTGGGGGGTCACCTTTTTGGCCTTTCTTGTGTTTCTTGACGGTTTCAACCGGAACCCAGAAGTTCATGACAGTACCCGGCTCGGTCTCGACGGCTTGAGGCTGAATACCTGCCATTTTCATTAGCCCGTTTAACAATGGCCTCTGAGCTGCAACTAGGTTCACCATCTCTATTTGGCTAGCTTGCTGTTTCTAATCAGTTGGCGCAAGCTTGTGAATGAGCGTGAACGCAAAGATCAGGGGGTTTTAAACAGCGAGAAAAAGTTGGTTTGGTGCTGGGTTGTTATCTTTTGTTATCGGCGATGGCCTTCTTATGGCATTGAAAATTTGCAGACAATTTTAAACAACTTCTACACTTGGAAGCTATTGAAATTTTATGATTACTATGGCTTTGACAAATTCCGCATGCATGTACTTGAGGGGCCCACACCATTTCAGGAATATAAAATTCCAATTTTGTGTTCTGAGTGAAAACAGTACAACTATATTTCATTCAAAGTTTAAGTATTGTAAATTCAAATATTATTATTATATGGTAACAACTAGACGACCATCAATCTAGTAATTTTATAGCGATCATGATTAATTTAGCCTAAACTACTCATGTACATTAACATATGACCTTACATTAGGCAAAATACAGATATATTCTCGCCTATAACAACTATAACATAAATTAGTGAATTTTATCTGATATATATAATACTAACTTAAAATGACTTAACAACTTAAGAGTTATTTATCATAAATAAGGGATTATGATTAATCCGTAATGAATTTTAACATAAAACAAACATACTTATCTAACACAAAATCTTTCAAAATTCCAAAAAAACACTTTAGATATTATTAACTTTCCAAAGAATTTTTTATACCACCTAAAGTTAAATCGGTACAAAAAGAGGTTTAAGGTTTAAAAAGTTTACTTGGTAATATACCGTTGCAAAACCAGCAAAAGATTAAATAAAATTAAAGAATTTAAAATATGATTAAAAGATATTGTTCTTAATTATTTGACTTTTAGTTGAAAAAAGAGATTGTTAAATATAAATTAATTGATTTATTTTAGTTTATAAGAACTTATTAATTTATAAAAATTGATCGAATAATTAATAAATTGATCAATTTTTAATAACAAGATTTATTAAAATAAATCGAACCAAAAAGTTTGACAGTTCAAAACTTTTGAACCGTTTAGTTTTTTAATCATCCAATGATGTCATTCCTAATCCTAAGGGGCAATGCCGTAAGTTATTGAAACATACCATATGTTATTGAGTGTAACAAGGGCCCTATTTAGCAATCAGCAAATTGCATTAAGTGTTAATTGATTCTATCAGCGGTTAGTTAACAATGAATTAATATAGCTAATTTGACCAGCAAATACATCAGCTGTTTATTTAAAGATGTTTGCTAAAATTAATTGTTTAGTATTAGCTATTTATGTGTAAAATGACTTACGAGGATATGACTTAAAAAAAGATTTATAAGGGCATGAGTATAAGTTATATCTTAGTATTTTTTGAATATTCTCATAAAAATTTAGATAGAGCAAAACAAGTCAACACGATCATTTTCTTCAATATCTTCCATTGAGTCTTAAGAACACCGAAAGCCCTTTCAATACAACTTCTATACAACTTCTCAATGACGAATAAGCTAGATTTAAATCTTTTGAGATCATCTTGGATTTACACCATAAAGGGCCAACTGAAGAACTTAAGATATCACTAAAATGTTACTAAAAATAAGCTTGAAAATGGGATCGATTAGATCATACTGGAGATTTTCCTCAAATGCACCAACATCGAGCTTAATATAAAATTAGGTCTATAAAAATAATATCAATTTAATTTCTAATTTAAGGAAATATATTTTTGTTATTTTAATTTTAATTTTTTAATTTTAAAAATTAAGATTATATTTTAATATATTAAATTAAAATAAAATTATTTTGAAAAAAACTGTTTATATTAATCTCTTAAAATTTAAACTTAGATAAAAATAATTAATTTAGATTTAACTTATTAATTTTATATTAAATTGAATTAAATTAAACCCAATATACAAGTGATAATAATATTATATACTAAATATTGATATAAAAAGGAGCCTAAATAATATGTCTATACAAAAGTAATTAAGACAAGTAGGAGTGACTCAATAGTTTCAATTCTTCACTTAAATCTCTCATTTATAAGAGGTCTTGAGTTCGGGTCACCAAAGAGAGGGAAAGGGAGAATTTTTCTTGTTGATGATCATCTAGTCCCCTGGAATGCTCCGTGGTCTGATCAATTGCGGACGTTAGTGTGGAAGTGTGAAACTACTGGAAACCTGAGGCTGATAGGATCCTGATGTTGACTGGCGGAGTAGTGATCATTCAGCAGTCGATTAATCAGTATGTGACGACTCCTTGTGCGCAGAAGTGTACAGGCTACATAAGAACCTGAAGGACCTTAGAGTTCCATATTTACCTCTTCTAAGACTCTGGGGGTGGGGTTTTAGGAGCTTATGATTAGTCTGACGAAGCTGGGATACCTAATGTATATAAAAAAGTAATTAATGTAATATAATTAGAGATAACAAATTTACAAGTGTTTAATTTTTTGAAAATTTTTATTTAATGGGTAACTTTTTAAAATTTGTATAAATTAAGTAAAATTTATATCTTTATCTCTGTCTTTTTCTCTTTCTCTATTTAACTCTCTCTCTTTAAGTAATTTTTAATAACATTTGGATATAATTGTCTTTAGTCTCTTAATTTCTTAGTCGCTATAGGAAAACTTCAACGTTTTCAAAATTAGCAGATTAAGTTCAATCCCCCAACCTAATCAATTGTTTATCAAATATTATTATCAACGATTTAATATAATCAAATAACTAAAACCTTTCAATCTGTAAAAAAAAACTAATAATTCATTTTATCAAACTTACGTCAAAATAGTCATATATACATTAAAGCTTCACCCGAAGGGACTTGTTTTTCCTTTGACAAGATCCTGACAATACGCTTTGTAAATTAGCTTATTATAAGATGGATCCACCATAACAAATCCTTTTTTTTATATTGAGTCCCAAAACAAATTAAAATCGTTGCCGAGATGGCGAGATCAAAACTTTCTTGCACGAAACCTAGGTCATCTCGCATTGTCTTTTCCTATATGTTTTGTACAACGTTGTTTGATTTGGATCAACTACACCCACCTACCATCTTACTCGTTTCAACGCCATTCGTTCGCCCGAGCTGGTATAGCTATCTAGCTAATTTATCTCCTCCCATTATTTTACACTTAAGCTCTACCATATTTCACATTTTTTTAATAAACCATTACGTTTGAACCATTTTATCTGTCAGTTAAGCTATAAATCTATTATTTCTTTCATTTACCAAATATTTAAAATCTAGTTAATAAGAACTTTATCTTTTCCTCCCTAAAATCATTTGTTAACTGACAAAATTTTGTTTACTTGCTCATTTCATTCAACTTAATCTGCTTAAATAATACCAATTTCAATTTCAAAATATAATAAATTGTCCTTGAATTTATGACTATAAAGTTTTATACATTTATGGTTAGGTATATTTTAAATTTTATTATATCGTAGGACGCCACACATAAATTAAAAAGATAAAAGATTAGTACATTAGCCAAGTGTCATTACTGCTGCGCGACTCCATCCGAAGTTTGGATAACTTGTACTGATTCTTCCGAGGCCATCCATGTCAGAACCAATAACTTATGTTTTTAATCAGCTACTTCCGCTTTTATTAAATTTTATTTATATATTTTTATGAATTTCACGTAAATTTACGGTTCAAAATAACTAGCACAGAAATGGAATAAAAAAATAAAATTAAAAATTTGCCTCATTTAAGTTAATTGAATTCGGCCGTTGACTTAAATTGTATAATTCATTGTATTTAAGTTGACTTTGAATGTATATAAGTTTCAACTTTCAGGTTAAAAAGATTAAATTTTATTTAATTTATTATTTTGTTATTAAAAATTAATAAAACAAGAAAAAATTTAGAGTTTGATATTTGAATATATTTTTTTGAAATTTATATATTTACTTTTTCAAGTTTTTCAAAGTTATACTAATTATTGAAAACTCTCAAAAATACATGTTCTAATTTTTTATAATGATCTTTCTTATATATATATATATATATATATTATTTGTTTTCAGTCTTCTCCGTTTAATTCACTTTCTTATAATTTATCCTTGTCCTTATTTTTCACTCATTATATATATTTTTTGTTATGGTTATTTATCATTTTCTTTTTAAAATGTGTTTAATCAGGAATTTTCATGTTAACCTTTCGTGTACAAGGAGTTCAATTAAATCGGATAATTCGGTGCCTTTCCGACTTAGGAAAGAAATACACGCCAAGGGAAGGATTAAGGCTAATTGGTCTTTTAACTAATTGAATACTTTTAGGTGAAGCAGGTAATTTGGTCCATCCAAAGGACCCAACCCAAGGACTGGACTTAGCATTAGTATGTGATCCGAAACTGGATCAGTACATGGTTAGATATAAGCTTAAAGGAAGTTTGACAGAATCAGGTTCGTACTTGTTTGTTTCATTTGACTCCTTTCAGGTGGACCCAAATCCAGGCCTTGTTCAATTATTTATTATTTTATAAGGAAAAAATAATCTTATATTGATAATCGTGAAGACCACTAAAAAATAAGGTATCTTGGGTATACTATAGAGGTTGGAACATTTTGTTATTGTTAGAATGTTTTAACCTTATATTATATCACTTAATTTTATTCACATTTTTATGTAAATTATATATAAATATGATTTAATAAAATAAAATAAAAATTAGTTAACTGAGAAGATTTGTAAAATTGAGCTATCAATCACAGAGAAATAATGGAACTCGCAACAAATAATATATATATATATATAAAATAAAGATTGTGATAGTATCCCTAGGCCTTAATCAACGATGATCCTGTGGTATTATTAGTGTCAGAGATTCTACCATCACACTGAATAAAAAACTGAAATCGATATGATGGAACGGGAAAACCAATGTCTTAACCATATGAAAGTTTGGGGGGGGGCTGGATTGGGTTAAAAAAGTTTTTAACACGTTGTGACGACAATTCCTTCATCGGCAAATGTTCAAATCCAAGAACAACCTAGCACCGAAGTCCGGATTCCTAAAGGGTTAGTCTTCGCTTAAGATAGATTAGGGGTTTGCTCTCGCTTAGTTATGTAGACAGTAGTATTAAATATTTGGTGGTAGTGTTGAGTCGTTTCTCAGAGTCCTATAAGAAATGTGCGGGAATTAATTTGGGCATAATAATAATTTTAAAGTATCATCGACAATTTGAACCTTGCCTAAAACCACTTCTAAATTAACAAAAAAAATAAAAACCAAATCCAAGCCTTCACTCACAGTCCTTAAAATTGTATGCTACGAGACAAGTATATCACATGACGAGTACTGTATCTGTCTCATCATTTTAAACAACTCTGCGTTCTTCAAAACCTGTAATAGAATCTAGTGGTCAGGTCACAACATATATTTACTTCTTAACGAAGAAAAAAACAAATTATCCAGTTCCACGTGGAGAGGACCTGCAGCTTCTGCACACATACAGGTCAATCTGACGGTCAAACGAACACAGCTAAGGCTATGGGACAAAAACCATTTCCATGTCTGAATCTTTACAGTCGTATAATTCAGAAACTGATCCTCATCGATCAGTGATATAATTGGATGATCAGTTTTTATCCCTTGCTTCTGAAACCCAGGGAAACCATTCCAGAAGTAATAATCTCAGGCTTATCAGATCAAACTTCAGTTCAAATTGTAAAACAATAATAGGAACTGGGAAGGGTATGGATTTGCATCGTACATACTTCATTAGACCGACCAACCATCGCTTTCTTTCAGTTGGTATAACAGTGAAGGAAACCGAAGAGAGTGACCCAACAGGAAAAGTTTCTATAAGAAACCATAAAAAGAAAAGTTAAAGAAACCTTTTTATAAAAAAAACACTAACTAAGAACATAGAATTATCCTGTTTTCGCTCCATCTATGTAAGACTGGAGATGAGAAAGGAAAGGGAAATGAACCAAACCAAAAACCAAACTGCAAATTAGGAAGAAAAAAAGAATTTGACGATACTGGACAATAACCATCACTGTCACCAGCATCTTCAACATCATCATCGTTTTATACGTTGCGTTCTCTGTATTTATGATCTTGACCGTTCTTTTCTTTTCTGTTTCCTCTTTTTTCCCCTTTATTTGAAGTTTATTTTATCTCGTCAAGTCGTGCACAAGGCCTGGCCTGTCTGTGACGTTGAGCCTCCAAGAAAGGAAAGGAATGCCTGTATCGGAATGTCTGTCACTGTCTTCTGCGAACCTAAATTCATTTGCTGCAGA
This sequence comes from Erythroxylum longipes, assembly GCA_027563885.1. NCBI lineage: Eukaryota > Viridiplantae > Streptophyta > Magnoliopsida > Malpighiales > Erythroxylaceae > Erythroxylum > Erythroxylum longipes. Next base: position 7,807,086 of record JAOQMS010000180.1, on the reverse strand, counting down.
GAAGAATGGCATTTTCTGGGTCTGAACCCATGAATTGTTCTGATAAGCATAGTAAGGATCAACTGCTCCTGATGCTGTTCCATTTGTACTGTTTGCATTTGCAGTTGTTGCTCTTCTCTCTTCCTTCTTGAACCGAATTCCACATGCATTGCAAAGTGACTGCAAGCAGAAGAAACTTAATCACAATTGCACAATGTGTATACTAGTTAATCTATTACACAAGAGCACAAAACAAATTGAGCAAGATAAAAGAAAGACCAAGTCACAAGACCTACATGTATCACAAGACCCACATGTAACATATCATAAAAACATGGAACTTTGTCAGAATAGGTTCCTTAAATATAAGGGACTTGGAACTAGTAATACCTTGGGGCCTCTTGGGCCGTTTCTCCAGAGAGGAGTAGAAGTAGTGTCGCAGTTGGCACAGCGGCGAGCGAGTAGGGGATCATTATTGGAGAGGAAGTTGTTGCCTGTACCATTGTTTGCACGACTCGTCTTTTGGGATTGAGAAGTGTAAGGTTCGTGCTTGGTCTGCAATATATCCCAGCAAAAGTTGGACATGCAAGAACTAGGTCGGCGTTCATGTCGGATGCTTTTCTCGTCATCTTCGCTTAGACGTGTCGATGGGGTTCCTAACGAGAGAGTGCAATCAACGGGGGACGGAGAAGAGGATGTGAAAGGGTAAACGTCTGTTTCTTCGAAAGATTTGTGGTACTCGTTCGGCATAGAAAACAGCATGGAGAAGGAGTTATTTTGGCTATGGACCAGACCACAAGAACACGGACCCAATATGTTCCCCTGAGAGCTACTGCACCTATGCATCATCGATCGATAACTCAATTTCTTTACTCGGATTTAGTAAACAATTCGCCTCTAAGCCACAAATGATCAAACGGGTCGGTAACAGAAGATTGCAACGAATAGTGAACCAAAGAAGCAAGGGGGTTGTTGCAGAGAATAGGAGCCAAATAGTAAGAACCCAGAACGAGTTGCAATAATATAAGAGTTTTAATATAAGAGAATTTAGAGATAAGAGCTGACGGTACAATAGGGAGTGAAGAGAAGTATTGTCGGGTAGCTTTATAAAGCTAATAAAATGGCGAAATACCAGTCAGCACCCTGCAGTACAAGTTGTCGTGAAGCGAGATGGACATAATACGTATATACTAAAAAGATAGTTATGAAGATACAGAGACAGAGTCACGGGCCCAATTTGCGTGATGCAGAGATTAAAGGAAAACACCCCTCATAGTATACATGTACTCTTCACAGAAGGAGAGTTATTCTTAAGTCAAGTCAGCTTAGTCAGAAGGAGTGAGCGTTAGTGATATTATAGGGAAGTGTCACACTCTTAGTCTTAAGACTCTCAGTACATAGGAAAATAGTGAATAGCAAGAGTTGGGTTGGGGTGGGGCTGGTATTTTTTCATTCGGTAGTCAAAGGAGGCCACGGGACCACAGGGAACAGTCTTCCATGGACATGTATACTCCGATCACGAGGAGTACCCCTCAGCCCTCACCCCCATCCCAACCCGCTTTCCTTTTGCTAATACTCACTTGCTGCCTTATTATTATTTAGGCTAAAATACATTTAACATCCCTGTATTTTATTTTATGTACATTTTGTTTTTTCTATTATAAAATAGATTTATTATCCCATTTGACCACCAGTCAAGGTTTAGAATTTAAAACTATTATTTTACTCCTGTATTATGACTATCATGTTAAATTTTTTTGGGACAAAAATACTATTTTAATCTTTTGTTGACTAATTAACTCATATTCTTTTTTTACTTTATTTCATTATACTCTCTATTTCAAAAATAAAAATTATTTTAAGTATGGATTATATTTTAGTCGTTAATAAATAAAAAAGAAAAAACTAAATATACCATTATTTTTACAATTATACTAAATTTTGTTTATAAATCAACATTAAAAAAAGGAAGGAAATTTATTGAAGATTTAAACAAGAAAAATAAATTCCACAATCACTAAACAAAATTATCCAAGAACGTCCATGTATTTTGAATAAAATAACGAAACACCATCGCATGCACTCGAATGTGATTCACTAACCATTTCATGCCGCGAGTGCTTTATATGCCTTCCATTTTTCTGCTAACTATTAGGAACAAAACCAGAATAAGAAAAATCGAAAACCTGAAACCCAAACCCTAGATCACAATATTCAATGGCAAAACTTCAAAGCAATGCACTGTACATAAACAAAACAATTTACATTCTCACAAAACGCACAAAACATAGAGAAATAGAGTCGAGTGAGGAGATCCGAAACCATCTTCAAATAGGGTTCCAAAAAAGTAAATAAACAAGTGGGACGAATCTTAATTTGAAAAAAATAGGTTGTTTTCTATCGAGAAAGAGAGAGAAGTAACTAGAATTGGAACCAATTTTTCGATGAAGTAAGGCAGTTTTCCAACGGAAGGTAGAAAGAGAAAGAAAAAAGAGAAGAGACAATCTTTATTTTTGAAGTAGTGGGCATAATGAAATAAAGCAAAATATATAGAGTTTAACGTATTTTAGTCAACAAAATTATTTTTGCCCAAAAAAATGCAATATATACAATTGTGATGATACCATCATAATACATAGCTAAAATGGTTTTTTAAATTTTAAACTACTTTTTTAAAAAAATATTTGGGAGGCTAGAAGTCAGGAATGAAGTTACAAAATACCCCCTCTAAGGTGGGTGAAACGTCAGGCGAATAAAACAAGGATCATTTAATATCTGTTGACTAAGAGCTGATGGAGACGCATTAAGAAATGTTTTTCGCGAAGGATCAAAAGTGACGTTTCTCCCTGAGTGAACACAGAAACTACCGGTCATCGTTACAGATTGCAGATCCAAAGGAAATATTAGAAGCTGGTGAACCGAATGTGGTTTTTGAGGTCGATAGGACTGTTCTGTTCGAGCTTGTACAATGTTAGCCACCAGATGTGAAGATGGTGGGTTGCCATTTTGAAGAAGAGCCGGTGCCCAATAAAGAGTTCGCTCAAAATGAGTATGTGATAGAGCGTTCTTAGCTAATGCATCGAGTCTAGGTTCACCGATCTTGGAATTTTAAACTACTTTAATTGATGGTCAAATGAGGTAATAAGTCTATTTTGAAAATATACGAGGGCATAATGTACAAAGAATAAAACATAAGAAGGTTAAATGTATTTTAGCCAATAATTGAGTCAAAATCTCCAATTACCTTCAAAATAAACCTCTCACTGCCTCTGCCACTGTAATAAGCCTCCCAATTCATCAACTCCACGCTCCATCATCAAGAACCATTGTGGATTAATTCACAATCTAATTCCTTAATTTCCATTAATTGCGTATCAATTCATTTGGTGTTTAATCTCAATTCATAATCCACTTCTTTTGCTTATGAACCTCTCGTGAAGAGATTGTTTGGAGCTTATGACTCCTTAATCAAGCGTCACCATCTTATATAATTGGTCAATCTTGTAATCAACTATGTCTCTTGTAGTAAAAACCAGTTCCAAGCTCTTCTTTTACTAAAATATATGTTGTGTCACGAGAAGGCCAAAAGCAAAAGAACCTGCAGTTGTTGGTAATCGTATCCAAAACTACTCATCACCTTACCTCAACAAGTTATTAACTTGTTGTAATAGAAGGAAACCCTGAGCTTTTTGTTGAAATCACCAATTTAGACACTCTGCAATCGTCAAAAGCAACTAATAAATTCATGCCTTCTTCGGTGGATTAGCACAAAGAGCCAAAGATGCAAACCCTAGAAAGAAAAAAGGTTAAAGACTAATGAAAAACTTAAAACAGATAAATAAAAAAGAAGCGACCCCACATCATGTACATGACCCAACAGTCGTCCTCTGGAATATCGACCCCATCCATGGATCAAAAGATTCAAACAACACGCAGAGAGAGAATCAGATCGTCTCGAGATTGGAGACAAGTCTGATCAGTTCGACAAACACCGTTTTCCAAAAGATGCCCATTCCTTGCCTTGCATTGTAAACGACGAACCACCCGAAAACCACACACACGTACTCTTTTTGTAAGAATTTCTCATGCAAGCTCGCTCCTCACGTTCTGTCCACGCGACGTAAAGGAGAGAGTCTGTGAACTGAGAGTAGAGGAATGCCTATATATTCGCCTAATTGATGAAACTGTTTATAGTTTTTACTCCCTTTTAACTCTGGTACTTCCTTGGAAATTTTAATAATTAATTAATCATGATGTTGTGTGGATCGTCGGATTCAGTGGGACCCCTTGGGTAGTTTTCCTCTTTTCCGAAGATGGAAGGAACTAAGGAGATCGTGTCATGACAATGAGAACAATAGCGAGCACTAATCAAGATGCCACGTGTGCGTGGGTGCATGCATGCATACGGAGTCCAATGTGCTGTTTTGCTGTTAATTACCTAATATATCAGTGTTAGAGCCTTAGAGGAACTGCGCTTTTTTCGAGCACATAAACAAATATTTTATATTCCTCAAAAGCAAACTGGAATGTTTCTCTCGAGTCTTGAGAGTTTTGATTGGGAAGTTCAAATTTTCTTTTCGTTGTGTTGGTTTATAATTTCTTTGACCTCTTTAAGGTCTCAAAGGCAGGTTTCTGTGGGATCTTCTTTAACACGTAGAAGCTAAAGTAATAGTAATTCAGTGGATGTAGGTAGAGAGATGTGAAAAGAAACAGACAGGAACAAAAGAAACACTAGATTGGTCGAAAAGATAGGAAAAGAAGAAGGAAAGAGACCCCCTGATAAGCTGGTCTAACAAAAATAAATTCTTGTCAGTATCCATGATATCGGAGGAGAGCGGTAAACCTCTATTTGTCTCCTCTGTGGAGGTCTAGATAGCAACTTACGTAGCCCGGTGACCTATGCAAAAAGATGTCTTCAACTTTTTTTTCATACATCTGCTACATCCCAGATTAAATAACCCAAGATTGCCACAATTCTTTACTGTTACTAAGTTTATAGGTAGCGAATTAAAGCTTCAACAGGTGCTGATGAAATACAAATGTTGGTCTAAAAGAAAAACTGTGGAGTGTGACATAAGCGACCAACGGTCATGATCGATGCCCCAAATTTGGGAGAAGTATCAATGTTTTAGATCTGGTCTGCTTCCCAAGCTCTTTACGTGAAACGATCTTTTTTCTCTTTTCATTTTCTCTCCTCCTTCAACAATTTCCGTCCTTTATTATACTTGGAATCTTTTTTAAACTTTTTTGCAGATGGATGAAGTATGTTCGAAATTCTAAACATCTCATGACAAGACTAAATTATTGTTGTCCTTCCTTTGAAAAAAAAAAACGAAACAGTGCTTTTTTAGCATCCCATCATCCTCGTCGGCCCACCGTCCTCGTCTTTGTCGCTACTGAAACCACCCTTCTCCGTCGCATTTGCTCCAGGGTTTCAAAGGTTGTAGCATCTATTTTAGAGATACTGAAAACTCTTAAAATTTAAGTTGGATTGAGAATGAGGTCGATTCAAAAGACTTAAGCCTTACGGAAGATTGCTCATTCTTAACCTTATATGCTATTGTTAGATGTTGTTTCTTTTCGATGTGGGATTTATTATCCCAATATTCCCCTTCACTTCAAACCTCCTTTTGGGTTTGTCAAGTGAACTCTTTGAGGTTTTCGGGCTCTAGGTTCTTTGCTGGGCTATTGGGCCTTATAGGCTCTTATACCATCTTGAAATTTAAGTTGGGTTGAAAATAAGATCGATCCAAAAGACTTAAGTCTCATGAAAGATTACTCATTCTCAACCTTATATGCTATTGTTAGATATTGCTTCTTTTTTATGTGCGATTTATTATCCCAATAACAGCTAAGTATGGTCTACAGCGCTTATTTACAACACTTTGGTTTTGTTGTGCTATGAACGACTCTATATTGTGATTTATAGTACCTGTGAAACCAACGGGCCGAATATTATTATAACTTGCCTGAATGTAAGGACCGATATTTCATTTTCTAGTTTTTCTTTTTCTTTTTCCTTAGGGGGTTACAATTTTCTTGATTTTGGGAAAACAAAAATAACCGTATGATAGATTTTTTGATAACATCATCCTACCACCTGAGATGCTTAAATTTTTATTTAGTGTCGTGTGATAATGTTGATGATCTTGTAATCTTTTGCATTTCGAAATTCATAAGGGAAATCTTTTACTTTGAAATTTAGTTCGTTTACTCCAATGTAATTGCTTTAGAGCAGTTTAAATGTTAAAAAAAAACATATACAACATTTCACAAAAGATTAGTTATTTTTTAGAACGAATTAATACATGATATTTTTGCATAACTAAAAAATGAATATGCAATAAATGGAATTAAAAAATAACATAGAAGTTAATCTACTTAGGATCATATAACGAACATTTGTGTGAACCAAAAAAAATAGTATTTCAAAATTATAACAAAATTGTACTTTGATTATAGTGTGATGTTATTTGTTGTATATAGTTATGGTATTTTTTATTATGTTGTGATGGTATTCTTTATACTTAGTTGTGGTATTGACATATTAAAGTAAAGATAGAATTTATTTGTTTAGTGTGATGGTACTTTAATATAGGGTTATGATATAATTTGTGTGGTCATGGTATTCTCTAGATATTATGTTAATACTATTTACACTTAATTATGGTATAAACATATTAAAGTAAAGTTGACACTTATTTGTATAGTGTAATGATATCTTTTATATGGAATTATTGTATAGTTTGTATGGCGTCGTATTATTCTTTATATGTTATGATGATATTCTTAGTACTCTATTATGTTATTGACACACTCAAGTAATAGTGATACTTATTTCACTACAAGAAAATTACAAACTACCGACGAAACATTACCGACGGAAATAAGACTGTAGTAAATTAGTGATGGAAATTGATTTTCTGTTGGTAATATTGTCGAAATTTTTTTTATTTTGCAACGGATAAGATATCTAGCGATAAAGGTGGAGGAAAATTATTTCAACATAGAAACTTTCAAGATTGTTTCGTCTTAAACTTCCCTCAATATGATGTGTTCTTTCATTAATTAAATAGTGATTAGAATTTCCTGTTTTTGGATGTGTTTCCTTAATTTGAAAAGAGTGATAATGATACAACAGATTGACATTCAAGTTTCTGCCATATTCTTTAAGGTGAATTTGTAATGTATGCTTGTGCAGGGTCAATGATTATCTTTTGGATTTAACAGTAAAGGCTAGATTAGCTAGAGCACTGGCATTTATACTTGAATTTGTTAGTTAATTAGTGGTAAGACTAAATAAATATGGATTCACAGAAAGAGAAAATGAGAAGGCATTAATGGAAATGCATAATAATTGATGAATGAAAATCTGGACTCTATTTTGCTGGATCAAAAGTATAAGGGCGTGTGAACATTATGGTTTTATTTATCTCTTTTGATGAATCTGTTGTTACATCAAGAATTCATATTCTCAAAAGCAAGTTAGATACTTATGGGGGTTGTACCACTAAGAAGAATTTTTATGTTGGTAGATCTTTAGGCATGTCTCTAATATGTTAAGCTTGATCCAGAAAAACTAAGGGGTTATGAGTAGGAGCTCTATTACTCTACAATAGTCTTTCTTGTGTATTCTTTTGTTGAAGATATTGGAGAAATGAAAAGATGTTAAAGATATTGAAACTCATTTTATATGTTGTGTTGTCTGAATTTGAGGTGTTTTTCAATCGTCGCTGTCTTCTTTGTTTTTGTTTTCCTATTACTTTGCTTGAAATTTCATTGGGGAACGATTCAGATGAAGCTTCCCTCACATTACTTCTTGTTGCTTTTATAACACCATATATAAATGGACATATCTGTCATATTTGTTATATTTTGATTTTCACAATCTAAAAACTTCTCCTAATTTTATTCTTTAGCAATGAATGGTGAAGGTAATCGAATGAATAATCAAGAATGAAAATTGGTTTGTATACATTAATTAGCACTTGTTCATGTTGCTTGTCTTGTGATCTATTGGTGAGTGTTACGTAAGAGACGTGGGAAAGACAAACTTCAAATGCTTACACCATCAGATAGATCACAATCAAGGGAAAATATCATGCGAAGAATTATATTTCATTCCAATGGGAAGAATATAATTAGAATGCATCCTAAATCATTTCTAGAATTATGTGATTTATTAGCTGGAAAAGGTGTGCTTCAACCCAATGTAAATGCAACTGTTGAAGAACAAGTCGCGAAGTTTCTATACATATTAGGGCATAACATTACCAATCGAGAGATTGCATTCTTTTGGAGTCAATCTGGGGAAACTGTAAGTTGTCTTTTTCATAGCGTTTTGAAAGCAGTTATACAACTAGAAGATATGTTCCTAGGATAACCTGACGTAGTAGAAACCCCATCGAAAATATTGAAGATTCTACCTATTTTTTAAGGTGATTTTCTTTTCTTAAGTAGGTATAATTATATTAAACTCACTTAATATTTGAGAGTAATATATTTCAATATCAGGATTGTGTTAGTGCAATTGATTGTACAGATATCTGTGTGAAAGTACCTGCTCGAGATGCTCCTAAATTTCATGGAGAAAGAATTATCCAACATAAAATGTGTTGTGTGCTTGTTCTTTTGATATGAAGTTCACGTATGTATTGGCTGGGTGGGAAGGAGCAACATCCGATTCACAGATTATGAAAAGTGCACTAACCAGACAGTTCTCACTTAAAATTCCCTAAGGTAAAAATAGGGCTCAATTCTTATTAACTAATAAATATCATAAATTACATTTTGACATAGTTTTCTTCATGATAGGAAAATACTATGTTGTTGATGCTAGATTCATATTGATTAGTAGACTTATTACACCGTATAAAGGGGAACGATTCATATTGAGAAGTGGACTTATTACACTGTATAGAGGGGAACAATATCACTTGAAAGAATATTCAAGGAATCCTTCGCGAAATGCTCGTGAATTATTCAATCATCGACATTCATCATCGCGTAACTTTATCAAAAGGGCATTTGGTGTGTTGAAAAAATGGTTCCCGATTATAGTATCCATCACAGAACCATCATATGGCATTCAAAGTCAAAAAAATTATTATGGCTTGTGTCATTCTGCACAATTTCTTTATTGGTGCGAATCCAGATGATCCATTTCTTAATGAAGAGTACGATGGAGGGGAAAATGATAACCAAGATGGGTATGAAAATGATGACGAAGATGATGCACATAGTGGAGAAATTATAAGAGATAACATGGCTGCTCATATGTGGGTTGATTATACTATAGGATAGATATTGCCACATCGCAATAAATTTATGTTTTTCTTTATTTTATATTGCTTTAACAATATGTATTAGCTACTTGTATCTAAATATGATGCTATTTATTAGTGTTGTTAATGTTTTCACATGTAATTGTGTCTTTGTAATGCTTATTCATTAGTTTGTCCTTTTATATTATTTGGAAATATTTCAAGCTTCAATATTGTGTACACTTTTGATATAAATTTCATATTTTGTAGTTAAATTTGTAACATACAAAATGCCACCCTAAAGAGAGTCGAGCGTTTGGATCAAGCTATGGATGATGCTTTGGTTGACGCATACTTGCACCAGGAACAACAAGGCAATTATGTTGGTGGGGCTTTCACAATGCATGCACTTGAGACAATCGAAGCTGAACTAAAGGGAAAATTTTCAAATAAAGGAATCGATAAGGAAAAAAAATTAAAAATCGAAACAAGATTATTAAGAACAAGTGGAATAAGTGTTTTGATTTATTTTCTAATGGAGGTAGTGGATTTGAATGAAGTTTGTTAACAAATATGTGGACTACTGAGCCAGAAGTGTGTGAAACCTTGATCCAGGTGAACTTGTTTATTATTTTGTTGGAAGAAAATATGATATATGATGTGATTTGGTTGATTTATTAAGTTTTTTTATAACATGCTAAACCAGAAGCTGTTGAGTGGAGACAGAAGCCTTTTCATAACTACGAGAAGATGGTAGAGATTTATGGACATGATAGAGCAAATGGCGAGCATGCTGAAACAACACAGGAGATAAGAAGACGCACCATTTCTGTCGATAGTGGGTTTTCCAACACCACGGATGAAAATGATGACATGTGCACTTACGATGACTTAATGAATGAAGACAATATAGTGATAGATGGTGATTGCACTGATTCTCTAATGGGAACGCCAGCTCATTCACAAAATGCAAATCCAGGAACATCATGGAAAAGGAAAAACAAGGCAGATGATGGTGAAGATGTAATCAAAGATGGCCTTCAGACAGTTACAGAAGCTATTATAAAATCTACTTCTCTATTGGTTAAATCGCTTCCCATTTCAAAAGAAGAACTTTATAATCATTTGGTAGAGTTGGGATTGGAAGGATCAAAATTGTATGAAAGTTATCTTTTCCTTGTTCGTAGGCCTAATGAAGTCAGTGCATTACTTGGTGTACGAGTAAATATTCGGAAGAACAAGTTGGAGTTTATGATGTCTTCTTAGGAACAGAAGACAGGTATAGTATGTGTTGATGATGTGGTATTAGGTCCTTTTCCCTCTACTCAATGTGTACATTTTGTAAGATATTTTTGTATATTTTCATATAAATTTATCACAAAGCCATGTAATTTAGGGAACTAAATGAGATTGAATTTTTGTTTATAATATTTTATAATATTTTCAATACAGATAAATGATGTTTTGCATGTTTTACTATTGTTCATTTTTGGTGTTACCCATTATTTCGTGAATTTGTGAATTTATACTGCTAGTGAAGATACTTTCTCTGTTGAGGTCCATCAACTTTTAACTTTCTAACAAATAGGTAGATTTGCAGTGTGCCCTCTTCAGAAATAGTAAGAAGAACCTCTTTATGGCCAGAGTAAGGGGTTTTGCATGCTGCTATTTATGACTCACAATTTTCTTGTTTGCTTAAACCTCTTTAAGGGAGTATTTAGATTAATCTGATGGCTATCATCTTATATATAAATGATGTGTTGATTTTGTTGTTTTACATTAAAAATGAAATGCTCAAAAACAAGGAGGTTTCTTGTATGATAGGCATGTCAGGAATTGCTAAACACAACCCAGAAAACTTATACATGCTTGGGAAAGAGAACTTTTCTGCATTTGATCAAGATAAACATATTAGTTGCCTTAACTTGGAAGTTCTATTGAAGAAAGACTGATATGGCTTTCTGCTACTTTGTTGTGTTGCCATTTGCAGGATAAGTTCGAATCTTCTTTTTTGCATCTTACAGTTTGATCAATTGTTTCGCAGATGTTTGATCTCTTTGATGTCAACAGCAATGGATACATTGCCTTTGGAGAATTTGTTCAATGAGTGTTTTTCATCCAAGAACAACTGAAGCTGTCAAAAGAAATACGTAAGAAATTTTTTTATGATTGCAATAGGTTGCTTGCTTCTCCATGTGAGCACATATGAGTTTGAATTAACTAGTTTACGAGGTTAGCTATTGGAACCTTCTAGTATGATTAATATTTGTTGCAAAGTTGATTAATGTTTATGGTGATCTGTATGTAAGATATTCCAAGTAGTTTCATCAGTTGAATTTGAGCACCATTTAGCCCTTGACATTGAATGCATCTGAGGTCAATAGCACATTCATCAACTAATTATGATTTTAACCATAATGAGATTTTATTGATTATTTATGGGCTATTAAACTATTTTATTTTTCTACAGAATCTACGTGTATGTGTATTAATGGAGCAAAGTTTTAGATTTATCTCATCATCTTCCTTATCTGCATAGGTATGGGTCTACAAGAAAACATCAGAAGAAAATTTCTCCACTCTAAAAAAGTATCCTGATAAAGCACCTCCAACTGATAAGTTTGCTACACATGAAGTTAAGGTTGATTATGAATATAAAAGCGTTGAAGATGATAGTAAAGTTGTACCCCTTGAACAAAGAATTAAGGGTTATCGATATGGACCACAAGTTGTGCTTGTATCTTCTACTGAATGGGATGTTCTACATTTCACACCAGAAAAAAGTGTGAAGCTTCTTGGATTTACTGATGCTAAGAATGTAATGCGGTAAGGCACAGCTGATTGATGTTTTGCATATGGATTTTGGCTTCAAATTATGTGGGGTACTTTTTCATAGTCTCATGCTTTTCTCTTTTTATTGCTGACCTACTTGTTGATAAAAAGACACTATTATATAAAAGACGTCAACATTTTTATTGTTTAACCGAGCAATATAAAAGTTACTTTTGATGTTTCTGCCTTAGCGAGGGCAATGAAGGAAATGGATAAAGTTGCAATTGTACGTTGTGTTTGGAGAGAAGGACAGGCGAACGTTGTTGTTGGGGTTTTAACGCTCAATATATCTAAGAAGGATAATACTGTAGGTTTCATGATGGACATTTTTATTTTTGACATCAAGTTATTCAGTTTTCTTCCTTGTTATTGCTTTTTTTATTATAATGCTGTTAAATTCTTATTGGTTTACAGTGCAACCTGATTCATTTTATTTCAATGTACTCCCTTTTACTAAAGATATTTGAGAGTTTCTGTTCCTATCTTTCAGCAGCTTTCCTGCAGCTTGTCAGCCTACCGAACAACAACAAGAAGCAGTTGATAACTTGTTGAAGGTGCTTGACCTTGCACCAGCTAGCAAACAAGAAGCTCTCCCACCTAACTTCACACCAAACCCTGTTCCGGAAGTAATTTGCAATGTTCTATCAGGCACCTTTTTACTAAGGTCATCATCCTATAAATCATTGAAAGAGTGTTTTGCTTTTTCGTGTAGTTCTGTTTTGCACTTGTTTGTAAGGTTCTCTAATATGATTATTTACTAAGGTGGATTTTCATATATGAAATACTTTTATGTTTTAATGCTTGAAGCTCCTTTTACAAGTTTAAGCTTTATATGTTGTTATCTCTATGCAGGAAGCTCTATTTTCTTGCTCTCTACTTGTTGCCAAACCTACATTAGGCAATAGGTGTATTTATAAGGCTTAAGTATTTAGTATGCAGTTTGAATAAAGTTATTGTACTATTGAATTCCTTTGAGTACTCTTTTCACTGCTCTAACACAACGTGAAGAATTAGCAAGAGCCGAACATTCTTCTCTGTTTGGCTTATACTTGATCTCATCTCTGTCCTAGCATCTAAAGGTATGCTTCGATCTCTCTCCATTTGGGTTTTCCCCCTTCGCTTTTATTTTTTTATTTATCTTGAATTTTGTGTGAGATTTAGTTGAATCCAATCAATTGTTATGGAAGTTGATTGGATCTAGAGAGATTGGTGTGCTAATGATTTGGGGATTGGATTCAATTCCCTTATTTGGAATCCTTATTTGTAAATCTATGTTAGGTTGCGATTTGTGGTGGTTTTGATGTTTGTTTTCTCTTCTTTTCATTTGTGGTGGTTTTGATCCCATAGAAATAGCTTATTGCTTGTTACAACGTGTTTGAATCTATTAGACTATCGTGTTATACCTATTAGATATGCATGGGGTGTTTTTTTTGCTTTTGATTGTTTTTGGAAATAAATTAGTGTTTCTGTTTTTATGGAAAGTTGTATCCAGAAGTAAATTGATTTTAGTATATAGGTTGTTGTAAAAATTCGTATGATGTGGAGACTAATTTCGAGGGGGCTTATCTGATCATTGGGCACAATAAGAGTTCGCGCGAGTTTAATTTGAGTACTAGGACTGACGGGAAGGGAAAGTTTAAAGGAATAAAGTTTAGGGCTAGTATTTTGATTGAGTTGCATCGAGTTTGGTGGAATCAGCTCAATCTTGTGGCGAAGTTTCCTGTGCTTCACCTCAGGAGCGAAATGGGGAATGGATTCCATTTATAAGTCATTTTTGGTTCTATTTTGCTTTAGTTTATAATGTGGGTGTGGCTTGTGATCATGTGGTTTTGAATTGCTTGTACAAAAATTAAAGGTTACTTATGTTCGTGTTGAATTGATTGATTTGAAATCCGGACATCTTCAATGGTGCTTAGATTTCAGAGACATGAGTTCTCCTACTATTATCCTACTTTGTGATCCTTTTGGGAAGAAAAGCAGTAGCAATCATGGGGTTTTTGTTTTTTTTCCCCCTTGTACGGAAGAAAGTCTAAAGCTTTCCAAGCTGTTACAGGGACCACGAATTCTGCAATTGTATTTAATTTGGCATGGATGGCATGTATAATAGTTGGTTTTGTTACGTTAGTTTTTATCATATTCTTTTTATTTATGCTTTCCCATGTTGTTCAGTCATTTGAGTCTTACATTTGATCTCTTGCTTTAATGGTTATAATGTTGTTGCAGAGTAAAACTGCCAAGTCTGTAGTTAGGGTGTCATTGTCTGTAGACAGTTCTCAGTCCCTTACTGTAGCAGAGTATATAAAACAAAGAGGTAGCTCAATATGTTCTGTTTCTGTTGTTATTACTGGTTTCTTATTTAGTTGCCTATTGTCTATGGTTCACATCCTTATTGGTCATGTTTGAAATATAAAAAAAGAGGCAACTGGAGCATGTTAAGAGAAGAGTCTTGAAGAGTAACGTGGATGCACAAAGGAGTGGACTCACTTTATTTAGTAATTCAAGCCTGTTAACCCAAAATAAGAGTCCAGCACATGGAGGTCCATCACAGGCTATCATATACCCACACACAGGAGACCATGATCTGAAAGATTCTAGAAGACAGACAGTGCAATAACAAATTCTGTTGCAACAAACTTATTCGATATGTATGAGCTGTCAGTGTAAACAATCTGTATAAATTGAGAACTTCATGTACGTGACTATTCATTCAATCAATACAAAAATACAAAATTTTACATCATTTTCATGGTATCAGAGCATTCATAGACAAATGTCTAATGGATGACACAACAAATCAATCATCTTCCACCAATCATTCTTCAACACAGCAAATACAAATCCCTGCAACCTCACTAGATTTTCCAGTAAAAAACACTTAACTTCAATCTTCCCATCAAGCTTGATAGAAAGAATTTCATCCACTAGCAAGCTCAAGTTTTGGCTGCCATTCGAGCTCTTGAGCTTAAAGATTTCATCTCTGTAGAATTTATTCCACCATAGCAGTTTCTCTCAGGATCATCATCAACTGCTACTCAAATAAATCCAGACTACAGAGCTTGGCTTAGATCAGATCAGCTCCTCCTATGTTGGTTACTCTCCACTATAGGAGATGAGGTTATTGGACAAATTAATCAGTCCAAAACCTCTCTTGAAGCCCGGTAAATTCTTGAAAAGCTTTATGCTCAGACGTCCTTGGTGCAAGTTCTACAGCTAAAGCAACAACTATAAACCATTCAGAAAGGATCATTAACAATCAGTGAGTATATGTAGAAAATTAAATCAATAGGAGATGCTCTTCTCTTGGCAGGACACTCTGTGACTGAACATGAGCCAATTCTCAGTGCACTAAATGGCCTAGGGCATGAATATGACCCTGTGGTTGTTCTTTTAACTCACACCATGACTCTATCTACCCTTCAAGAAGCACAATACCCCTTGATGATGCATGAGACTCGACTAGAACAACTAAACACAGTATCTCAAACAAATATTTCAGCATCTACTGCCAATTTTGCTAGCTATAACAATCAAATCAGAAACAACAATCAAGGAGGACGGGCTAGTTCCAGAGGCCGAGGAGGTCGTGGCAGAGGAGGAAGATGGTCTGGCAATTCTCGTATTTTATGCCAAGTATGTCAGAAGCCAAGCCATGACGCGCTAAAGTGTTATAAGCGCTACGATCAATCATGGCAAGGCACATAACCTACCTGGCATTCTTAACATTCGCAGTCTAATTACTCTCCTCAGACTTTTCTTGCTCACAATAAATCCTACACTGCTTCAGAACCTACAAGTAACACCACATGGTTTGTTGACAGTGGTACTACAAACCATGTTACAACAGACATTCAGAACTTGTCCATTGGCTCAGAATATGGAGGCAAAGAACAACTCACAGTGGGAAATGGTAATGCTTTACCTATAGCTCATATTGGTTCATCATTCATCAAGTTCCATGATAACATACATACACTTCTAGCTTTAAAACAAATACTACATGTGCCTTCCTTAACAAAAAATCTTCTCAGTATTTTGAAATTGACAAAGGATAATAAAATTGTAGTTGAATTTTCTGATGAGTGTTGTCTCTTTAAGGACAAGGTTTCAGGAATGATTTTACTTCGGTGAGTGCTTTAGAATGGCCTTTACAGCCTTACAGCATCATCTGCCCAGCCTATATCTACCACAAAACAAGGACTCCAGCCAAATCATCACCTAGAGTATCTTCTATATTTTCTCCTAAAGACTCTACAGCTTTAAGTGTTGTTAATTCCAACACTGGTTTAAATCAAGTTGAAGCAAATACTGCTCATGTTAATACAAATTTTTGGCATGCCAAACTTGGACATCCATCCACCAGTGTACTAAATCTTGTAGCAAAGTCTATGAATTTACCTATTGATCTCAATGATGCCAGTTTTTGTGACTCTTGTAATTATGGAAAACTTCATCAGCTACCTTTTGCAAATCATGAGATAATAACCAATAAACCACTTAAAATTATATACTCAGATATATGGGGACCCTCACCCTACCTCTCCTCTGCTGGCCATAGATATTATATCATTTTCATTGATGCCTACTCATGGTTTACCTGGTTTTATCCACTCAAACTCAAATCTGAAGCTCTATTAACATTCATTAAATTCAAAACTCATATAGAACTTCAACTTGAGCTAAAGATTAAAGCTATTCACACAGATAATGGGGGGGAGGGGAATATAAAGCCTTTTTACCTTATTTGTCTCAACATGGCATTAAACCCTTTTCACCTGCCCCTATACACATCAACAGAATGGTGTTTCTGAAAGAAAACATCGTCACATCACAAAAATGGGCCTGACCTTGCTCTCTCATGCCCATATGCCCTTACCTCTATGGCTTGAAGCCTTTTCTACGGCCACCTACCTTATCAATAATTTACCTTCACCCACTCTCTAAAACAAATCACCCTTTGAAAAACTGTACCACAAAAAGCCAAATTACATGCATTTAAAACCTTTTGGGTCTATGTTACTACTCTACTCATAAACTTAATTTTCACTCCTCAAAATGTGTATTCCTAGGCTACAGTCCCCATAAAAAAGGCTATATGTCTCTTACTGCCAAGGGTCAAATTTTTATCTCTCACCATGTTAAGTTTAATAAGGAGGAATTTCCATATCCAACCCTTTTTTCACCAAAACAGAAACCCTCTACTTCAGAGTCTAACACTTGTTTAGCTCTTTCTGCTCTAGTTCCTATCACTCACTTTAACAGGCCACTCCACGGAACTCCTCTGCACGCAGATCAGTCCTCACTTCCTTCACAGTCCGGTGACACTCATCAGGTACATTCTTCTCTACTTTTATCTACTCATTTATCTGTTTCTAGTTCCTATTATTCCCCCATTACTTCTCCTAATACCAAACATCCCTCTATACCTCCTGCTCTGTCCACCAAAAACCCCACCGTCCCTTCTACCTCTTTGCCTACCCATCCTATGCAAACAAGATCTAAGAGTGGTATCTACAAACTTAAACTCTACACCACTACACTCACCAATGCTCTCCCTCTTTGTTTCGCTCAAGAACCTGATTCCATTTCCCAAGCTCTAAATGATCCCACCTGGAAACTAGCAATGCAGAATGAAATTGATGCATTGAACCACAACCAGACCTGGTAATTAGTGCCTATGCCTCTCATATGAATGTTTTGGGCACCAAATGGGTATTTAGACTCAAATATCATGCTGATGGGTCTACGGCGAAGCATAAGGCTCGCCTTGTTGCTAAGGGGTTTAATCAAACCCCTGGGGTTGACTTCACCGAAACCTTTAGTCCAGTAGTAAAAGCCTCAACTATCAAACTTATTCTCTTACTGGCTGTCTCCTACAATTGGGATATCCAACAAATCGATGTAAATAATGCCTTTCTCAATGGCAAGTTACAAGAAGAGGTTTACATCATCCAACCTTTAGGTTTCGAGGATCCTACCAATCTTACTCATGTCTGTCGCCTACTAAAAGCTTTATATGGGCTCAAACAGGCCCTTAGGGCTTGGTTTCACACACTCAAAGGTGCTCTCAACCAGTGGGGATTTCAAACCTCTAAATCAGACACTTCATTATTCTACTTCATATATCAGGCTACACTTATCCTTCTACTGGTTTATGTTGATGACATCTTAGGCACTGGCAATAATCAACAAGCAATCCAAGCAATTATTGCTAAGCTACATAATCAATTTGCTCTTAAATCTCTTGGCAGTCTCAACTATTTTCTAGGATTTGAAGTTTATCGCAATCCTACTGGGCTTTATCTCTCACAACATAAATATATTCGTGACTTGCTTCAAAGGGCGAATATGATGACTTGCAAACCTTGCTCCACTCCAATCTCCACAAGCACCAAGCTCTCTATGTACGATGGTTCTCCTATTGAAAATCCCTCTGTCTATTGTAGTCTGGTTGGTGCCTTGGAATATCTCTGCAATATAAGACCTGACATCAGTTATATTGTAAATAAACTGAGTTAGTTTCTCTCCAATCCTTTACAACCTCATTGGATTGCCTTAAAAAGAGTTCTCCGTTACCTGCAGGGGTCTTCTCATCTCGATTTGCACTTCAAACCTTCATCGACTCCTCTTACTCTTCATGCCTTTAGTGACTTGGACTGGGCCAACTCTCCCGAAGATCGGAAGTCCACATCCGATAGTTGTGTCTTCCTGGGGGGAAATCTGGTGTACTGGAATTCTAAAAAGCAACAAGTCGCGGCTCGCTCAAGCACTGAAGCTGAGTATAGGGCTCTCTCTCAAGTTTCTACTGAGGTAATCTGGCTTCTTTCACTTCTATCTGAGCTAGGTTTCACTATCCCTCACAAACCCGTTCTATGGTGTGACAATAACGGGGCTCGGTCTCTCTCACAAAACCCAGTATTTCACTTTCATACCAAACACATCGAGATAGATGTGCACTTCATAAGTGAAAAAATCTCCGATGGAACCCTAGAAGTAAAATACGTTAGGTTCACTGATCAGATAGCCGATCTACTAACAAAGCCCATGCTAGCTGCTCTCCTCAACCATCTTATCTTCAAACTCAATATAGTTTAGAATCCTAGGTAGAGTTCCTAGGTTGAGTTTGAGTGGGGATGTTAAGAGAAGAGTCTCGAAGAGTAACGTGGATATACAAAGGAGCGGACTCACTTCACTTAATAATTTAAGCCTGGCAACCTAAAATCAGAGTCTAGCACAGGGAGGTCCATCACAAGCTATCATATACCCACACATTGGAGACCATGATCTGAAAGATTTTAGAAGATAAACAGTGCAATAACAAATTATGTTGCAACAAACTTATTCGATATGTATGAGCTGTCAATGTAAACAATTTGTATAAATTGAGAACTTCATGTATGTGACTATTCATTCAATCAATACAAAAATATAAAATTTTACATCATTTTCAGAGCAGAGGAAACACCTTGTGGGGGTTGGTTGGTTACAAGGTTGCGGACTACTGCACGTGGAACTAAAAATATTTGTGGACTGAGTTTGGGAGTTGGCCCAAAAGGTGGTCTAGGAGATCATGGTGATGCTATTCCTCGTCAATTGATTCTAACAAAAGTTTCACTGGTTGAGAGACGTCCAAAAAACTATGATGTAAGTTGATGAAAAATTATACAATAGAAGATAGACATAATTGTTATTTACTTGTGTATTAACTTTGAACTTTGAATAGGAATCAAGGCTCTTTAGATCCATGCAATATATGTATTTTTATATTAATATATGTTCCTCAATCATATCAAATAGTGAGAAAGTTCATTAGATGTGTGCAGGCCATTATTGTACGTCCTTTATCTACAGTAAGTTCGCTTGTTCGATTTGCAGAGGAGCCCCAAATGTTTGCTATAGAGTTCAACGATGGCTGCCCAATCCATGTAAGATGTTTACTCTTTCCCGAAATTATATCCTATGTTAATGAACTTTTCTGTCAAATATATCTTATGTTTATGTTGTGGCCTTAGGTATATTTAAGCATGTCTCGATATATTCAAAGATTTTTCCTTTTTCATTGAGATTATTTTTAGCTTAGCGCGTAAAATACTTTTATTCTAATTGCATCATCAAATGATTGTACTGTGTTGTTCAATTGTTGAAAGTTTTATCTTAAATTATCTTTTATTTTTAGTTGGTTTTAAATTGGTGTGATTGAGTTATTTACTTTCAGATGAAGCACGGTTCCTGCTTGATAAATCATGCAGTGCTAAAGTTTAGATGTTTCTGTTTGGTATGTGTTTATTTTGCTCTTTTGTTTGTTCAACTTATTCATTGGATGAAATAAAGCAAAAGACAAAAACATTGCGAGAAAATTCACCAGCTATTGGACAAAACTCACTAGCTATTGGACTGCCGTGTTTTATCTATTAGATATGCATGTGTTTTCACTTTGATTGCATCATATGGTTCCAAGGATCTCTTTGATGTAGTATGTTTGTTTCTCATCTAAACTATCAGCGTATATATACAATAAGGAGTTTTTTTTTTGTACTTACCCTAGTCAATCTCTTCTCTTGCTTTTTGTGTAGTCACTAAAGCACATGGAAGCATTTATCAAGCAACATGGTAATGAAGCTTGTATGGGCCAGGCATTAATGACAGAAAGAGTACTACTTACAAATTACCCAGCATGTATTGTTGTTTTTTTGAGCCATATTCTTGCTCATGTCACTGACTTTCCACATCAAGAATGTCATGATGAACAAGTATATGCCCAAACTTGTAAGTGTGAAATTTGAACATAGTTTGGTTTGTGTAATGGAGTGCCCATTTAAATTATTATGACGCAATATTTTACTTTTGCAATCCACTATTTCAACTCAGATCGGTATTATTAGATCCTAATATTGTGAATGGCAATGTAGAACTGATTAATGATTAATTGAAACAATTTTAGCTTTATAATTTGATTGTGAATTTCTACATTCTCGATATCATTTTATGCTGTAGAGCAATTCGAAAAGGTTTATCAGCAAAAATTGTATATAATTAATAATATTTTTATATAATTAATAATAAAGTAAATAATTTAATAAAATTTTAATTAATGAAAATATAAAATATATAAAACTTATTCTTTAATTGTTTGTATATATTTCTATATAAATAAAAATATAAATAAATAATTTTTAAATATAAATCACATAT
>JAOQMS010000180.1:7770728-7785723 GCA_027563885.1 Erythroxylum longipes | reverse complement strand
AATTAATAATAAAATAATAAAACTTTTATTAAAATTTTATTATTTTAAAATAGAAAATATATTAAAAAATTATTTGTCACAGTTGTGACTTGAACAACCGTGACTTTTTAATTGGACATGATTTCTGTTTTAAAATCATAACGTTAAACCTCTTGCAACAATCATTTTAGTATCAGGGATATAATAGTCATTTATTATACATTACATTTCATTCCATCCATCTTCTAAACAACGTTTAATCATATTACATTATGAACCTTTCCATCCCTCCCAAACAACATTTCACTATATTACATTCCATTCTATTATAAACCGTTATTTTCCGTTCCGTTCCGTTCCCTTCCATTCCATTAATTAACATCCAACCAAACAGATCCTTAAAGTTTTGAGTTAAAGTATGGTGTCAAAACTTATGAGTGTGTTCCCTCACTAGGCCTAAAATGAAGATCTCCCATAAAAATGGGCTCTCCAAATCTAACAAGTAGTATCAGAGCCGATGGTTTAGCAAGGGACGAGTATTGAGATGGTAATCGAATCCTGTGATTGTTTTCCCACGAAGAAGAATAGGGAGACTCCTAATAGGCCCAGACCAGTATAGTAGAAGGGCTCTTGGTGTTGCTATATATTCGAGCTGCTAAGCAAAAAGGCTTTCGCTCAAGGGAGAGTCCAAGCCCAATGTGAAAATTCACACTTGAGGGAGAAATTATTAGAATGTTAAGTGTGAGTAGGAATCTTACATTGGAAAGAAATGAAACTAGTGAAGCGAATAAAATAGAAATAACCCATAAACTTAATGCCTTAAGATTTTAGGTTGAAGTGTGGTGTCAAAGCCTATAAATATGTTCTCTTATTAGGCTCATATTGAAGATCTCCCATGTAAGTGAACTACCCGGATTCAATAGAGTTAATGTAAGAGTTCTCTAAGTTTGAGTTAACAAAAGTATTTATCATAATTTAATTAAAAAAAACAATAGGGAGAAGAAGATTAGAGATGGTAGGTAAGGACTGGCCACCTTTGTGATTTTGACATTTGCTAATTAAAATTCTGGTAATTTTGACATTTTCCAATTAAATTTCCTTAGACCGTTCATAATATTTTTGTTCACTAAAACCAAACCCTTCTGCTTTCTTTTCTTCACTTGATTGATCTACATTTGACGTTACCTGACAGTTAAAAGGCCACCTAACTAAGGTTAGTTGAACAGGTCATGGTTTGGACTCCGGAGGTTACATTAATTATTTTGCTTCCTCTTTAGTTTTTACTGATTCTCATCGCAGGTTAGGAAAAACAATCATAAAACGTTTCATTATCACTCATCTCTAGACCACTTACACATGTTGCCGTTATTCTTCAATCAAGAATATAATAAAAAGATAAATACAAATATCCACTTCCATCCCATTATCCCCTTAAGCATGTAAGAACAAATACCCAGAAATTTCTAGAACAGAACAAATTGGTTTCAGGGCTTCTTAGGACTTGGAAGTGAACTTGGTTTTGATCTTGTCGATCTCTTTGGTGCCAACTTGGAAGGCCTTAGTCAAGACATTGTCAGGAACAGCTGGAGTTGAAGCGAACAGTGTCATAGCCATGGACTGTGTACCAGGAAGTTGACTGTTGAACGCTGAGAGTACTGAGGCTGCTTTGTCTTGGTTGTTCTTCTGAAAGTGAACAAGGCCTCTGGGGAACACAAAGATCTCGCCTTGTTTGATGTGCTTGGAGATCAACTTGTTTGCAGTGGTAATGAACCCAACGTCCAATTCACCTTCCAGAACGAAGATCATTTCTGTGGCTCGTGGATGTGTATGTGGTGGGTTAAGACCCTCGGGTGCGTAGTCAATACGAGAGAGGGACACACCTAGCGTGTTCAACCCTGGAATTTTCTCTACATTTGCCGCTGTTACTAGTGAACCAACGGTGTTGTTAACCACTCCTGGTTTCGCTAGACCGTCGAAGAAGAAATCCGCTTCAGTGACATTCGTATCAGGCTTACATGCAAACCCATTTAGCTTAAACCCTGAAACCACAAGAATAGCGTGTAACATTTTGTGGCTGCGAGAAAAAAAACAAGAAGAACGGCATTATTGAGCATGACGCACTATACCTGAAGAAGGACTAGCTACACAGAGATCTTGAAGCATGTCAGGATCGTACGAAACGGCCGTGGAAGAGATAACAGAAAAAATGAGAAGATATGAGAGAAAAGTTGACATGTTTTGAACGGGAAAGGGTACAAATTCCTAGAAGGAGAGACTCAGATTATGATGCCAAAGACAAAAACAAGGTGAGATGTGGAGTGGATGTGGAAGGACATGGCTACAATTTATATCAGTTGTCAGTACATTAAGATGGAAGACAATGTTGTCTTGTAGCGAAGCTGATGTAATACCAACCCTTTAACTTGAATCAAAGAAAATTAATCTAGAATTATCTTTAATGTAATGATGGAGTTTTCTATGAACATGACCAAAAAATGGCTTAAAGGAAAAAAAAAAAAAAAGATCTACTTACTAACGAGTTTAGATCACTAGACCGTGGAAGGAAAAGAAAATGGGAGGTGCATTTTATAGCTCGTTAATCAATTCAGGAAAAATGATGCGAATAAGCAAAGCATCCAGGGGATTTGGTGTCTGATGGAAAGGAACAAAGAGACGGTAAAATCAAGCTTGGGGGCCATTGAAGAGTCAAAAAAAGGGTCATCAAGAGAACACATCAACCAAACCAAAAAGCAAGGAATGGACCCTCTTGATGGGACATCCCTACGACCGCAATTTGTACACGTTTTCGATGAAATTCTAAAAGAAGTGAAATATTAGAAAGAAAAGGGGGATGTTGGTTGAATAGCTAAGTCGCAGGAGTGGTTGAAAAGCCCTGCCGGTCCATGCGGGTCCTCGCTCACTCAAACGTCTCAATTCAGTTCAGAGTTACTTTATCACACAAAAGTAGGATTCACCTGAGCTTTCGTTTTGTAAAGTAAAGTTGTGATGGAAGATAAAAAGTGCAACGCTACATTGCTTGACTATAATTTTGGTTTTCATTATCATTCATATTGAAATTTAGAGCGGCTTGCACGGAACTCACAAGCTTCTTATTTTGTATTATTTAATTAAATGAAAAGACTAATTCAATTTAAATGATATTTGCAGATTTCATAATATTTTCAATGATTGAGTTAAATAATAATTACTTAACAATTTCAAACTCTTAAAGAAGATTATTAAAAAACTTTTTTTTAAAAAAAATTGATAAGTCAAGAAGTATAAGAACTGCCTATTAGAAATTTCAAATATACAAAAGATAGTAAATCACGTATTTAGAAGTAATCTAAGGAATAGCCATTAAGACTTGGTTCAAGTGATTCTAAGTAAAGATAGCAATGGTCAGGTTAGATCAAGTTGCAGTAGATCTAACTCGACTTAACGCCCATCATTTATGATTCTAGCCTAACTTGAAGTTCACTTATGTTAAAGTTAAGTTGTCGCAAAAATTACTTTGACTTGTGTAACTACAAAAAATTATATCAAAATAATGTCATTTTGATCTCATTTTAGTGAAAGAGTTTGAGCTGGGCATCGAGCTGGGCCTTTAGCATTAAACTCAATTGAAACTCGATAATCGTGAGTTTAAGTCATTGACTGCGAGGCATGTTAGGTCAGGACTGGGCTTTTATTGTGTACCCTAGTTCTAGGTTGTTGGAGTTATACTAGCACCTTGTTATAGAATAGGATAATAAGTTATATTTTGGTATTGGTATTTTCATGAGATTAAGAGTCCTACTTCCTAGAAATATGGACAAAGAATTAGGAGAAATTGTTGTTTTATTTTGTATTTAAACAATATGCAGTTTGAGTAATAAAGCAAACTTATTCTAAATAAAATACTTATGGTTGATTCTTGTACATAGTAGAATTGTAATTCTTATAAACATCTTAATAGCTCTAATTGAGACATATCATTGGTATTAGAGTTAAAGATAAAATATGGCAACCAATAAAGAAAGAATTGGAGCACAGAAAATGAGGTTGGGAACACTATATGATAACTTTAGCCAAATGAAATTAGGTGTATTAATAAGTGTCATCAATTAGAGGCTATAATGAACAAGATGGCTGAAGCATTATCATCCAAGCAAGAGTCATCATCAAACAACATCAATCAAAACAGGTGCCCTTTTACTAGGCATTCTCATTTCATAGGGGATGAATCTTAAGAAGTGCTCACAGGAGAGAAACCAATATTTTCATCAAAATTGGCAAAGTTACAATTTCTCAAATACTGAAGTGAAGATCCTACCAAATGGTTTACTCGAGTGGACTAATTCTGTAAGTACCATGAACCATAAAAACTCAAAAGCATCCTTTACCTTTTTTTTTTAAATCTTGAAGGTTATACCAATCATTGGTAGTAGTTATGATGAGCTTACAAGAATGAGAATACAAAACTAAAGTGGGAAATATTTATCCAAGAATTATAGGCTTGATTTAGACCAACTAATTGTAAAGATTCTAATTAGGCTTTATCAAAGATCAAAGTAACAATATCTTTATTTGATTACCATAAAGGGTTCGAGCAATTAGGAATAAGATGTAAGGTTAGACTTAAAAGGCTCTTTTGGGAACATTCGTGAGAGAACTTAAAATAGTGATAATCGCTGTAATTTGGATGTTTGAATGCAAAAACTTAAAGGAAGCTATTAGGTTGGTTCAAATGAGGGATGAATAAGTGCATAAATATCAGAAAATGGTTGTTATAACTGACTTTGTTTCAACAAAAACCAAGTTTGCTTCACTACTAAAGTGATTTTCTTAGGAGAAAATGCAAAAGAAAAAGAAAAAGTGTAAGGGCTTTTCTTTCAACTATATTGAAAACTTTACACTTAACTATAAGTTTATAGCCCGCAAATCTTATTTTTTGAAGGTGGCATTGGCAACCTAGGTGAAGAGGAAATTAACTTGATATATCCTTATATGCTCTGTCAAACTAGTCAGTTTATCATGTTATATGAGTTACAACAATAATTAGCAATTGTGAAATAATTATTTTTGAAAAATTGTAGGAGGTAGGTGTTTCGCAAACTTTTTGATTTTATCGTAGTTATTTCTGACACAAACAAAAACAAAACCAATCAAAAGCGAAATAATAAGAACAACATAAATTTGGTAACGCAGTTCAGCACTCCTTGCCTACGTCTGCAGGGTCCTCACCCAGCTTAATAACTTTCACCGAAGTATAATAGATTTACCCAAGGCTTTACTGAGCCGACACTACTCAAACCTTGACACTATCTCTGAACCTTACTTCCCGTGAAAGTTTCACACCTAATAACACGACCGATCCGTGTTAACCTCGTTAGAGGATTTTTCTAACTACTTTTACTCAAACAACAATTAATAAAAATAACTTAAGTACTAAATCAACTAAGAACTGAACAACAATATACTTGAGATAAAAGAAAGACTTCCTTATGGTTTCAGCTTCCCAAAATACATTTGAAAATCTATCCACCAGTTAAATTGATTCATCCCAACTTCAACAACTCCAATTAAACCATACGGAACACCAAAACACATGCACACATTCAGTTGTGTTTTTCCAATCTTCAGTTAACGCCCACTGCTCGATTTTATCATGCACACATTCAGCTGTATATTTTTCAATCTTCAATTAACGCACAACAACACACCAACGCAAGGTCAAAACGATGATCCTTACCCACTGCTTCTTTTCTTATCTAACGCCCACTGCTTCTTTTCTTGTCCAACGCCCACGAGAGATTTCCTTCAGCTATAGAGACATGCTCAATTAACACAGTGTGTTTCCCAATAAGCAATTAATGCACACCACTACTCCATAGACTTGTCTCACACACAACACATATATATTCACCTCTCTTCAAAGACACCCATACAAGATTTACTTAACCCACCGTGTATATATGAAGACTAAAACTGCGAAAACCAACGTAAGTTATGTTTTTCACGTATGTAATTAATGCCCATTGAGCTGTTGATTGCCATACTACCACGCAAGATACACATCTTCTATGGATAGAATCATACATGATATTCACCAGTAACAGCCCTTAACAAACATGTAAACAAATTCCCTTATCTCTTATCCACAAAAAAATCTAGCAGTACATATCTTAATCACCAACGTGATATACCTCAAATTTGTCAGAGAATAGACTTCCATTTTGTGTAGGATTCTTCCGCATCTTTTTTACTCCCTTTACAATTAATATCTTATATGTCCAATCAATAAAGAATTCCAAAACTAATTACTTAGATAGATAACATATAACCTAACAATTTTGATTGATGACGGTTCCACCCACAACTTTATTAGTAAGAGAATGATCAACTTGTTATAGCTCCCACCAGTTATAACTAAACCATTCAAGGTAAAGATAGCTAATGAGTGGATAATTAAAATGTCAAGGCATATATGAGAATGTTCAATTTTTACCCCAAGGTGTTCCTTTTGTTCTCTAACCATATGTTTTGCTGTTAAGTAGATTGGATTTGGTTTTAGGAGTCCACTGGTTAAAACAAGTAAGAATAGTGGTACGCAATTAGAATCAATTAACCATATAGTTTCAATTGGATGATAAGAGTTATTGATTACAAGGAATTGATTCACAATCAATTCAAGTAGCTTTACTAGAGAATATCTCCAAAGAAGTGCGTTATATAGGTACTGTATTTTCCATATGTTCACAAACCTCTGACAAGTCTACACCACATAAAGTCCATCCTAAAATGAAACAATTGACATGAAAATTATAAACTGATTATAAAGTACTCAATGATATCATTATTAAAGGCCAATTTTTAGTTCCTATAGTTGATGATATATTGGAGGAAGTTCACAAAACTATATATTTTACTAAACTTCACTTAAGGCAAGATATCATTTGGTACGAGTATATTATATAGTTGCATATGAGGCTGCATTTTGTACTTATAACAGTTATTATTAATATTTAGTCTTGCATTTTTAGACTTTATAACACTTTATCTACCTTTCAAGAAATTATGAATTCTATATTATATCCTTACCTTCGTAAATTTGTTTTTGATGGCATCTTATTTATAGCCTAATTAGACTATACATCTTGAACATAATCAAAAAGCATTTAGAAAATTAAGGCATCATCAATTCTGTTTTAAATTAACAAATATGCATTCAGAATGCAAGAATTAGAATGTTGAGGCATATTATAACTCCTCATGGAGTTAAGGTGAATGAAATTATAATTAAAATCATAATGGCCTCAACCTACTGATATCTCTTGAGTTACGAAAACTTTTTTAGGCATCTCAGATTATTACAAGAAGTATGTACATAACTACAGTATCATAGCTTGACTTCTTACTAGTCTTCGTAAAAAAGGTAGTTTGGATGGAAAGAAGAAGCAAAAATTGTCTTTCAAGATTTCAAGAAACCCATAATTTTTGCTCTAACACTTGTTATGTCAATTTTCAATAAACTTTATCATTGAATCTGATGCCTCAAGGGATGACATAGTAATCTTAACCACTACCAAAATGAGCTTGGTTTACTTATGCTAAATAAATGATAGAAATTATTCAATTCGTTCAAATATGAAGATTATAATTGCTAAGAAGGAAATTTTTTATTCAAACTACCCAATGCAGTCTTAAGTATTTATTGGAGAATACATTGCTACATAAGAATAAGAAAAATGAGTGTCTAAATTACTTGGCTATGATTATGAGATTACCTACAAAGTGGGTAGAAAGAGTGATGTAGTAGATACACTATTTAGGATGGTTAGTAGTCTTAGTAATGTTGGCAAAAATAAATTAGTTTAGCCCAACCTGAATTTAAAAAGTTCTATTTGAGTTAACTAGGTTTCAAGTTGGTCTTTAAGTTTTTTCAAAAAGATTTGAGCTTTGAGTTGGGATTAGACGTTATAGCTTAACTTGATTCAAAGCTTAAAAGTCTCTTATAATAAAAAATGATATTGTTTATTAACGTATCAAAAATACATCATCTTATATAAATGAATGATAAACATTACTAGGGTTAAGGTTATCAGTCTTCTAAAATTTAATGCTTCTCTTTCTCCTCCCAACCTCATGATGGCGGCGCCTGCTGCCTATTATACCTCAACTTCCTCTTGCATGCCTCACATACCTTATATATGCTTCACCTGTGTCTCATCTGCCTCACTTATTCTTTGCCATAAAATTTTCCTTCCAAAACATTATGATGTTACATTTTGACTTTTAAGGCTTTTAGCTTCCTTCTTGTTTAAATTCTAAAAATTTTTCCCTTCTTTCCCTTTCAATGTTTTAGCTCTTTTTTGCATGAATGTTATGTTATATCTATCACTTGTTTTGATTTATAATCAACTTTCAATTATTTCCTATTATTTTTTCCCTTCTTGTTAGATTTTGACTTCTTAATTGATGCGTCTTGTGCTTTTTTAATTAAATGATGTTCATACAACAATTAACTTTTCTTTCATCCTAGAACATGCGCATCATAGATCAATTCTAGGTAAATATCATGTGAAGCAATATAGATTTGCATGAGATGAGAAGCTGTGATGCTCTATAGTAGCCTACCAAAATATCAAGTTATCAATAACAACATTGATGACAGTTTTGAATTAGTGATAGCCTTTTAAAACTAATGTAGTCTAATCAGGCTTTGAGTCACCTAGAAATCAATTGAGATTTAGGTTACTTGACCCTGCCCTAACTTGATCAAGCTTCAGGGTCAAACTCGAGCCAAATAACTTAAGCTGATCATATTTTTTACCAAGCTTGAGCTTCAAAAAATAATTATAGGCTAGGCCCAATCTAACCTATTATCATGTCTAAGTCATAGTTTTAATGCCTTGTTTGCATCTCAAACTTCTTTATGGGATTCAATCAAAGCTGAAGCAAGGGACCATCCTTAAATGAAAAAAAGTCACGAGCTTTGTTATATGTCATATGCATAGAGCAATGGGTTAGTTTGTTTCAAGAATAGAGTGGCGATGCCTTCTAAAACAAGTATCATTTAATAATTATTCCAAAAATTTCCAGATTCATCAATGGGAGGGCATAGTGGAGTACTTAAAACTTACAAGAGAATGACACAATAATTTTACTAGCCATCAATGGATCAAGTAGTGAAGAATTATGTTGCCATTTACAATGCATCTCAATGAACTAAGGCTGGAACTTTATGACTAGCTGGACTCTTACAACCATTATTGATCCTATGCTAGGTTTAGGATGATATCATTATAGATATCATAAAGGGGCTTCCACCTTTAAAACTCTATAATGTAATTTTGGTTGTGATTGATAGGTTAAGTAAATTGGCACTTTTTTTTCCCTGACTCATCCTTTGATACCAAAAATAATGGTTGATAAGTTTATAAAGGGAGTGGTGAACCATTATAAACTTCCTCAATCGATTATAGGAGGTAAAGACTCGATGTTTTTTAGTCATTTTTAGAAATAGCTTTTTAATATATTGAGTATTTAGATAAAGATAAGCTCATCTCATCATCCTTAAATAAATGGGTAATCGGAGGTAGTCAATCATTGCATTAAACAATACCTTAGATGTTTCATAAATCAACATCCTCGAGAGTGAAATTCTTTTTTACCTTGGGTTGAGTTTTGGTACAATACTAGCTATTATACCTTATAGGAACAACATCTTTTCAGGTTCTTCATTGGTGACCAATTCCAACAATTCCAAACTATGATGAAGGTGGCTCTCTAAGTGGTATGAAATGGGCAATAATATTGCCTCTAGAAATGCTTTCTTAAAACAATTGAAAATCAACTTGCAAGCCACTAATAATATAATGAAACAAGCAATAGATTTAAAATGAAAAGAGGTTAAGTATCAAGTAGGCGAATTGATTTTATTAAACTTTATCCTTATTAATAACAATACATATTTAAACAAACTTATCAAAAGTAGAGATAACAAAAGGGCTCAAGATTAGGCCTGATAGCCCAGTTCAACCCAAAGCCTAACTATATAAAAAAAAAACCTCTAGTTTTCATCTTTCTCTTCACTACTTTCATCTTTCTAACTTCCTTTATCCTCTCTTTTGCTTTCATCTTTCTTGTTTTCTTTTCCAAAAAATATTAAGAACTTGAAATTAACGATATAACAATCTTTTCGATCATGTGTTCAAAATTAATAATTCTACTACAGGAATACATATGGTCTTTCATTTCTAAGAAGAATGATTCATTCCTTGGTTGGGGAATATGTTTATCTATGAGCATTTCCAACAATCTGAGACATTGAAAGTCTGTAAATAGGTTTCTTTAATAAATTATTTCATATTATTTTTGACACATAAAGTGTTATATTCTCCAAATTTTAATTTTCCTTTAATTTGTTACTTTTTAAAATATCAATTATTAAGTTGATGTCCATCAAAGCTCTGACAAATTTATCAACAATTCCCAGTTTATTCTTTCTTCT
This sequence comes from Erythroxylum longipes, assembly GCA_027563885.1. NCBI lineage: Eukaryota > Viridiplantae > Streptophyta > Magnoliopsida > Malpighiales > Erythroxylaceae > Erythroxylum > Erythroxylum longipes. The sequence continues at coordinate 7,775,249 of JAOQMS010000180.1, read as the reverse complement.
CAATATTTCTCCCTTCTTGCTTGCACTAGAATCTTTAAGCTTATAACAATCTACTTCTGGTGGTGAAAAGTTTGGATATTTGGCAATAAAGAGCTAAAGAAGGATTAATTAGCATCGATTAGTGCTCCAATAAGGCAGGTGGGTTAGGTCTAATTCATTGTTGGGTGAGCTTCTAATTGCATGAATCTAAATTAGACTCAGATTCAGACGCTAGGAGCTAGACTTAACCAAGTTTAAGGACTTAAAGTTGAGTCTAGACAATCTCAAGCCTTGTCTAAACTAATTTATTGTCAAGTATGGACAAGGGCTTGCAAGTTAATTCTATCGAGTTAATTCTATCGTTTATATCACATTAAAGAAAGGATTGAAAAGGTCATATAGAAACTTAAAATTTTGACTGACAAGAATATCCATCCAGTCTTTCATATGTTATTACTTAAGAATCAAGTGGGTGAAAATCTTACAACTATCACCTAGCTACCTCCTATGGTTGAAGATGAAAATTTTATAATGGAACTAAAAGCAATACTTGATACACGTTGGATAAAGAAAATGTCTAAATTTGTAAAAGAAAGCTTAACTAAGTAGAAGAGGCTCTGTGATAAAGATGCCATGCAAGAAAATCCATAAGAAGTACATGATCATTCTTTTAACATAAATCTCAAGGACAAAATTGTATTTAAATGGGTATTAAGAAAATAAAAAGAAGTACAAAAGTAATCTATAAAAATTTTAATATGCATAAGACATATAAATCATGTATTAAGAAATTATACAAAAAATGGTCACTGAGACTTGATCTGAGTTATTTTAGATTGTTAGAAGTTACATTGGTAGTTTGTTATAGAATAAAAAATAAAGAATGCTACTTCTTATAAATATGAAGAAAGTAGAATTCTAATTCTTATAAACATTTTAATAACTTTAAGTAGAATTCTAATTCTTATAAATATATTAATACTTTTGAGTGAAACCTATTATAAATTTTTACCACTTATACGACCTATAAGAGGCTACTTCATTTTATTTTTACTTTTTGCTGGTTCGTATGGGAAAAGAAAATGTCATACCTACTTTGAAAAGTCCTCTAATTATTGTTTGAATTTTTTAAGTAAAAATCGCTTTTCCTAAAGTAAACAGAGGATGAAACATGCTTCCAACTACTTAATTTTCATTGATCCTTTTATAGGAAATAAGAACAGGAAATAAGAATATTCTCCATTTATTCGCAAAAGATTATCCTAAACCCAACTTAATAATCTCAAACAAATTGGATGTTACGAGTAGAAATAAAGGGGAAGAATTCCAAGATTGAGCTAAAGAAGATGATGGAGTTCAAGAGGAAAGTTGAAGAAGATGAAGGGAAATGATTGCATTTATAGGTAAGAAAGTAGAGTATAAGGATGAAAGTAAAAAGGATACAACATCGTTAAGGAATCATAGTCAATGAGACAAGACACAAGTAAATATTTGATTTGTAACTATCAATGACTAAAATAACCATTGATAAAAACATTAAAACGATTAAGAAAGTTAATGAATAATGAATTTACTTTCTGTAAACTTTCTCTCTCCTCTTACTTTATTTTTCCTCTCTTATAAACTGATTTGTATGGATTAAAATAATTGTAATTATAAATCCCTAATTTTGCTATGCAATTTACTGCTATGAAATTGGCATCAAAGTTATGATGATTCACCGAGGAGGTTAAACATGGCAAAAGGAATGAGAGCCTAAAAATGGCGTTAGATTAAATAAGGGTTGCTTATCAAATATAGAAGTTGGAGCTTTGACAAGAAAGGAATAATCAGGAACTAAAGGCATGGATCATACAACTTTATTACAAGGAAAATGTTAATATGACGGGACATTTTTAAGGTGACTAGCATGTACCAATGCTAGATGACAAAAGGTGCATTTTAAAGGAATTATTCAATGCTTTGATATAATAAGATAGAATTTTCAATTAAAGATGATGGATTAAGAGCTTAGATCTTTAAATGTGAACAATTCTTTATGGTTGATACCCCAAATGAAGTTAAACTTGGATTGCTAGCTATACACTTAAAGGTAGGAGCTTTGGCATGGAATAAGCTATATCTCTGTAATTGAATAACTAGGGAACCTCCTAGTTGGGAAGAATATTTGTTGGCATTAAAACAACGATTTGGTGATTTGGCTTTTAAGGATATTGTGGGGGATCTAAAGTAACTAAGATAAAAATAGGTTTGTGAAGGATTATTACATAGAGTTTGATCTTTTATCTTATAGATTGGTGATGATTGTACCATACTTGATTTGTTTATTTATGAACAAAACTCAAAATTAAATATCCTATAAAGCTTTGAAATCTTCACACTTATAATAAGCGTAAAAATTGCAAAGGAAGTATGAAGTAATTGCATTGCAGTGTTAGGGAAAATATGGTCAAAAGGAAGATTATGCAATAAGGTATTCATCCAATGTTATGAAATTGTTTGTTGGAATATTACATAATTTGACAACAAGAAGGAATTAGAAGTCAGCAAGAGAAAGGAAACGGGAGAAAAATACTCCTTGTAAGGAGTTAGAGGAAAGTAGAGAGAAAGAGTTATGCCTTTGGTGTGATGAAAAACTGTTCCAAGTCACAAATGTAAGAAGAAAATGTTGCATATGTATATGGTTAAAAAGGAATAAGAACTTAAAGAATCAGTAGAGATGAAGGATGATCTTAAAAACCCAAGCATTATTTTACAGGCAATGGTAGAAGTAAGTGAAGCTAAATATCAGCAACTGAAAGTCAAAGGGAAAGCAAAAGGGAGAACTATGCATATATTGATAGATCGGAGAAGTACTCATAAATTTGTGGATAAAGAATTCGAGGAAGATATAAAGTGAACTAGAGGAAATTAAAGAAACTATAATAATTGTGGGGGAGGATTAAACCTTACTTGTAATATCATTCATTGTTATTTTAAGTGGTAGATCAAGATAAGGAGTTTGTGACAGATGCTTTAATGATTAATATAAGAGGGAATGATATGGTGTTAGGTGTACAATAGTTGTCCACTTTTGATGATATAGTATGTACCTCTATGAATTGGACTATGAAGTTTAAGTGGAAGGGCCATAAGTAGAGCTAAGAAATGAGAGTTGTAGAAGGATAGCAGAAGTTTAAAATGGAAAAATGGAGAAAGTAGGATTGGAAAAGATGTGACATGTTATTTTTTAGTAGCATTTGTGGCTAAGTTGGAAGAGGACTTAAGTCAAGTCCAACGGGTGTGTTGGTCTCCTTCAATAGAATTCAAAGACAATACAAAGTCTTAAGAAGTTAATACATAGTTGTAGAAATTGTTACAACAATATACAAATATATGTGATTCTCCTAAAGGATTACCTCTTCCACAACCATCAAATCTCTCTTAAAAAAGGAACTAAGGCAATTAATATTAGACCCTACAGGTACTTAAGGTTGTAAAAAGGAGTAGCAGAGGGACTAATAGATGACATGTTAAAGCAAGGAATCATATGATAAAGTGTGAGCCATTTTTTCCCCACTAGTTGTCTTAATTAAAAAGAACGATATATTATGTCAATTTTATGTAGATTAAAGGTCCTTAAATAAGAATACTATTAAGGATAAGTTTATGATACCATTAGTAGAGGAGTTATATGATCAATTATAAGGTGTCAAATGATTTTCCAAACTTGATCTCAGAGTTGGATATCATCATATTAGAGTACATGAAGATGACTTATACAAAACAACATTTAAAACACATGAGGGACATTAAGAATTCCGAGTATTGCCCTTTGAATTAATAAATGCTCTAGTCATATTTTAGAGCTTAATGAATCATATATTTAAAGCATATCTGAGGAAGTTTATGTTGGTATTTTTTTAATGATATATTAGTTTACAATAAAACCATTTCACATCATTTGTAACATTTACAAGTGGTTTTTATGGATCCTATAGAGTCATCGGTTATATGCAAAGATGAGTAAATGCTCCTTTAATGCAGTGAAGGTTGAGTATTTGGCGAAGTCTCAAATGATCCTCAAAAGATACAAGCGAAGAAGGTATGGACGAAAACAAAAACATTGAAACAATTAAAGGAATTCTTGGGCTTAGATGGATACTATCAAATATTTATTCAAGGATATGGTCAAGTTGGCCATTGACTAACTTATTGAAGGAGAAAGCTTTTTCATGGACAGAGGAAGCAACCAGGACATTCTCTGCAATAAAAGAAGCTTTAACATTAACCCCAGTATTAGCTCTTCCTGATTTTAACAAATTGTTCTTGCTAAAGACAGATGCATATGGTGATGGAATCAATGTAATGCTTGTGCAAGAGAATCATCTCATAGCTTATGTCAATGCTGAAAAATTCTAAATAAGAAAATTAGTTCCTAACTCTGTGGTGGTATATATGGAAATTGTATATATGGGTGTTGGATAATTGTAGGGGAAATGCCGAGATAATTTCCCATTATATTTAGGAAACTTTTCATCAATTGAATAGGTTAAAAAGCCT
>JAOQMS010000180.1:7742054-7753822 GCA_027563885.1 Erythroxylum longipes | reverse complement strand
CTGTTTGATTGTTTAGTGATGTGGCACACCACCCTCGCGGGGCACGGATTTGGATATCACCGTCGATATCGGGTTCGAGTCCAGCGGGAGTGGGGTGTTACAGTTACTGTTTGTGGAAAAACTATTCAGACAAAGGATAAGTCAGTTACTTCAGAAGAAGAAATCAATGACAAAGATAATATGACGAGGAATAAGGCCAGGTTTGAATTTCTTCGAGGGACACAGGGACTATGTACTTTACATTTTAAAAGTATTTTTTGTTGTTAAAAAAAGAAAACGAAACCTTTAAAAAAATTGTCTTCTTTAGTTCTTCTTTAGTTTTTATGTTGCCATTATTGTCCCATCTTTTTAGTAGTTTGCATTGTGACTTCTATTTGGCTCTATTGAAGACTTTTTAGCTTTCTCTTCAGTATGGGTCTCTTTCTCAAGTATCTCTCTCTCTTCAGGCATCTCTCTCGGTGTTTTAAATGATGGTAAATTTTCATCTTGACGTGCTTATGATTCTTCCGTTGCACTTATTATTGATTCTTATGATTCTGCGTTTTGATACTGTTTTGTCCCAAGGGGGAGACATCATATTGTTTTTGGTGATTGTTCAATTCAGGGGGAGATTTTAAGGTATATGCGTGACTATTCTTAATTTTTAGCATCTTTTTGTCCTAATAGGGAGAAATTTGGATGATTAGATAATTCTGATGTTCTTTAGAACTTAATGTTTGATTAAAGGGGAGTATTTGTCATATGAATTGTGAATTTGATACTTATATGTCCAATTATTTTATTTAGGGGGAGTTTCATATTTCTGACAAACAAAACCAAAAAGGGGAAGATTGTTAGGGTATACATCTAAGTAATTAGTTTTGGAATTCTTTTCTAATTGGACCTATAAGATATTAATTGGATGATGATAGCTAACTAATAATCCTTGTTTGACTTGGATTCAAAAAGCTATTTTAGATAATGTTCTAGATGTTATAGAATCCTATCTTGAATAGATGTGTATCTTGAGAAGATGTGTGGTGGATTATGTTGATGTGTGGCTGAAGGGCATTGCTATAATTTTCTTGTGAATTAATTGATTTCTGTGAAAAAACTAAAGGGTACCGCTGGAATTTCAAAGGTGTGGCAAAGGGTTTTTTGTATGGATTTTGGGTCTTTGTCATGGGTGTCTTTGTTGTGTTAATTGACAGTAATCTTCTGTTCTTTTGTTGTTGGTGCATTAAAGGTGTTTTTTTTGCAAGATAACTGAATTAAATTTGTGGCATCTAGCTTTGGTCAGACACGGCTATCTTCAGTGCTTTTGTTGTTGGTGCGTCAATTGTGTTTCTGTGACGTATAGCAGAAGTGACTTTCTGCTTTCTTGTTTTGGTGAGAAATGACTACATTTTTTTTGGAGTGAACATTATTGGGAGATTCACTATTATGTATTGATCGTATGGGGATTGGTCACGTTGGACTGTCATCTTTGCGGAGTGGCTCATGATTGGACTGATTATGTGTAAACAAGTTTTAGATCTTTTTTGGAGGAGCTAAACTCATAAAAGAGTTTTTTATTTCAATCTCAAGTGTGTTTAGATTTTGATATTAATTGTTTAGATACTTGAATCTTTTATTTATTGTTTTTCATTAAACATTATTTGAGAAAATCTTTTGTCGAGGTTAGTACGAGGTGGTCGTACCATTGGGTCTGAAATACTTTCACGGGTTGTGAAGATGAGAGCTAGTGTCAGGGGTTGAGTGGTGTCGGCTTAGTAAAGCCTTGTATAAAACTATTGTCATTTGTGAAAATATTAAGCTGGGTAAGGGTCCCATAGACGTAGGCAAGGTGTGTCGAACTGCGTTAACAAATCTCGGTGTTGCTTTATTTTTTGTTCTTTTAATTTTCTAATTTTTTATTTGATAGAAACGAATCAAAAAGTTTGTAAAACTACTACCCTACGGTTTTTCATGATATTTGTAAAATACTAATGCCTGCGAATGGCATGAGATCTAAATAATGCTACAATTTTTTCCTTTTGGAAGATTACTGTAAAACATTGGATTTGATGCTACATTTTTTGTTTGCCCTAGTCTGATACTGTCCCTATAAAATGTGATTATGGTGTCTAAAACATAAAACATTTAGACTCTTATAACTAATTATATAATAATCAGTGCTTAAATAACTTATCAATTACTTTAGAAATTTTAATATAATATAATTTTATAATCTAAAATAATAGTGGTAAATTTTAAAATAAAATAAATTATAAGTAATGTTTACTTTTAGATATATCTAAACCTAAAATCTTCTTTAGACTATATATTTTCCCAAGTGGCTCCAGAATGATGTATGTTACGGTTTTCAGTCATTTAATATAGTTAGTTGTTGATAAAGAAAAGAATTAGGTATTACGTTGGATAGTTCTTTTTATTGCCTTCTTGTTTACCCTCAAAACATCTATCTCTAACTGAAATGTATGCATCTGCAGATATTTTGAAGACAGAATATCAGAAAGCCCTCTATATACTAAGAATGTCAATGGGTCAGGCCAAGGGCCCAACCCCGGGCCAACGACGGGCCACCGGTGGGTCGGGTGGGCCCAGCCTGCCATTTATTTTTTTAAGAAAAAAATTCCAAAAAGACATCATTTTGGACAAAACAAGGCCGACTCGTGACCTGGCTCAGGTGGACCATGGTTGGCCCATGGCCCAGTCAACCCAGGCCAAAAGCAGGCTGGGCCGAGCCGGTTTTTCCATCCCTACTATACACCATATAAATGCTTCTAGGACTAACAAAGAGTTATCATGACAACACATAAATGATATTTCTTAGTGTATTTGGTCATTACATGGAATGTGTTAAGATATTTGTTAAGATATTTTATGAAATATTTTAGGCATTATTTGTAATTGGATATAGTTAGATATATTTATAATATCATTATAATAATAAAATTACTTTGTGTGAGATTTTTGAAGATAAGATAGTGTGAAGAATAAAATTTTAGAGAAGATTGGATTTACTGGAGATAAGATCACCATGTTTTATTGAGGATAATATGCAACAGATTTTTTGGTGATTTGCTGTATTTTCGGTGATTTGAGCTATCTTTGACAACTGTATTTTCGGTGAATTCAGCTATCTTTGGTAGCTATATTTTTCAATGATTTGAACAATACTGTATTTTTCAATGATTTGAACAATCTTTTGTTGTTGGGTTTCTCTACATAACGTGAATGATTTGGACTGTTGCATTATCATTTTTGTGAGGAAAAAAAGAGCAGAATATTTGTGAAGTGTGCACCTGCATTTTTGTGATGTTTTGGTGGTGAAACATTTATCTAATTGATGACTTCTTGAAGCTGTTATGCTTAGGTTGTTCACTTATTATTCCCAAAGGTTCATAATAGATGTTGTTTTATAACTTCCTTCACTTTCAGTTTATAAAGCTGCATATTTATGGGAGTGTTTTTATCTCAAGTGTTTCTTTTGATACAATCACTTGATTTTTTATTCTCATCTTTATTATCGATCATTATTGCAAAAATCCTCTGTTGAGGTTAGCACAAGGTGGTTGTGCTATTGAGAGTAAAATACTTTCCTAAGGTGCGAGTACAAGTGAATAGTGTCAACGTGTGAGTCTTTTAGCTTAGTAAAGCCTTGGGTAAAACTATTGTATCACAGTAAAAGTTGATTAAGTTAGGTGAGGGCCTCGCAGGCGTAGGCAGAGTGTGCCAAGTTGTGTTACCAAATTTCAGTTGTCGATTTATTAGTTGCATGTTTAATTTTTTTGTCTGCATTTTAAATCTGAAAAATTAATAGTTGTTAACACAGTTGTTTTATGTTGAGCAACCGAAAAAAATAGTTCAAAGCAATTACAATAAAAACAATATTTTTGCAAAACTACGTCCTTCGGGAATTTCAATTGATATAAGAGCCTAGTTCGCCTAATCAGCACTTAGTGCGTCAAGTTGGTGTAGATTAGCGTTTCACAATCATGGTTACTAGAGAAGGTGCATTAAATTACTAGGGCACCGTTACTAGATGATTCTAATTACCTTGTTTGGAAATCAAGGATAAAAGTGTTTATTCAAGCTCAAGAAAACATAGCATGGACATCAGTTTTGAATGGCTAGACACATCAAATGATGATTAATGAAAAGGATAAAGTAGTACTTAAAGATCCATCTGATTGGATAAGAGCTGAAAAGGACTGAGTGCTTGGTAATTCCCAAGCAACGCATGCAATCTTCAGTGCAATAGATGATGGTCGCTTCAGTGTGATATCAGCCTGTGAACCAGTAAAAGAACCGTGGGACACTCTGCAAACAATACATGAGGGATCAAAATCAGTGATAGCTTCAAAAACTTTATATGTTGGGCCCTAGATTTGAAGAGCTTAAGATGGAGGAAAGCGATACTATTAGAGACATTCATGAATGGCTGCGTGATATTGCCAACCAAGCACATCAGTTTAGGAAAAAGTATTCAAATCTAAAACTTGTCAAGAAAACATTAAGATCATTGCCTCCCATATTTATACCAAAAAATTGCAGTCATTGAAGAAGCTCATGACATAAATGAGTTATCTTTGAATAAAGTAATTGAGATTCTCACAAACTTTTAGATGAACTCTTTGAGAGATAAGCATGAGAAGAACAAAGGGTTGACTTTGTAAGCTAAAGTTGCTAAATCTATGAATGATTTAGGAGATGACTCTGATTAAATGATAATGTGGTGTCACTAATAAGAAATTTTAGCAAAAGACTAAAGAAGGTGAAGAAAGATAGATCTGAGTTCAGAGAAGGTGAAGAAAGATAGATATGAGTTCAAACATAATGGTGGGAGTTCATCCAACAATAACTTCAAACAACAAACAAAAGCCAAGAAGATACAATGTTATGAGTGTCAAGGTTTTGGACATATGCAAGCGAAATGTGCCAAAACTCTTAAAAGGAGAAAAGAGAAGTCTTACACTAACACTTAGAGTGAAAACAAATATGAAAGTGAGTATGACAGAGAAGAAGAAATTGTAAGTAATCATGCTGCGTTGGTTGCTTTAAACAATAAAAGTCCAGTTGCTTTCTTAGTAGCAAATAGTCAAGAAACTGAAGTTGACAATATAGATGCTCCTGTTCTAAACTCAAATTCAGATTGTGACAGCGATGACAACAACTCAGAATTTAAAAAGAAAAACATCTGCAAGGTCTACGAATTAATGTATGCCAAATGAGTGAAAACGAGTAAGAAAAATGAGAAGCTAAAGAAGGAGAATTCAATCATGAAGGATGTCATTTAAGATCTATAGAAGAAGTTGTTGTCACCAATAGATGAACTTAATAAAACAAAGTTAAAGCTGGTCAATACAGAACAAGGAATAAAAATATTTAATGGTGGTACCAAAAAGTTAGAAAAAATGCTAGAAATTGGTAAAAACAAAGGGAACTTTCAAGGAATTGGTTATAAAGGTGAATGTTATCAAGTGAATAATGCACAAAATGGTGAAGTTAGATTTGTAAAAGAAGCAAGATCAAGTAACCAAAGAGAAATATAAAAAAGAAGCTGAAAGTTTGTTCATACATGTCACTTTTATGGTGTAAAGGGTCACATAAGGCCAAATTGTTACAAGATACTACAAATGTTATTCCATAATGCTCAAAATAGAAATTTTAGATGTTTTTAGAAGAACCTTCAGCCGCCACCAAAGGAGATTTGGGTTAGAAAGAACCAACCGCAAGCATTTGTGGCTCTTAAATCAATGCATGGCGCTTCTTAAAATAGATGGCATTTTGACAATGGATGTTTACGATATATGAAAGGTGAAAGAAACTACTTAATGGATTATCAAAGTTGTATGGATGGCCACGTTACTTCTGGTGATGGAAAGAAAGTTACAGTTATTGAGAGAGGAACTTTTTGCATAGATGGACTGCTACACTTCAAAAATGTGCTTCATGTGGATAGTTTAAAAGCTAACTTGGTAAGTATTATTCAACTTTGTGATGATAGATTGTTAGTTAAATTTACTAGTGATGAATGCAGGGTGTTAACTGAAAAAGGAGAATGTTTAGTGAGTGGTAGAAGATTGGCAGATAATTGCTACATATTGCAGGCTATTACTTCTCACAATTCAGCTTCATATGATAATGATTCTATAGCACCGAATAATTAATAAGGTGGTGGAAGAAAACCTCTAAAATTAGCCTTACACATCAAAACAGAGACACAAGAGAGTTAATACTAGAAAATGTCTAGATCCATAGTTAGTTATTACTGGAAAAGAAACCAACTAGACAGAGGACCTGTTGTTACTTCTGAGGAAGAAACCAACTAGACATTTGATGACATAAATAATATGACGTGGAATAAGGCCAAATTTGAATTTCTTTAAGGGACACTAAGACTATGTTCTTTACATTTTTGAAGTATATTGATGTTGTTTATTTAAGAAAAAGGAGTTTAAAGGAGTTAAAGTCGAAACTTTTTTATTTATGAATTTTCTAAGGCTCAGTTGATTGGTGTGTGTTTGGCTTTTCCTTACTTGTTGAATAGTATATTTGATGTAAAAATGAGGCTCTGCTTGATGATTTGGGAGTTTTGCTTCTGGATTTTGATTTATGGAGTTATGTCGATAAAATGTTGATGTTTGGTTCGAGATCTGTAGGAAGTTTTGGATTTTCTATGATTTTGATTTTTCAAACTTTATCTTAGTTTCTCTCTATATTGTGGGTTGTATGAGTTTGAACAATATGATTTCATTGAGAATGGTGGGATGAAATGAAAAACTTGAATGATCATATTTATGGGATGAGCATAGTTTCAAATTTGACCAATTAGAGAAGCTTATATATAATATATGTTTCACATTTGCCCAGTACATAAAACCTATATCATTAGTTGCACCAGTATATTATGCTGACCTTGTTGCTTATAGAGGAAGACTGTATCATGAGGTAGTTGAGGGTTAGTCTCTGTCTTCAGCATCTTCATCAACGTCAGCCACTTCATCTCCTTGGCAAACAATAGCGATATGATACTCTCGCTTTAACCAAGTTTGTTCTTAATCATTCTATAAATTTAGCTGAGTATAAACAATTTAATTTAGATGCTTTGTTGACTGAGAGGAATTTGTTACATGCTTCTTTATTGCCATAACATTTTGATGCTAAGTTGGTGCAAGAATTCTACTGCAATTTGTATAAAGGTGTTTTGGATGGTACAACTTTATGCTTTTATATGATTTATGTGAGGGAAGATTGAATAAGTTTCATTCTGATTCGTTGAATGCATTTTTGGGGTTTATGAATTTAATAGGGATTAGTCTTATGAGGATGGAATTGAAGTTAGTAATGATATGGTGGCATGTGTATTGACTGGTAGTAAATTATTGTCTTGGCCTTTTGTTGCTGCACTACGTGCTTATGATTCTTCTGTTGCACCTGCTATTGGTTTTTATGCCTCCTTATTTGGTGAGATTGATCGCATTAAAGACATTCTTCGTTTTTACATTGTTTTGTCACAAAGAGGAGATAAAATTGTTTATTTTTATCTGCTATTTTGTGCTTTATTGGTGACTGATGCATGTGAACTTGACTATTGTTATTGAACTTGATGTTAGTTGGAACTTGATGTTCTATTAAGGAGGAATGTCCAATTATCTTATTAAAGGAGAGTTTTTACATTTAACAAATAATGTTAAAAAAAGGAAGATTGTTAAGATATTTGTTAAGATATCTTCTCAATTATTTTGGGCATTATTTGTAATTGAATATGGTTGGATATATTTGGAATATCCTTATAATAAGAAATTTACTTTGTGTGGGATTCTTGAAGATAAGATAGTGTGAAAGATAAAATCTTAGAGAAGATAGATTTATTATAGATAAGATCACCATGTTTTATTGAAGATAATATGCAGCAGTTTTTTAGTGATTTGTTGTATTTTTGGTAATTTGAGTTATCTTTGGCAACTGTATTTTTCGTTGATTTGAACAATCATTTATTGTTTTGTTTCTCTACATAATGTGAATGATTTAGACTATTGCATTATCATTTTTGTGAGGAAAAAACGAGCAGAATATTTGTGAAGTGTGCAGCTGCCTTTTTGTGATATTTTGGTGGTAAAACACTTACTCGAATGATGACTTCTTGAAGTTGTTGTGCATGAACTATTCACTGATTATTCCCAAATGTTCACAGCAGATGTTGTTCTACAACTTCCTACAATTTTAGTTGATGAAGCTGCATAATTAAAGGAGTGTTTTTTTCTCAAGCGTTTCCTTGTTTAAGTTACTTTTGGTTCAATCACTTAGAGTTTTTATTCTCATCTTTATTGTCGATTATTGTTGCAAAAATCTTCTGTTGAGATTAGCATGAAGTGGTCATGTTATTGGGAGTGAGATACTTTTACAAGGTGTAAGTACTAGTGCATAGTATCAAGGGGTGAGTGTGTCGGCTAAGGAAACCTTGGGTAAAACTATCATATTATAATGAAAGTTGATTAAGCTGAGTGAAGGCCCTGCAGACATAAGTAGGGTGCGTCGAACTGTGCCATCAAATTTTGGTTATCAATTGATTAATTGCATGTTTAATTTTGGTGTCCGCATTTTAAATCTGAAAAACTAACAGTTGTTAACATAGTTACTTTGTATCGAGCAACCGGCAAAAACAATTCAAAGCAACTACAACAAAGCAGGATTTTTGCAAAACTACATCCTTTTGAAGTTTCAAATATCATCGAAGATTTTATTACAATGAGAAGGGAAACAGAAGGGTGAAAGATGCTACATCAGGCTCAGGCTGTCTCTACCGCATAGTTTCATCCTTCATTGGAGCTTTAATTGTTCCAGCCTGTAGAGAGAATGAACGAGTCAGAAACAGGAAAGAATAATGTTACCGAAATTCGAAAGCTTTTTTCTCATGTTTTCGTGACAGATCAAGCCTTGAGTGCAAATGTAATGCTAATTAACAGATAGCAAAAACTGTGCAATCTTTTCCTGATGATTATTATGTTTCATACATATATTTCGTTGAAAACTAAAGATGAAGAGGAAATATATATGTGATAAATCAATTAATGAAGAGTCCGTAGACTTCAGGACAGGACAGGATAGTTTGAGGTGGAATAAATGTCAAAGCGTCACGCACAGGAGGCATAAATTTTTACCTTTGCTATTGGTCGTTGATGTCGCTTTCGCTGATACTCGGTTCTTCTTTGTAATCAGGAAGCGGGATTCTATCTGATTCGATGTGTTTGACATCATCTACAAGGATCTGGTATCGCATCTTCACTTCCTCCTCAGTTGTGTCCCCCACAATGTTGGCAATAATCCTCCAGCGATCAGGAGTATCCTTGTCATATATTGCCAGGGCCTCTTCAAACAATTTGTTCTGCTTGGCTGTCCAATTCGAGTTACCCTCTGCGAAAGAAAAGGAACCCATGGGGATTGTGTTGGAAACAGGAAAAGCGATCAAATCTTTAAGCCTTTTGGGTTTAGGGTTGGTGTTGGGGTGGTTTCAGGACATGAAATTAACTGGGTGGCAAGTCAAGTGTCAAGGAGGGCAAGCAAAGAAGCCTTTAAATGTGGATACGCGTTGTGGAAAGGGAGTGTGCAAGTTGGTAATATTTAAAACGACAATAAGCACATTATATAACTAGGAAAGGTACTTGAGTTGAGGGTTTCCGAGGATGAATTGCTTCTATAAGTGGGCCTTTTCTTATAATATCAATTGTTGTTACTTGCAAGTACGATGTTTGTCTTTTATAAGTAGCATGTGGGGTTGCGTTTATAGGCAGAAAATTCACGTTCTTGAAATGAGTGATCCCCACCACCAAACCAGTCTGGCCATTCAAAAGAACTGTTTCTCGATTGTCAAACCTAGTTAACAGAAAATTAACCCGTTCCTCAAGTTGATGTTGATGATGAAATGTCTGGTTCTGACATGAACTTCCTCCCCACTCAAAGACAAATTTTTGCTTATTTGAAGGGCCTTCCAACCACTCTATTTCTGTTCATACCAACTCTGTTCACTCCTACGAAATGGTAGCTGAAAGCCTGAAGTATAGTTTTAAATTTATAAATTCCTGTTCGGACTTATTATAGCATTAGCTGAGGCTGCACTACGTGGCTGGTCTTATTGCCTGAGATCTAGAGTACGATTTCTGATAATGGTAACTAACTGACATACATATCAAAAACTTAATGTTGGCACAAAAAGAGAAGAGAAGCCATTAATTTAGGCCTAATTGTTAATACTTTGCAATTAGTTCAGTAAATTCCGGATGTCAAGCCCTGATTTCTTGATCTTTGTAGTGCCCTTCCATCCATGATGTTGATCACAAATTAAGGGTGACCCGGATTCGTATGTCATTTACATTCACAACGTTAAAGCCCATGTGGGCTTCTACTATGTTAGCCTCAACTCTTTGCATCTACCTCTAACAAGAGCACAACTAAGATCCATTATGAATGTGTCAGTGTTTTAAACTATATAAATATATACTGATAATAAAAAGTAAACAGTCATCCTCTTAAGTGCATTCTCAATTAACTACAGGACTCTTGGAGGCCCTCCCTCCACTCAACCACAATATTTCTCCTCTTCACGAAGATTGTTTCCAGCGCACAATGATTATGCCTGTGAGGTGTCCTCTTGAGACCGTCGTTTTTTATGAACTCTTCTTTTTAAGAAGGATTTTCCCGAAAATCCGTACTCAGTTGTAGTTGAGCACATGCTAGAGACTTGCTTTTAGCAACATTTCAGCGTCCATCTTCTCTCTCAGAGAATAGTTCTACTTGCAATAGAAACACACAAACTATAAAGCAGATTCATCCCTCGACCTGTATATCTTAGCTTTTTACGTTAGAATGTGTACTAATGAGTGTGTGTGTATATATATATATATATATATAATTAAAAGTCTTATTTAGTTTGTATTTTTTATTTAATAATAGAATAAATTTCAAATTTTTATTTCAATCAATTGAAGAACAATCTAGATTAAAAACTATAGATATATAAATTGATATTCCCCCTGTTAATTAGAGTTTTTAAAGATGCTGCTTTAAGAAGCTCTCTATAACTAGAGGATAGCTCAGAAAAAGAAACTAATTTTAACAAATGATAAGATAGAGTTTCTTCATCTCCATATAATAATGATGTTTTTTCATCAAGCATACAATATTATACTTTAATTATTTGTGATGATTGTTTATTTACAATCCTAAAGTTAAAAATGTTAACTTTGATTTTTTTTATCATAAAGATTAAGTTTTACATGTGATATCATAGCTTATGTTTTGAATAAACAATGCATTCATCTATTTTATTATATTTCTTTTGACGATAATTATAAATATTTGGGTGTTTGGCTGAAAAACAAAATATTATGACTGTTTATTTTTGTTTTCATTGTTAGTTTTCTGTTTTTGTTTCAAAATTTAGTAACAATTTTTGTTTGTTTGAGTTTTCAGTTTCTGTTTTTAGTTTTGGATTCTTCCAATTTTAAAAAATTATGAAAATCGTAAAAATAGTTTTGTTTACTGCTTTTGTTTTTTTTAATAATTTGATTTACTATAAATTACATATATATTATTTAATTATTTAATGTATTAATTTTAGTAAGAATTATGAATAATTTGATTTGAATTAATAATTTTATTTAATTTTTAATTAAATAAAATTAAATAATTATGAATAAATACAACTAAATTTAAAATATAATCAAAATATGTAAATTTCAAAAAAATTTGATTTAATAATTAAAATATATTTAAAAAAAATA
>JAOQMS010000180.1:7691135-7718475 GCA_027563885.1 Erythroxylum longipes | reverse complement strand
AGAGAAAACATCCCCAATGAATGTTTATTAATGATTGAATTTTTATATCGAGGATCCATTTTAGTGTGATAACATCGCTGACCCGAAAACCAAGGTATTTCCCATTAAATTTTCATATCTAATTATTTCTTTTTATTTGCACTTTTTCTTATATTTTCCTTAAATTGTCGTGAATTAACCCCCTCCCCCAATTCGTTACTTTGTTTTGTTTTGAATTCGTAACTTCTTTACTGTTAAGATTCCTCGTGGGAGCGATATCCACTTACCACTATTACATTAAATTGTATTAACGGAAGTGATTTCTTTTGAATTTAATTGCAGGCGATAGCAGTACCAATACTCATATCTTCCATGCTATCTAAATAACATTAAAAACAATTGATAAATGAGGACAAAAGGAATACACAAGCAAATTTTGAAAACTTGTATTGCATATTAGAAGTGGATGTTCATTTTCAAGCTTCAATAAAGCTTTGACAGAAAACCTAACAGTGTCAGTACGAGAGTATAGGTATAAAGTAATTATTAATAGATGAAAATTTTTAGGGTTAAATGACATATTTCTCCTTCAAATTTTCTAACATAAACATGGGTCACCAAACTATTGCGATCTTAACCAAGTCTAAGAACACAAATAATTGATACAGTTTTGTACATGAGAGTATAATTAATAATCTTTAATAAAACCTTATCTCTACACAATTTTGTACATGATCGTATAACAATCCACTTCATTTACATTGTCCTTTAAAAAATTTAAACAAGAACAAGGTTGATCACAAGCTTGCAAAGTTAGTTATATTGAACAAAATAGTTAATGGACATAGTTTGATGCATGATCATATACACTATGTACTTCACATTTTCTCTTTAAAATTTCTAATAACAAAACAGTTGACCATAAGACCATATAGTTAACCATGTCCAAAAATCCTTTAATAGACAATATTTGAAGTACGATTAAATACCAAACCATATCCTTTATATTGTCCTTTCAAAATTTCTAATAAGAGCACAGTTGATCATATAGGAATGTAGTTGAGTGTAAACCATTAAAGGATATAGTTTATGGCACAAGAGTGCACTAATATATGTTCTTTATATTGATGCTTGGTAATATTTCTATTGAGTCATAGTATTCCTATTTTTCATTGAAGCTAGTACTTATTGTTTTCATGTTATAGTTATTTTTGTACATAGTTATGGCATTGAATGTACTGAATATTGGTATAGTTTATATAAAAGCATAGTATTCTTTCCATTCAGTCAATATATTTCTATATAAAAATGTATACATTGCTTATCGGTAATGAATTACGGTATTTTGTACATAAACAAGGTATTAAATAAATAAAGTACTAGTATAGTTTATGTTGAGGGAAGATATAATTTGTACTAAAAGATGGTATTCCCATTTTTCATTAAAACTGTTACTTATTGTTATACATCTTGGTTTTTTTTTGCATAGTTATGATATTGAATATACTGAGTTTTGGTATAGTTTGTATTGAGACATGATATTCTATCTATTCAATTAATATGTTCGCATTAAAACATGTACATCCTAATTACCTGTAATGAATGATGGTAATTTTTGTATGTCATTGTAATTTTTATTACTATTATGGTATTGAATATCCTGAGTTCTAGTATAATTTCTATTTTAATATGATATTATTTATACTCAATCATTTTATTCTCATTTTAAAATATAGGTCTTACTTATATATAATGAATGATAATATTTTTTCTATACTGATATGGTATTGAAAAGATAAAGTACTATTATAATTTATATTGAGATAGGGTATTGTTTGTACTCAATGATGATACTCTCATTTTTTCACTAAAGCTAGTATTATTATTGCGTAATAGTAATATTTGTATATAGCTATGATATTGAATGTATTGAGTCCGGATATATTTTATATTGAGATATGATATTCTTTTCTTTCAGTCAACATATTCTCTTTTAAAATTTTTGTCTTCTTTATTTGTAATGAATTATAGTATTTTTGTACATAAACGTGGTATTGGATAAATAGAGTAATGGTATAGTTTGTATTTAGGCAGAGTATAGTTTGTAATCATGAATAATATTCCCATTTTAAACTGTATTTGGTACTTATTTTTAATAATCGATGGTACTTTTTATACATTATGCTAGTATTACAAGTATTGAATCCTACTATAGTTTGTGTAAACATGAAATTGTTTCGACTCGGTCATGGTACTCCAATATGTAAGTGAAACTGGTGATATTTGTCCTATATATGCATGGTCTAAAATGAGATGAGGCAAGACATGTTGCTGATTGTGATAGTTTCTCGTAGAATACTCATATATCAATACGTAGTACACACTAAATGAACACGTCAAAATAGTTCAACGCTCTGATAAAGACCATCTTCTGCTTTATTCTTGTTTTGAAACTCTTCTTCTCTTTTTCCCAAAGAAACAATAAATAGATGACATGAAAATGATTTCGGGATAACTTACTAACATTCTTACTTGTTAGATAGCAAACAATAATAACTTATAACATATGACAACACCAAAATATACAAACAATTTCTTTTTGTTATAATAATGAATTTATCTTTACTTTTTTTTCTATACAATAAAACAAAATTTAACATTATTAATTTTAATTTTAGTTAACATTATAATATACAGTTTTTGTATATTAAACTTTGTTGGCAAAGATTAAAGTGGTCAACACTACAAAAGTGGAGACATTTAACATCGATCATCAACAAATTGTCTCTGTTAAGAAGACAATTTTATGTATTCATCCCGTGACCTCTGTTCGTGGGTATGTAAGTAACAGAGACGAAGACAAATTGTAGTTTCCTGAAGTTGGGGGGCATTAATTTATGTTTGCAGGTAATGATGCCATCCACTTATTTGTTCAAATCACCCCAATACAAGCCATCGAATGGAAGCAGGGAAGATTTTGGCTGTAGGGTAAGTTAAATCAAAGAATTTTAACTTGTAATTTGCAGTTTAATTGCTTGTGCATTGAATTTCACGACCGTCCTCCAATTACTAGTTTCCTATTTTCTTTTGTTTTGTTGCTATCCAAAGAGAGAAATGGTTTCATTATCTTTGTCTATTATCTAACTGATCTGTAGCTCTTGCCGCCTTCTTCCAGATTTTACCTACTGTCGTAAACTCTCTCTTTACGTCTTTCAATAGGGGCGGTGATACTGCCAACTGCCTTGTTTCAAGTTGTCAAACATACAAACCGTTGCCTTCTGGAAATAGACAAGTACCGACTGTAATTTTGTGTCTTGTCGTTGGAACTTGGAACTCTTACAATTCCACTGTTTTTAGGAATCGGTTACTGGTCATACTCTGCCGGATCTTGAGAGGGAAATTGGCCCGATCGGTATTTTCCAATGGCCTAATGACTGCAGAATTAACGTGGGAAACATCAAACCCATCATTTAATTTCAAAATTCACATGTTGACTCTTCAGAATTCGTCCAGAACTTGAACTACAGATGCTAATGAAATCTCGTAAAATAACTTGAGATTAAAAAGTGCCACCAACCACATTGAAAGAATTATTTTCTCAAAATAGTAGAGATGTTAAAAATTTTTAATATATCATTTTTCACCTCCCAACGAATTTTTAAAATGAAGAGTTTCCAAATGTGTGCATTTTTCAAATATTTTTAAAAAAATCATGAATCTACTTTTAAAAGTCGAACCCCCCGGTTCCAGATGTGTTGGCGTATTTATCGCTTTCATATGCCTCCAAGTTCAAACCTTATTTCGGTTTTGTGAAAGAATATGACCTTGTTTGGATGATAGCTGATCAGTTAAAAATTGACTGATTGACCAAAATCAGCTGTTTGACTTAACCAATCAGCTATGAAATTTGTTTGGTAATTCACTAGTTAGATTGGCTGATTCAACCCAACCAGCCAAAAACTAAGAAGCTACCTTACCCCAACGTTTGGAGTAATCAGTTGATTACCCCAAACTCAAAATACCAAAATGCCCCAGCCCCAGCCCTAGCGTTTGAAGGATACAGCCATTTTCCCGTTGAAAAGCAAGGAGACTTAGGAAGAGATGTTGTGAGGGTCGTTCCTATCTGCTACTTACCAAAAAATGGGAAATGATCAGTGTGATCCCATGCCAATAATGGATTCGTTTATCTCCCCCTGTGTACATTTCTTGTCCAGGGTAATGACACAAACAATAAAATTTGAATAGGGTTTTATATTATTTAAAGTAAAAGTCATGCATCTTTTTGTTTGAAAATGATTTTGAGACATTTCAAATAAATAATAAATCAATGTTTTTTAAAGAAATAAAAATTATTATTATTACTATTATTATTGATGTTGTTGTTATTATTATTATTATTATTATTATTATTATTATTATTATTATATGTTCTATATTTTTTATTAGAGTTATATACTTAATTTTTGTAAAATTTAATATCTAAAATCTAAATTCCTATAAGAATATTCAACAAAATACTAATATATATAATATTCATACCATTATATATTTTTTGAAATCATGTCCTCATAAGTCATTTTATATATAAATAGTTAATACTAAACAACTAATTTTATCAAACATCAAATAACAAACAGCTAATACAATCAGCTGATATAATCAGCTATTTGTTAACAGCTGATAAAATCAGCTAACAGCTAATACTATCAGCTGATTGCCAAACAGGCCTATGAATGATAAGGGCTGGATTGCACACTTCATGGTGCCACGAGATTAGTTTCTCTCATAATGCATACTAATGAATTACATGAGGAAGTTCGAAGACAGTGGACCAATGATATTGATTTACCATCTTTTCTTATGAATTCCAATTATATCGTAGTTAGGTGATCGATTCTAACGACACTTAAATGACAATAAATGCAATTAAAAAAATAATATTTTAAGATGCGACTCTTTGAATTTATAAAGTTAGTTAATACATAAACCTAAAATTATTAGCTTCTCAAATTAATCACTATCAAACACACAATCTTTCAAAATGAGATTCTCAAAAATAGTAAAAGTTCTACTGGATGTATAAAAGTAACAGCAAAGTATACACAATAGATTATCTTACAAAATACAAACAACAAAAATACCAAATTTAAGCTAGACATTTAAGTTAAAATAATAAGATGACAGGACAGAAATGTTCTTTTTACAGTGTGTAGTTTATCATTAACTTCTTCGATACTAAAATTGTATTTTGCGCTTCTTTACCATAAAATAAATTAACACATCGTTGAAGAAATTTAATTGCTTAAATTATAATTAATGTTCTTTTCATGTTTTAGGTTCTCAATTTTCATCCTTAGTGTCTCATTTAAGTCCTCATTGGATTAATCACAAACGTTTTCCCTTCTAATTAAGGCTGGTGACATTACTTTTATTTCCATTCAGAACAAGCAATATCAAGCACAGAATGCCGCAGCTGCACCTGGAATATCTTGTTTGGTTTACTTCCAGTTTCTTGATTTTGATTATAATTTTAAAAAAAACAAAAACTATGCTTTTATTAAATTTCTGTTCTCAATTTTCGCTTATAAATTTCCTGAGTTTATCAATTAGGGGAAACATAAAAAATACCTTAGTTATCAATAACTACTAAAAATTATAGTCGTTCAATTTTTATTATAAGAAATTGAAAAAAATACCTTAGTTATTAATAACTAATAAAATTATAGTCGTTCAATTTTTATTATAAGAAATTGTTTAACAATTTTAAAGTTACAAATATTGTTAGAATAAAAAAATCTTAAAATGTTTTCAAAATAAAATATCTTAATTATAGGTATTTCAATAATAACTAAAAAAGTTTCTCAAAATTAAAAAGTTTTCATTTAATAAATTTTTATAATTTATTTAAATTGCAAGTAATAAGTTCATCCTATAAAAAAACACAAATAAAACACAAATCAAGCCAGTTCGAGTTCCAGTACTTTAAAAGACTGGATAGGCCCTGAGCTACCTAAGAGACTTCCTGCATGTACTAACACTTACATCTTCGAAAACATGGTTCATAAGCCCGATGATAGGACATCAATTCCCCTCACATTTCAACATATCTGAGACCAACTGACCTAGCACTGTTAGACCCTCAAAGAATGTTACTAAAATAATCAATCATTCATCCCAAAAGAGAAATAGACCAATAACTTCCCTTCGTGCAGGATTGTGTAATATTAATGAAAGGATCATACAAATATGACAGCTCAAAGAAAAAAGTTCCACTTGTCTGGTATATTCCATGCTCAAGAGTGCCATAGATGATAGGACTAAATGTTTGATCATGTTAGCACCGTTCCTATTACACATGCTATCGATTACGCCAACCAGAAACAGTTTTTAATGTCAGAGAATTGGAGGCTGCTTCTAACCTGCATCATATGCAGAAATTGATCATTAGAAGTTCCATCACAGAGAAACAGACAGAAAAAAAGAAACTGCCGGAAGAGTCATAAGTGAATGAGAAGGAGCACTTTGATATTTCTTCAATGGCCTTCATAACTTCCGCAGAATTTGTTTCCAACACTTGACCTCCAAAAATTATCTCATCTAAAATAGTATGTAGCTGCGGGAAAAAAAGAAAAAAGCTTAGGTACCTTAAATACATGCATCACCTACCAGCATGCATAAGTTTTAGACCAGATAAAATAGCCAGTCACTGTAGACGATAAATGCAGCAATGGCCAGTTGTGGTGTTAAGCTCACCAGAAAAGAGTGAAATCATGATTCATGTAGTTTATCGCCACATTTGAATGACCTCATTTACATATATGATTTCTCAGGCACTCTATAGATATATACCTTATTGTAACTGAATACTATGTCAAGCTCACACACGTCTCTGAAGCATTTGTCCAGTGTCTCCACAAAGACTGATTTCACAAGGAAGCACGTCAGAACTAGAAAAAGATAGGTGCCAAAGATATTTATATATTTAATATCCTATGGTGTCTCTATACGGTTAATCATTAAGCATTGTAAAGCAGCCACTGTTGTCATTAAATCTTTCAGCTGATTTTCCGCTTGATCAAAAGGCACTACCAAAGTCAAGAGACATGCCTCAAATTTTCTCACAAAAATATGTCCTACACTTTCAAGGAAGCGCTCCAATACAGATGTTGCATGAATCTTCAAATAGTCCTTGAGGATTAGCATATTGGTCACAGGATCCTATAGCTAGGAAAATATTTGTGCTCCAACCACCATAAGATTCTAGATTGAAAAGCTTCTTAAAGAGTTCACTCGAAGTTTGTGCCATATTAACGAGAGAAGGACTGCTAACCAGAAAGTATGAGTTTGCATTCTGATTCTGCTAGTGATCAAATCAGAATGCGAATTAAAGATCCATAATATTTTCTTAAAAGGAAAATAGGAGCTTCCTTTAGCTACCAGTTGCTAGAAATTAAGTTCCAAAATGTCACCTATATCTTCTACTTTGAATTACATACTCAGTAAATGACCTTGAATGAGATCAAGCATGGCGAGCTCGTTTTCAGAACTATCGAACACAAACACAAAATACAGAGTAGCGTAGTGTTTATAAGCGATGCGACTATCCTGCCAAACAGATTTAGGAAAAGAATAACAAAAAAGTTAATCATATCTCAAGAAACTCATAATATTTTCACCCAAAAAGAAAAAACAAGAACATGTAGATTTAGGTTAAAAAAATGTTTAAAGTACAAACCGGACCAAAGATCGAATCCGCATCAATGAAATTGCTTACATTCTCCGCCCTACTACAGAGCACTTCACAGAAACTCAATAATCGGAATCGCAAATGGTTTATTAACAAAATTGAGACATCTCAGGCAAGATCATCAATCGTTAATAGTTATCGATTACCTCCATAAACGCTGCGAATGAGCTCCCGCTGCTTCTCCACAGTCTGAATTCAAAAGTTTCAACCATATTGTTAGGATCGAAATGGAAAACGAATCAACGATCAGTGTATGCGAGTGAAGATTATTCACCAGAAAATCGTAGAATTTCGCGAGGCGAGGCTTGCCTTGTGTGTTTATAATCATCACAGCTTTTATCATCCTTTTCCCCTCTCTCTCCCACTGGATGCCAATATTTGATTCCAGAAGAACCCTTTTACACAGACAGAACAGTATTTAAATGACCGTTTAGGAAATCATCTTAGCTTTCTCGTCCCAATTTATTTTAAAATTACATTTTCCACCCTAAAAAGTTGCATTTTGCTTTCTAGTCCACACTAACGGCAGTATAAACTAAACACTCATATAGGAAGTACATGTTGGATCTAGAAAAGTATTTTAAAACGGAGGACTCTGACTTTAAATATTTACCATTTGTCGTGAAAATGCCCTAGGTCGGGCTTTGTGTCAATACAGCTCCAAAGCGAGAGGACAGATATTCGGCGTGGACGGCGCATGATATGGCTACACCTCAGCAACAACCAGACGACGACGAGGATGACATAGACTTGATCAAAATACTTTTACCAGACAACCATGGGAATGGTTTAACTGTTAGGCTAGCTAATGGAGTAGAGAGGCAACAAGTACTGCAGCAATATGACCTCCCTTCAATTAAGTCAATGGTGGTGATCAGACAGCTCCCTTCCCAGGGCCTCTCATTCCAGCTATGGCCGGCGGCGAACACCTTCGTCTCGCTTCTTGAACAACACCATCGCCAACCGGAGACCAGTCCTCTTTCACAGACGCTCGCCGCCTTTTCCAAATCCGGCGGCGGACATCTCAAAGTGCTCGAGCTCGGCTCCGGCACTGGACTTGTCGGAATAGCGGCCGCGGCGATCCTCGGTGCCAATGTGACGGTGACGGATCTACCGCACGTCATTACGAACCTCCAGTTCAACGTTGACGCCAATGCCGGTTTATTGACGCTACATGGCGGTACAGTCCACGTGGCGGCGCTTCGGTGGGGAGACACCGGTGACGTGGAGGCGGTTGGGCGGGAATTCGATATCTTGGTGGCGTCCGATGTTGTGTACCACGAGCATCTGTTTGAGCCTCTGCTACAAACCCTGCGGTTGTTGATGGGCTTGGATGAGAAAATGGTGTTTGTTATGGCCCATTTGAGGAGGTGGAAGAAGGATTCTGTGTTCTTCAAGAGAGCTAGAAAGCTTTTCGATGTTGAGGTGATTCACGTGGACACCCCGCAAGTGGGGTCCAGGATAGGAGTTGTTGTTTACCGTTTTCTTCTCAAGGGTCGCAAGGCGGCTGTGGTTGACAAGAGTGATCGTGTGTTAGTGTTGTGCTAAAAATGGAAATTTCACTGAACTAGTCTACTGTTCACTGTTCAGCTTTCTATTGCTAAAAATGAAAATTCACGGAGAATTGTGAAAACAAACTTATAACTGCATAATATTATCTATGATCTGACAAATGAATTACATACTAACACCACTATATAACAAGTTTGACCAAGAAATTTGTGTTTCTTTAACTATTACAACAGAGGGAGAACTTTCCATGTAGCTCCAACAAAACACTTGTCACACGCACTCATTGTACGTAAATTTGATCTCGAGCTCTCAAAAATGCAAGCTGAACTATAAGAAGAATCAGAACAAGCAAGCCTTCGCAAAACACGCATAGAGGACCTAAGCTGAGGAATAACCTTTCCATCCCAAACTGGTCCAAGAAAACTGCAATTATGTAGAAGAATAATGCATATATATATTCCCCCTACAAAAAATCCCAACTCATCGTTTTCTAAGTGGTGAACCTTTAGCCACAGCTTTCATACTTTGTGAATCCCTAAAGCAAACGAAGTGCACTAGGGTTTTGCCATTCGGATAGACTGCAAAAACACTCGTCCCAATTTTCTTGTGGCATAACGAGCACATACTATCACTGGTAATCTTCACAACTGCTTTCCTTTGATTGTATAATTCATCCTTCACCTGTTCCACATGACTGCTTGTTTAAATAATGTAAGAGGCAACAGATTTAACATAATGAAAGAGGCGAAAGATTTAAGTACAAAATTAATTTGAAAATGGCCGAGACATAAGTGCAAAAGCAAAAACTTGTGAAAGTGACTTGGAAAACCAGTTGGGAGTACCGAAGCATTTGGTGGAGCAGATAGTACAACTAGAATAATTAACATGCAGAGAATTGGAACAAAATTGACAGCTGAACACCTAGGCCTTGTTTGCTTTTTTTAAAAAAAACTTACCCAAAGAGGTGTCAATCCATGGAATTGAGTACACTAGGGCAACTGTTACAATATCTATTATGAGCGCGTTTGTTTGAAACATGTTATGCACAGTAGATGATGCAGGTTGATTGTTAAGAGCTCGCCCCTAGACATGTTTCAGTGAAGCTGTCATGCTATTCAATGCCATGCACAGGTTATAGATTCTGTATAAATCAAACTTGACCTCTACAACAGATTGTTAGAACTACAAACTATTAGGTCTAATCCATCATCTCAAGCAAATATAGATCCTCAGTCTAGTCAAATAGCTTCTGTGGTCTAAAATAAAACATCATATCCTAAATATGTTGCATTATTCACAAATCCCAGTCAAATTTATGCACACTCTATAGCACCCACCTGTAGATTTTCGCTCTCCCTCAAGCTCTTGATCACTGAAAGGTTCCGGTATGCTTCGCTGGATTTTCTTAGAAGAGGTCCAAGAAATGGTAACAAGTTCTACAAAAAGAAAGATGGAAAGATAATACATATTATAGTGCCAGTAAAGCAAATGTATCAGATATTGCATGACATTAAAGAAGAGATATGTCAGTAGGCCTTTAATCTATTTATTAGTAGATATGTCCACCTTGAAAGTATAGTTATCAGGTAATTATATCTATCTTCAAAAGTGGAAGTACTCAAATTCCCTAAACTCGACTAAAATAATTAAATACATAAATGACTTGTGCAAGGAAAGGACTAATTCAAGTAAATACACAATGATCAGGTCCTCATACTTCACTCAGCTTCTACTAAACTAATACTACTAAAGCCATATATTCTACAGTTTCATACCTGCAATTTAGTTTCACGAGGTAAAAGTTTGAGGGCCTGTGCTCCATTGATTCTGTCCCATCTTCTGCTTAAAAGATCAAGGACCTCATCAAGCATAAAAGTTGAAGCTTCTTCATCATCAAAATCATCTGCATCAACATCGCTCCTGCTACTGTCAGTGCTATTAGGACTGAATCGCATTTCTTCTGCACCCTCTATTGCAGCAATTTTCTTATTTGCACGCCCCCCTTTAGATTTAGCAGAAGTAGAACTAACTCTCGGTAGGCTTGTATTCGGAGAGGATACTAAATTAGTAATTCGCTTCTCAAAATTCTTATTCGTCTTCCTGGGATTCAGATAGATTTGAAGAAGAGTGAGATATATATTGGCAGAAGATTTTACAGAAGAATGGTGTCCAGACTCGTAAACCCGGTCGCAATAAGCTAATGCGAGTTCAGGTACATGAAGCTGTAAGGAGGAAAAAAAAAATTAGTCAACTTCCATGGATCAACTAAGGAGACAGGCTAACACTGCCTTACGTGGCTTGACATTTTGATTAAAGGTGAAATAGAAACATAGACCTTTCAGCCTCATAGAAAGTTTCCTTGCAATTGATATCTCATTTCATTCAGCCTCTCATTATTCCTAGAAAACAAATATCATCTATTTATCTTATCAAAGAATACCTTGTGGACGTAGAGAGATAACGCAAGCTCATGTTGATTCATTTTTCCCAATAGAAGTGCACGTTCTTCATATAGTGCATCTGCTGGAAGGCGCTTTAGCAAAGCCTCAGGGTTATATCCTGATATGCTCTCCAAAGCAGACAATAACTTCCTCCTTGTTGGGGAATAAGTTTTCTCTTCCCATTTCTGTTGAGAACTCAATTCTGAATGCCAATCAAGCACTTCGGAGAGATATATTTGTATCTGCCACCAACATAGTTTTAGATACAGTTACTCATAATAAATTTAACAGCATAAATTCAGAAACATTAATGGGTTAGTAACCCAATACTCTGCATATATAACATGAAAAGATTTTGTGAGCACAGTCTTAAATTACAAGATTATTACCATTTCATTTTGAAGGTTCCCAGAGATCCCATTTTCATTCATTGCAAGCATCAGTTCTAAATATCTTCCCTGCAAGTTTGGAGCATGCTGCTTCAAATAAGAGTTCACCAAGTCTGCAGGAATATTTCCAGATAAAAAAAGCTCAATAGCTTGTGTTGGACAGCTTTCAAGAATAAGCATTGAGAACTCCAGGACAAGCATGGGATCGGTCCCGCAGAGAGGCTACACAAGGCAATCCATAAAAAAACTCATAAGGGAAACAAGATTGAGTGTCGATATGTATAACTCTTTATTCAAGAGGGCATTTGGAACATTCTTCTTTATCATTAATAGAACCCAAACCTCATATTACTTTCCTCCTGCAAATGGTGGTTAAAAGCAATAACAAGTTTAATATAAATATGTTATGAAACTCAAATTGTGAACCATAAAAGAAATCACATCACAGAGTAAATGCTGGATAAATGAGGAATTAGTATCCCTCTCAATTAGAGCTAATAACAATATCCAATTTGTTTTTCTATTCCAAAAAGTGAAATAGTGCGGTAAGTGGTATCCATTAGCAAAGCATGCAATGCTAACTCAGCACTAGTTTGAACATCATCCTTCTCAAGAACAACAAAGAGTCAGATTCTAGAATGTGATTCACCTTTTATTCTTCTTTTCTTACTAGTTACATGTTGGTTTAGAAAAATTAAGCATGAAAGAAAAGAAACAAAAAAGAAAAGAAAGCAGACCTTGAGATATTCAATGACAGACTCGGGTTCAAACTTTGGGTTAAGCTCAGCCTTGGATTGGTTTGATCTCGACTCTTCAACTAGTTTATGCAGGAGCGTAAGTGCTTCTCGGTGCATCGAATTGCACTTATAAAGTTCCAATAATGCAGTATGATGATTCCTTTTCTGAAGGATCTCCTCACATATTTTTAAGTCACAGTAATTAAGACCTTTCAGTAAATCCAAAGCTGCTGAAGACTGTCCAGTAAGAAGAAGGGCCTGAAGGAGAGCTGTATCCAGTACTGCAGCCATTTCCCTAGCACCTGAGTTAACATTAATGTTACCACGCCCCTGAAGGGCCAAAGATAAATGAGTTCCTTAAATAGAGGTGGGTAAGTGACCATAGCACAGAGGTTAAGTTAATCTGCATGTTAGTTCAAAAATAAAGGTATGTAAAGCTTAGTATGCCATGTAATATATTGTTCTGATAAATTGGACTCTTGAACACTTCAGGAATCACATGCAAACAAAAATAAGACGGATAAATACAAACGATATCCATATGCACAATCAGAAATTGTCTAACACATCTTAGCATCAAAGGAGAACTAATGCAAACAACCTCCTAAGAAAGGATTTACACCCATATATACAAGTGTCCATCTACATATGGAGCTTATGAACAGCAAAGTCCCACAAAAAACTTAATGAGAAAAAAATGAGTAGCATACCTTACTCGTTTTCTTAAACCTACTTGAGTCATACGGTCCAAAGTTATCTCCAACAGCATCTAAAACAACCTCTTCTGTTCCTTCAGCAGTGGCCTTTTCAATTATATTATATCTCTTCTTTTGCAAGTACTTAATGAGAGCCATGAGAGTATTATGGCTTATCTTCTTGGACTCGAGCTCTGTATGTTCATTCAGTTCCAATAGCTGCGAGGGAGGTGATGATTCCATGTCATCTGACAATCCAGATGAGCCCCGTGAGAGATATGAAGCATCTGAAGAAATGTCCATCAGCTTCTCTGGTTCAGGAACCATAAATGTTTTTGGAAGAACAATAGACGGGTACAAAGAAAGCACATAAGTGATATCTACTTGAGATGCTAAAAAGTGTTCCATAGCCTCCTCATAGCTCCCATTATCAAAAAGATAATGGGCATATCTGCAAGAGAAGAACATGTCAGTAAAAAAGTTCATCCAAAAAGGTCAATCATGATCTTCGTAAATATCTTAACGTAACGGTCATATTAAGTCCTGGAACTAAGTTTTACCAAATGCAAACAGGCCCACAACATAAAGAGAGATGATAATCTAACCAGATCGTATAATATTTTATGGTTGAGCTAGGCTTCCATGGACAGAAAGTTTGATTAAATTTAAGAAAATCTCTAGCAGTAATCATCGGTCCACAAAAAAAGTATAACCTTATATGAATTGACTGCTCCTTGGCAGCTCGAAGGCTAGAATCTTCTGGCGGAAGTAGCTTGCACAAACCTAAGGCCTCCTCGAAATTGCCAGATGCTGTTAACTGGACAATCTGAAATATAATTAAGGCCTTTAATTCCATGGTGTAATATCTTTACAATCTTCTCCAGGTTTGAACCAACAGGAAAAGAACAGGTTCAAGAAAATAGAAAAGGGAAATAATTAAACTGAGCAAAACGGTTTAAAGATTGAAAAAAATCTTAGAACAGTCCAATATTTAACTTGAAACTTCACAGGATTAACTTTTACGAAATATCTGGACCTGCAGGCAAGCTATAGGCATTGGGGCATATATATAAGTTGAGGAGAGAAGGGAAACAAATAACATTATGAGAATACCTGGGCACCAAGAGGAACAGGAAAGAGACCATATGCAGAATTGTCCAATGCAACAACTACTGCATTGTTGCTTTGACTAAGATGACGAATGTTTGGAAGAACAATAGTCTGTATCAGTGGATATGGTACACGTAGAGACCGAATCTGCAGAACATGAGTAGCACATTATCAAGCAAACAAACTAACCAAGAGGGAGAAAGAGATTTCATCAGTCCATAATTGTTCTACCTCAACACGCCTTGGAAGCAAAGCTATTGCATAAGGCTTCCGAATGACAACAATAGAGGGGGCCTCTGACCAACAAATCCTCTCTGCCTGAAGAAGCTTCCCATTTTGATCAACAAAGACCCCAATGTTCTCCTAAATTCAGAAGGAAAAGTTCAAGTTGGATTTGATTCTATTTCATGATAATAACAAATGAAGTGTTCCAAGCTTAAATTAGAACAAACTGGAACAAGCCAGGACAAGTTATGAGTATTGATCAAAAATTAAAATGATGCAGAACTTTTGAGAATCTCAGCTAGAAATGTTTCGATGCATGTTTGGCTATAAGATCCATCTATTCGCAAAAATGACAAGATTAAAATCCGAGATCTACCATTAGAAAGAGTCTAATCAAAATTAGACAGAAGAAGTAACCTACGCAATGTCCTAAACTAACAAGCAAACATAGGAGATGAATATTAAAACACGCAAAACAGAATAGTGAGTACCTTTCCAAGAAGAAGTTCCCCAGAAGGAAGGGACACAACTAAAGGAGAGGCGAGTCTCCCAGAAGGAAACACCTCAGTCAATGCACCATTTGTAGAGTTCAGTATCACATATTCCTTTCTAATTCCCAAACATATGTTTTCACCGCACCAAGACATGGATTTCACCATATCTGGTACACTAAATTCCTTCACCTCCACGAATCCTCGTCCTCCTGAAATATAGTTTATTCACTAATAACATCATAACTCTTAACACCTAAAAACTTACCCAAACAATTCGAAACATCTAGTACAAGATAACAAAACCCCGGGAACAGAAAGGAAGCAACCAATTCAAGTAATTACCATCGTGCCTAAAGATACAAACTCTCTTTTGTCTCGCGAAGCACAAAAACCCTCTTCTATCATCCCACGAGAACACATTAGCACCTTTCGCTTTGGTGATCACAGCAAGAGTCTCCAAATTCGGCAGCCTATGGAAGGCGATGGATTCGGAGAGGGAGAGAAGCAGTTCTCGCGAGACAAGAACCTCCATTGATAAGATAGCTTTCTTAGAGAACCCTGTGACGGTTCTTTCAAGCTCGTAACTCTCCTTTCGCAGCTCCTGAACGTGACCATGGTAGTCGGAGATCGGAGCTCGGTCGGAGGCAGCGGACTCCGGTCCGTAAATTCGGAGAGCTCCATCGGAGCATCCGAGAAGAAGATTCGATCCGTAGGATGCAATTGCATCGATCTTGGTGGGACAGTTTGCGAGGAGCTGGAAGGAATCGTAGGCACTATGCACCATTATTGTTCCGGTTTTCGATCATTTCTCGTGTTCATGGAGCTTTTTCATCTCTCGTCAAATAGTTTGAGCGAGCTACGTCGTTTTGATAGGTACTGCTTTTTTGGTGAACGTGGGGGGACTGCAACGTGAGCTATTTTTAGAAAGGAAAAGTATCACGCAAGCATTAGCTCGTTGCTTTGACTTTCACCTTCAATTTTTATTTCAAGTAAATAATATTTACTGACCTTAAAATACTTCATGATTCTAATTATTTATTAATTTTTATATTTTCAATTATCCTTCGACTGAGCATGATGGCCAAATTGTATTTTGATAATCCATATTGTTTTTTTAGTAATAAAAAGCTGTGCTCGTGTAAAATCTATGATGGAGATGTTTTCTAATTTTGATTTTGCAGGATATTTTTTTTTTCTATTACTTATGCTTCTATGTACATCACTTTCACGATGTCTCTTGTAACTTTGATGCCATATCATCCATGGCAATTACCTGTAAATAGTTATGATAAAACAATTTTGATCTAATTTAATTTATTTAATTCAACTCAAAATTAACAGATTTAATTTGAATTAAATAAATTTTGAGTTTAACTCAAATTTTCTAAAAAATATGAAATTTTAGGATAAGTTTAGGTTAAGTTTAGATTCTATGATATATAATCTAGTCAATTTTATTCTTCACTTATTTGATGGACACTTTTGGTTTTTTTTCTTTTAATATTCTTGTCTTCTCTACTTCTTTTCAATATTTGGTCTTTTAAGTTCTTTCTTTGGCCTCTTTCAATTCTTTGGTCTCTTCAATTTCCTTTTCTTTTCTATTTTTTTTCCACTTACAAGTGTTGTATCATCTTATTAATTTTATCTAAGTTATATGTATTGTTTGCTTTGAATCTTTATTCCTTGCCTGTTGCTTCTAAGTTTTCATAGCAATTGTTTCTATCCTCCATTGTTTTTTAAAGTGACAAAGAACTTCTATAATACTTTAATCAACTTTGGTTTGACAACTTTTAGATAGGTATTTGACTTTTGAGTTTTAAATTAATCCTTAATTTATCCCTTAAATTCTTCTAGATTTTCTAGCTTTGCTTTTAAACTTTCAAATTTAGGCTTCCAAAATTTAGGCCTTTGGTTTTGTTCAGATCATTAGTTCAACATTTCATTATTTAAATTTCAATTTTTGTTAAGTTGGTCATTAACATTGGGGATTCAATGATGGAGGAGACTGGAGAGGAATTTTGGGTTAGATTAGTTGGATGGAATAAAGTTAGGTCAGGTTTTAGACAAGCTTTGAGTAGCCTAAAACTTGATCAATTTTGGCTTTAAGCAGCATAAGTCAAACTTGATTAAAATTTAAGTCGAGCTTCGAGTCTCTCCCTTAAAAGGTTCGATCAGTTTGGGTCAACTACGAGCTCAACCCATTATCATCAGTTGATTAGTACTCTATAGTCTGGCATAAGTCTTATGAGGGCTAAAAGTTAGTCAACAAAAAAATATATATAACCAATAAGAACCCAAACGATCTTCTCTCAACTATTTCACTTACCAAAATAGCACATAATTAAAGCATATGAATCATTATACCTAGAAGTTGGTCTCCAAACTAAATAGAAGGCCTCACGGTTATGTCTCCTTCCTCATAGCTATGTCTTCTTGCTCATGGTTGTGTTTCCTTTACACCAAATGAGATGCACTCTAAGATATCCACCAAAAATCGATTAGAAATCTCAATAGTTCCCAAAGCTAGATGGTGTTTCAATGACTTATCTTTAATCCTAGAAAATCCCCAAAATAAACCATTTAAATGGTGATTGATTGCTCAACACATGAGCTAAATGGTAAAGCTTTTTGTGTCTTGTAAGAAGGATGAAGATAATCGGCTTGGAGGAAGATAAAAGAGAAAAGTAAAAGGTTGAAAACTGTTGGAGAGAAGAGAAGAAAACGGCAGTAGCTGGGAGTCTCTCCAAAAATCCAAAAATACTATTCCCTTTTGGACAAATTAGAGTTAATGAAAAGGCTCTTTAATAGTCTAAAATGCCCTTGTGTAAATAAAGCCAAAAATAAAGTAAAAGGGGTAACTTAGTCATAAGGCTTTAAACACATCTTTATGTTCATTTCATGAACAACTCATGTTCTTACAAGGTTGAACATGTGAATTTTCATTTAAAAAGCCACTTTGCCATTCATCTCATGTTTCAAAATAATTTAAAATTTAGACCCAACTTCCATATAACTAGACCATATAATTATATGCATTATTTTGTTGAGCAATAAATTTATACGGCATGTCATACATATCAAACAAATTTATCTAGGATTAAATTTGTTATTTAATAACATTTATTCTAATACCATATGACGACCAAAATAATTATAACACTTATAATTAATTTTATCGTCATATTCATATCTCCGTATGATATATTAGAATAATTTCCCTTTTCTAATCAAATCTTTTCTGGTGTGACCCATTGAGATCTATGTTAATTGACAATAGAATTAAAACCCCTTTTAATTCTATACATCATAAGTGGTATCTAGCAAAATACATTATAATTACTCAAATGACATAGATGATAAGTATTGTACATAAATCACAATCCTGAAGTAATAATTGCCTATGTCAATTTTCTTGTATCATAATTTTCTAAATAAATGTAAGATTAGAATATGTCATTCTTGCCAATTCATTCTTTCTTAATTTTCAAAGTAAATTGTAAATATGATTAACTCCTTGATCATATTCCATGCATACAATATTACTTTATCAAGGGCCCATAGACATTATCGCTCATATCATATACGAGGGACAACAATATTCTTGATGAACATTTATCCTCTACATAAGTTATGCATACTGTGGCACTATCTGTATAGCATCGGACAATGCCAACAAATACATATTTCTTATGTAAGAAAATGAACATCTCATACCATAAAATTCAAGAGATTTATGAAATATTAATGACATAAACACAATCCTAATAACTAATAATGTTTCATTTAGGGTCTGTTGAATATCGTAATCTCTATTATGTATCTGTGTGATTAAATTAATAACTCCTTATCGAACGATTTGTAGAACATCGCCATCATTTAATCCACACACTAATCTTTTAGTGGTTAATTAATATTCCATGTTAATTACCAAGATTAGCAACATTTCAGAGTAATCATTATTTTTCATTACAGAGTTTTACAATCTGAGACCTCAACTCAAATAATCCATAAATATTGAAAACTCATGGAGCAAAATGATATAAACCATCCAATTCATGAACATAACTATTATAATATAACCATATAATGATTGGTTTCTAGATCATAACACTGACATTTAAGACCCAACGCCTCTTGCTTATTATAGTTGGCTACATTGAACAAAATGGCCACCATTGACAGACTATAATTTCTATATCTGGACAACACATGTGTCCTATGTAGGAATGACAATGGAATTACGGATCACCTTTTTTTCCAAAGCCTTTTTACAGAGAGCATATGAAAAAGAATTAAAGATAAGTATCATTGGAGATGGGATGAGATTTTGCTTACTATCATATTGGGAAAATTAAGAGGTCTAAAGACCCTAAAGGTGATAGAGCAGTATATATAATCTCACTTGCTTCTAGTATTAACAAGATATGGAAAGAGAGGAATTTGAGAATTTTCAAAGGCAGGGTGCGTTCAAATCTAGAAGCGATGAATTCTCTAATCATGAAGATTAAAAAATTGATTTTTCTCTCAAAAGAACTACCTAATTGTAGCGATATTGTTGTTAGGGCATGGAATTTTGGTTAACAATACATAACCCTAAAACATGCAGTACCAAATCGAAAGAGGAGAATGGATTAAGTAGTTATCTGAAGGAAGACGAACTCCCAAGTGTCTTTGTGTAAACCATTTCATTGGAAGATTGGAAGCATCGTCTCATCGACTGAAGAAATGAAGGTTGTACAAGAGAGATAGAAGAATGATTAAGAAGTAGAAAAAGAAGCAAGATTAAGACAGAAATCCTTACCTTGTTTGAAATCACCAACATGGAGATAAAGAAGTAACCCGATGGCTCTACCCTAATTCGAAAGCTTCTAAAGTCCCCTTTAGATGGGAGGGATTTCTTACCCTCTGAAGGAAATCACAATTGTTAAAGCTTTTGAATACTTCAATGCTCACTACTCTATCATTTAAGTATTAGGTTATATCAGTGATTATTACAATGTCGTTTTGGCTATTCCATGGATTTTATAATATTTTCGTCTAGCTTCCTAGATGTAGGAGAAGCTTCTTGAACTTGTATTTTTATATTTCATTTTATTTCAATAAATTTAATTTTTTAAAAAAAAGTCTAGGAGACAACACTGTGATGGCGAACAAAAGCATAAATTGATGGAGGAAGAAATCTAAAGAAGAGATGATGCGACAATAATTGGAGAAGAAATAGGGATGTTTGTCGAGGTTTTGACTTTGGCAATGCATGCACTTAGTAGGGTAACTTAGCTCCTGTATTAAATTTAGAATGATTGTTTTGACAAAATTAAGATTAAATTAATTTGAAGTTTTAATAATACTAAAAATTATTTTCTAATTAATTGAAATTTGTTTTCAAACGATAAAATTATTAAAAATTAATTTATAATTTAGTTTAGTTTTCAATTGTTAGATTATTTGTTTAATAATCGGGGTAGGATACAATCCCACATGTAGCAAAATAATTTTGAAACTTTTTCTTATGATTTCTTGAAGTCTAGGTCACTTAAATTCTATATTATAATAAATATATAAAACATAAATAATAATTTATACATAATTCCTAGGCCTGATCATTTTCTTGTCATTTCCTTCAAATTATTTCTAAAATTGAATTATCTCAACTATCGCAACCGCATAAGTATCCGACTTCTAATAATATCTATAAAAGGTGTTGAGAGAATTCTATAATAATTATAGACAGGGTTAAGCAAAGTTCTAGCTCATTTGGAGCCAAAGCCTATTCATATAAGTCTTGAGTAATTTAATTAAATTTAATTAGAATCACAACTAACTCTAATTAAGTATCAATTGGGCACAAATAAAATTCAATATCTCATATTGATCATTATTTACTAAATATCTTATATTTAATAATAAAATTTCTTAAACTGTACAATCAAGTCTAACTTGACTGAAAACACTTTTTTTCTCTTCAACTTATTATTTTTGTATGACTCATTAGGTTCTCATATACATTAGCAATATAAATGAATTATAACCTTTAATCATATTTAGGATTAGATAATGTAAACTCCTTTAATTTATCTTCAATTTTATGATTGAATAATTTATATCTATAGATCAAGATTGGCGTCTAGCACTGCATCATGACTACCCAAATATTTAGGAATATCTAAATAATTTTGACTAACCTTTCTGTACATGATTTTTTAGAATAATTTAATTTTCATCATATAATATTCTGACTAAACATAGAGCATGAAATTAATGTTTATTCTATTTAAGTCTAATCATGTTAGTTCTTCATCATTAGTAATTGATGCAATTAATGACATTTGAAAACTATTTTCAAAGTGTTTTTTGACTTTGGCTAAGGATTTTTTGAATTAATGTAAATTGAGAACAACATAACATTTTTCCTACTTACTCTAAGGTGATGAATCATATATTGATCACTCAGTTACCTCTATATAATTCATGATATATTCAATGACTATCGACTAAGCTACTCTTAACTAGAATAGGTCATAAGTAGCAGCAAAATATAGAAATGCCTATATAAGATACCTTGATGATCTTTAAATCAAATAATCACTTATAAAATCATCACAATGAAAATTTTTATTGACATATAAGTAATGATCTAAATTGACTTCTCATAAGGAGTTAGTTCAATGAATTTATTTTCTAATAAGCACCTTTATATGTTTAAGTATCTTCATATTTTAGTTTATGATATCGAATACTTTCTCCATAAGGAAGAAACATAATGTTTGCTAGTCCTTTTAAGTTCTGTTGATGTTCATTCTTAATAGAACAATGATTATGAATAATTTAGAGATAATATATAAATATAATATGAATCTTATAATTATGTCTTATCCTAATTTTATTTGTAATGTATATTTATCTCATAGATTTTGTCATATACATTTGAATATGTATAAGATTTAAAAAAATGCCTTTAAAATATTTTATCACTAAACTATATTCAACTAATTGGTTGTAGAGCATAAATCAACATTATTAAATTAAATTAATAACCAAATGAATAATTTAATTAAAGCAAAGTTCTAAAGAATTATCTTTCAAAATAGCTTATAATAAATTTATTTAGTATAATAAGATTATATTAATTTTAAATTGAGATAAAAATTTTAGAATTTAAAATCACTTAATTAAATATCAAGAAAAAAATTAAGAACACAATTGTTGTCTTTCATTATTTATATATAAAATTAGATTTTTGTTTATTGTAAGGCCTATTAAACAAACTCAAAGTCCCAATAACTCGAATATATATATTTTAAATTAACGAGTCTTAATTAATTAAATTTATGTCATTTGGATTGATAAACTTATGATCATTTATAATTAGAGATACCATCATGTATAACATATATAGTTTGTTTTTAACAATTAATCATTTCTTAATGGATCTAAGAGTTATGTGAGATATGACTGATATACATGTTATCTACATAATTTAGGAAAAATATACAAATTAACCCTTAAAATTTTCATAAAAATTTATATAAGCACATATCGTTCCAGAGTTTATAAATTAAGCGTTAACATTAATATCCATTTATAGAAGAAGCACATTTGTATGAAGCTTAATAATGGACTTTTTAAGGTTCTTCTTTCTATATGAATAAGTCATTATTCTTATCATACATCAAATGTGACGTCATTAATAAATTTTGCCTTTAAGGGTTATTCTATAAATAGATATTAACATTAAAAGTTAACTTATAAATATAAAAACCTTAAGGACTTAAAAGAAGTTATAAATTATTGACACTACAATTCCATTTGAGCTAATAGGATTATATTATAAGAATAATAGTGTCATCGCATAGGTAAAGGAACTAAGGTCTTATTTATAGTCCAAATATATATTTAAGAAGTTTAATTTGATTAAAGAGATATTAAAGCAAAAAGAAATTATATTAAAGCAAGTGCCTACTAAAGAGAATCATGGAGATCCTATCGCTAAATAATTGTCTTAAAAGAGACATGATCCATATAAGGATGAATATGATATTAAATGTAAAGGAGATTAATGTAAAGGAGGTTAACTTTAGTGCAAGAGAGATGTTGCTAATTTATGCCTTTGCAACCAATCATTTGATTGATTTTATATTTGGCATTATTAATTTATTTAATAAATACATTATTTATCTTTGTATATTTTGTTAATTATATTTAATACTTGATATTAAAGACAAAATTCATAAAATAATTACTATGTACTAAAATTATTATGAAATCATAATTAAGAGACTTAAATTCAATTAGGTACTATTTATAAACTATTTATAGTTATAGTTCTATCAAGGCGAGATATTGATGGAATAATAAAACTAGCACACATTCTGTTTCTTTCTTACGAAGAAATTAATTAATTTCATATATTAAATTATGAAAATATTTTAAAAAATGTGTGAGTATTTATTAAAAAATAAGTTTACAAAACCAGTTCAATAATGAAGATGCCAAATGGAAAAATACTTTTCGTGGATTCGTCGATATGATATTTGTATAAAAACTTAAGATTATTAAAGTATCTCATGTAAAAATTACTATATTTTGATGTTATATATGATGCATTCTATTTAAAATAGCATAATCAATAGCACTTGAATATAATGAAAACTACACAAAAATAGTTAAATAAGTTAATAAAAGATTTGTCACCCTAAATTAATTAGGAAGAATCATCTTCTGTCCTTGATTAGTAATGATTTAAAAATTCTCTAACTAAAGTTAATTGAAATTTAAAAAGTTTCCTGAAATATTAATTATAACTTAATTAATAATTTACAAGAACGAATATGATTATATTTAAATAAAGTAGACACTAATTTTAACTATATTAATTATATTTAATACTAAATACAAAAGAAAAAATTCATTAAATAATTATTGTGTAATTAAAATTATATGAAATCATAATTAAGATATTTAAATTGTAATTGTGTATTGTTTCGAGTTATAGTCCCATCAAATATATATTGATATAATAGTAGAATTACCATATATTATTATTTTTCTTATTAAAAAAGTAATTAATCTCATAAATTGAAACATAGAGATGTTTAAACAAATATGTAGATTCTTATTAGAGAATAAGTTCACTAAATTAGCCTAATAATAAAGATCTCGAATAATCATTATTTATGTGTTTGTGAATATCCTTATTATGATGGTTGTATAAATAATAATTACTCTTAAGATTAGCAAAGCATATCATATGATATTATATTTTGATACTACATATGACCTATTTTAGTTAAAGCAGTACAATTGATAGTACTTGATATATCATAAACTATATAGAGATAGTTAGATAAGTCAATAAAAGATTCACTCCTATTGATTGCTTTTACAACTAACCTAGAATTTTAGCATGCCGGGGAGGAATTCCCTAAAAATGTGCATGAATTCTAAATAAAGACGTAGGTGGTCTTCAAAGAACTTATCGAATAAAATTCCAAGTTATCAAACTGCTAAAAAGTATTGAAATAAAATTTCAGCTGAAAGATAATTTTAGTTAAGTAAAGGGTAAGTACAAAATGTAAAGAAAATCGAAATAATGATAGGCTATGTGTGTTTTAATAGTCTAATCGATGTCTTTTCTCTTTTTCTCTTTTTGGTGTCTTTATACATCTTTATAGATGTAACTGCCTCGGACAATTCTTATGTAACTTTTCAACTTCATATATATTCCCCATCATGTGCACATTCTGACTAACTACCCATCACACATCCATCATTTCTTAACTATCCTACCTCCCATATTTTGGATTTTCTTACTATTTCTTGTGTCTAAGAATTCTCTAGGAAATATAATTAACTTTTGAAACTTATGAAAACTGGGCCTTTTCACTTTTGGTCCAAATGTGCCAAATTCCTCTTAGTTTATTAACAATTGTCCTAGCCCCTCCCCCTATATATATTAGGTGATAAGACCAAACATATGGTACTAAAGACCTCCCAGAATTCTGTAAAATAGATTCAAGGACATCATTAAGTTCTTTGATATAGGCCACTATTTTAGGAAATGTAGGAATCAAAGAGAACCTAGCTAGAAGAAGAGGCCTAGAAATGTCATCAGGATGATCTTTGTACAACCCTTAACCACAAGGAATCCTTAGTTAAAAGGAAAATTTAAGTATAACGATTATATCAAGATTCCCTTGTTCTTAAATCTTTTAAGTCCCTGTCCATTATAGAAGCTAAGAGATTTTCTTTATTTGAATTTCAAATTCTTACTACTCTTTTAAGGTTTGACCATTTTACTATAAATTCTTCTCATTGCACACCATTTACTACCTTAAACTCCAAGTAACCTATGTCGTTTTTACTAGCTCCAATTTTTCTTTCTCCTAATCTTTGCACATTCCCACAAAATCCATTGAACTTTCT
Organism: Erythroxylum longipes; assembly: GCA_027563885.1. Taxonomy (NCBI): domain Eukaryota; kingdom Viridiplantae; phylum Streptophyta; class Magnoliopsida; order Malpighiales; family Erythroxylaceae; genus Erythroxylum; species Erythroxylum longipes. Next base: position 7,692,724 of record JAOQMS010000180.1, on the reverse strand, counting down.
TTCCACTGTGGCCTTTATATATAATACATCTTCTTTCTCCTCTATTGACTTTGCTAAATTGAATGCTACTGATGTAAGCCTTCAAATTCTCTCTGTTCTATACTCAAGAATTTCATTATTTTCCTTAATTTTATTGTTCATATAGGCTATAAAACTTGAGATAATCTTTATTCTGTTGAACTTTTCCCATTTTTTATTAGAGTAACGTAGGAAACTCTTAAACCCTAGATCATCTTTTTGGGCTTTCATTTAATTCTGTCGTCAAAATCATTTTTACAACATATTAGGGGGAATTCCACATTTTGACCATAAGTAAGGATTACCTTTGACTATTGGAGTCCCTTCGTCTACTAAATCTCCTCACCCATGGCCTATCAGAAGTGACTAACTTAACTTCTCATTGGAATTTCTTTATCTTAAGCCCTAAAATCTCTGAAGCCATAGCTAAAGGCTATGGATTAGAGGGTTAAATGGGTATACATGTTATACCCCTTTTACCATTCTACTTAAAAGAAGCAATGACTTCTCTAATTAATAGCTTTGTCTAAAAACTCACTAGAGTACTAACCTAATTTAAATTTATTATCTTGAAATTCTAGAAACCTTTTTCTAATTTTTTATTTTTTCCTTTAGGCATGCCTTTATTTCACTAAAAATTGTTCTCTTTCTAACTCGTTTACTTATTGTTGGGGAGGAGTTCATGTGTTTGGTTGGGAAACTTCTGCTTTAGGCCTTACTGCCTTTAAATGTTTCTTTTACCATAGACTGGTTAATATTTGTGTTTCTTTTATGAATCCCATCTCTAAAGAAGAACATATAAAGTTTGTTTGGGTTTGGATGAATTAGTTTATTTTCTACCCCATAAACAATAAACCAAGTCTAGAATTCCTCCCCTTTTGCAGAGCAGTAGCCTCTACTAGATTTTTTTCCTATTGGTTCTACGCTTTAGGATTCCTTTATAGGAATCTGGGAAGGTGCCTATCTAATTGCTTTATTCAGAGGTTTAATTTATGAGTATAGTTTGCTAACTCTAGACATTCACCAATTTTCCAAAGCTTAGGGACAAATAAGGTGTTCCTTTTACAGACCCTAGAATCTTGAATTTTCTTCACCTTTATATTGGCCCCAAGTCTCAGATCTTATTTCGGGGCGACTAAGCGCCAAAATTGGGAAATTTTAGAAAATAATAGTAAAAATAAAAATAAAATAAAATAAACATAAGTCACCGTTGGAAATAAAAACAAATAAAAAACAAACAAACAAATAAATAAATAAAATGAAAGTGTCACGGTCGTGCATTTGAAAATGTCACGGTCGTGACAATAAAATGGCACGGCCGTGAGAGCCGGAAGTCACAGTCATGCTTGTGCACGATCGCGAGCTTCCAACTGAAATGGCTAAAGAAACGGACACGATCATGACTTTGGTGAATAGTAGCAGTTCGTTGCGATCATGCACCTTCGTGAAAAACACGATCGTGCAACCCTAATCGCATACTTCTACTTCAAATCATCATAACTTTCAATCCCAAAGTCTAAAAATTATAAACTTTATGTCGTTAGAAAGCTAAGAGAAAGAACTACAACTTT
>JAOQMS010000180.1:7654960-7691035 GCA_027563885.1 Erythroxylum longipes | reverse complement strand
TCATAACTTTCAATCCCAAAGTCTAAAAATTATAAACTTTATGTCGTTAGAAAGCTAAGAGAAAGAACTACAACTTTCATGAAGACAACTTTATCAAATTCTGCCTAGATCAATATAATTTATTTATTGAAGTTTCAAAACACATTTTCTTCCCCTTTTTCTCTTTATTGCTATCTATGAAACTACTACCTATATCAAAAGACCCGAATCCAACAAACACAATCCATACATATAAGACTCCTAACAGAACAAACTCCTAACCTAAATAATTTACTTAAGAAGAATTTATCCAAAAATCCATTAAATAACTAACAATTTTATTCCCAACCACAATTGACACTTACAGAGAAGAATTTCTGCACATATACAAAAGAGAAGTTCTTTAACCCTTCTTTCATTCATTTCTCAACAAAATAGAATTTCTTCTCTCAGATGTTGCAAGGTTTATACATAACTTCAGTTACATATTCAGAGTCAGCACAGTAGCATAATACAAAATTACAATCATGAATGCTCATGTTTGATATGCCTCTAAAGTGCCAAAAGTTTTTGAACTAACTTAATTACAAAAATAGAAATTCTTGGAGTCAGCCGAAGTTTTTGCAAGGTTCAACGTTGATCTGCTATTTTTGCACTTAAGGAGTGGAAAGAAAATGGGGTGAGTTGGGAAGCTCAGTGGCTAATATGTTTATAGCTAACGATAACGAACCACACACATAATTAAGCATATAGACACACACACACACACACACACATATATATATATATATATATATATATTCATTTCATATTAGTCTTAGAAAATCACATAAATCAGATCATATAATCATTTCATAATCAAACCACAACACTCAATTATGCTTTATGTTCAACAATTCAACATGCAATGCACAAACATAATGGTTCGAGAGAATCAAAGAAAATAGAATGGCGAAACTGAAGTTTACACCATGAATAGAATGAGTTTGTTTTTCAGAGCTCATATGATAAAAGTGAGCAGCCAGGAGAAGACTTTAGGTCAATGTGCATGTGACGAATAGAATGATATCTCTCTTACCCACACAAGCAAATTTTTCCAATGCTTACATATTTCATATCATATTCATATTTTCTTGCTTCTTGAAGTTTTTCTGTTTTTCATCAATACAAAATGCAGTATCTTTCAAAGTAAACTATCAAATTCACAAACCATTTTTTCCACATTTACAATGATTCAAGACAAGCAATTTAGCATATGTACAAGCAAATATTTTAGCTCATCATCACAATAACTATAAACATACTACCCACCTATTTACTTATAAATCCAAGATCAAGTTTGTTCTTCCTTTTGCTCTTGATTCCGAAGTTCTTGGTTCCCTTCAAACAAACATATTTTCATTCAATCAACATACACGAATAGAACTGCCATAAAGCTATATTATCCAAAAATAAGCTTTATCTAGGCTAGAAGAACTAATATATAGTTAGAAATCCATAAAGATCTAAGAAAACAAATTTCTTGGTTCTCTTCTTTCTCTCTTCTTTTTCAACATAAAACCTACTTTCACTAGTTTCTTCTTCTACTAAAGCAAGAAGAAAAGATAGGGAATACCTAAAAATTTTCAGCTAAACCCTTTTTCTTTCTTTCCTTCTTCTTCTTTCTATGCCTCGGTTTCTCCTTCTCTTATCCTAGTTTCTTCTACAACTTTCTCTCTTTTTCTTTCTTACTATACATGACTCTTTTCTCTTCTTTTCTTATTAGTTTAAGACAAACTTTCGTCTTTCCAAGCTTACCCCTCCATATTTAATCTAATGCCTTCTAACTCCTTAACCTAATTCTAACTCTTCCTTTTAATCCATGCAACCACACGTAAGTAATTATATACCTAATTAAACTCCAAAAATTGCTAATTCAAGAATTCTAATTTATATTCATGCATGCTAATTTATTAAAATAAATTCTAAGAAAAATTTGGGATCCAACATTTGTCTTTCAACAAGCTTATGTAACAAATTTTCTAAAGATATCTTTAGTTTTTTGTTGTCTTGAAGGTCTACGTTAATGGACCGACTTAACCATTTTGAGGACTTCTCTGAAAGACCTCATTGACTAAAAATTTTCAAGCTTTTAACTCTTCTTCTTTGACTACTTATCAAAAACTCCTCCTCTCTTACACCAACCAGAGAGTTTTTGTAATGGGCAGTGATAGGCTTTGAAGCCTGACATTCTATTATGGCCTTAGGCTTTGAGGTTTGTTTACCTTATCTCTGGAGATGGTAGCTTAGTCTTTCCTTAGGAATTCCTCCTATTATCCATCTTCAAAGTAAGTGCTATTAATGATAAATTCATGCAGGAAATCTTTGAACAATATCATACTCTAAAGTGCAAGATTTCCAAGGCAAGTATTGCTGATACAGAGGCTTACTATTCTTGGTGGCATAAGAGCTACTAATAATTGGTTATTCATTCAAATTCTGCCATCCTTAAAGGTACTTCTTATTGCTTTGGTCATTTAGAAATAATTTAATTTTTATCTCTATCATAAACTTTTACTGCTTTAGATTTCAAAATTCTAAATGCCAAAGTAAAGAAGAGGTAAATACTACTTCTCATAAAAAAGCATGGCTACAAACCCTAACATTAAGAGGAAGTTTATAGAAAAGCCTCCATCTGCTTCGAGCTTCAAAAAGGCTAAGACAGCTTAAAAATCAACTCATTCCACCACTAAGTTACTTGCAGAAGCTGGAACCACTAATCTTATTACTGAAGAGATTGCCCTTTAAAAGAGACTTCTTCCACTCCTGAAAAGATTATAGAAGACATCAATGATGGTACCTCATTTCTCCTAACTTTTTTTACTTTATTCTCACCATAAATTCATAAAATCGGTTTTCTTTCATAGATTACTTGGTGTCAAATCCACCACCTCCTGCCCTTTCCCATGAACTAACATTTGGGAGAATCAAAAGTTCTCTTGAGCCAAAAACCATTAAATTCACTTTTATAGGTAAAGTAAGATTTCCCTTCATTCTTACAAAAATTCTTTAGACTTTTTATAATTCATTCCATATTTTGTAGGCACGAGATGTTTGGACAATGCAATAAACTCAAAAGAAGCCTTTGATCTAAGTTTCTTAGATATGTCACTTGAAATTCCTTCCCGTATTATGTCATCAATTAATTATGAGAAGTTAACAAGAATCAAAGAGTCCCTAAAACTCATGATGTAACAGGAACTCCAATTCTTGACTAAGTTTCAATATAACTCCTTTTTGAGCATGATGTAGTATATTGGTTAGTAACATAATTGTTTATTATTAAAGGACTCATGAATAAAACTGAAAAGGTATTTTACTCTTTTAAGAAGTCCTATCTTGACTGCTTTTTATTATAAGAGACCAAGCCTCTCAAGAAAACTCTAAGAGGATTATGAAGCAGAATAAGCCAAAGCCCAAAATATCTCAGCAAGAATTCAAGAGTTGAAGAAAAAATATAATTCCCTACAGGATCAGGTTGCAAAAAATAAAAGAGCCATTAAGGTACTTTGAAAAAAATAAGAGACTCTAAAATAGGATGCTAACTAGCTCAATCAGGAATTTAATAAGTTCAAACAAATGGCTAAAGAGCTAGGAAATCACTAATACGGTAAAAGGAAGAAGTTGTCCTTTGGAAGAAATAAGTCTAACAGGAAGAGGAAGATCAAGTTTCCTATATCATGCAATAGGGCAAGATTTGGTCTTTTAACATGAATCAACTTTAAATTCTTTATATTTTGTGAACATTTTATTGGTTATAGGTTGGTGTATTTGAATATAGACTTCTCATTTCCTTATAATAATTATTGTCTAGATGATCATTTTGGTTTTTTGTTATCTGATTTAGAGAATTCTATTCTTATTCTTTTATTCATGATTTTTCGTACAGAGTAGGAAAATAAGGTTTTAAATATTTACCATTAACAAAATGTCTATAAGGTTTACCTTCTAGGCTAGATAAAAAACCCTGTGAATTTAGGATGACCCATCCCAATAAGGGCACCAGTTTCCCTAATCTTTATCTTTCATTACAGGAACTTCCACACTATATCAACTTCTTGGAATTCATAATCATAAACTATTTTGTAGTAAAACTTTGCTACCTTCTCTTTTTGTATAATTATGTTATTCAAGGCCTAGAGACAAACTTCTTCTAGATCTATTAATTTCATCATCATTGTTGGACCCCACATAGTTGTGACTTCCTAGTTTGCACGGTTGTGACTTGAGAAGTCACAACCGTGACTTCTCTCACTTTGCCTAGAAAATTTTTATTAAATTATGTGTTTGCATTTATTAATGGACATGTTAGAATTAAGTTAAGGAGTTAGAAGGCATTAGATTAATTATGGAAGGGTAAGCTTGGAAGATTAAAAGTTGTCTTAAATTAATAAGCAAAAAAGATGAAGATAGTGGTGTAAAGTAAGAAAGAAAGAGAGAAAGTCATAGAAGGACCTAGAAGAGAAGGAGAAACCAAAGTATAGAAAGAATAAGGAAAGAAAGAAAAAGGAGAAAGAAGAAGAAGGAAAATGTTCAGCTGAGTATTTTTTAGGTATTCTCTATCTTTTCTTCTTGCTTTGGTAGAAGAAGAAACTAGTGAGAATGAGTTTTATGTGTTGAAAATGAAGGGAGAAAGGAGAGACGAAACCTATTTTTGATTTTCATGGATTTTCAACTAGATATTAGTTACTTTAGCTTAGTTAAACCAAGAGTAGTTTAAGTCCAAGCTCAACATTGCTTATTAAAGTTCTATGAATTTTCTATTTGTATATTTGTTTGAATGAAAATTTGTTTATTTGAAGGGAACCAAGAAAACCCAAGCCAAGAGTGAGAGGAAAGGCGAACTTGAGTTTCGAGTTATTACTAGTTAGGTGGGTAATATATTTATGGTTATTGTGATGATAAGCTGACTTCTTACATGTTTGTGTGCTCAAATGCTTGTCTTTGAATCATTATGAACTGCAATTTGTATTAATGAAAAGCTAAAAAGTCCAAGAAACATGAAAAAATGAATATGTGATGAAATTTGTGAGCATAGAAATTTGCTTGTGTGTGGGAAAGAGAGATACCATTTAGTTTGTCATGTGCACGTTAACTTAAAGCCTTCTCCTGGCTACCCACTTGTGGCATATGAGCTCTGAGAAATGGACTCATTTCATTCATAGTGTAAACTTCAGTTTCTTCATTTCGTTCTATGGGATTCTCTCAAGCTATTTTATGTGTGTATTTCACTTTGATTTGTTAAACATGATACATGATTGAATGTTATGATTTGATGGTTGAAAAATACATGATCTGATTTATGTGATAACATGTTTGTCTATAAGCTTCAACTGTGGATAATTTGATTGTTAGATTAAAATGTGATATAAATATATGTATATGCTTGGTTGTATGTGTGGTTCGTCACCAATGACTATAAACATATTAGCCACTGAGCTTCGCAGCTCATCCTATTATTTTCCACTCCTCAGGTGCAGAACAAGCAGATCATTGAATCTTGAAAACTTCAGCAAACTCCAAGAAATCTATTTTTGTAACTAAGTTAGTTCGACCATATTAGGTAGCTTTGCAAGCATATAAAGCATGAGCATTCATGTTGTATTTTTGGATTATGCTATTGTTTTTTATCCTTGTTATGTAATTAAAGTTATGTACAAACTCTGTTTTGTTTGAGAAATGAACGAAAGTGTTGATGAAGGTTCCTTTGTACACGTTCAAATTTTCTACTTTATTACGTTGTTAATTTCGATTAGGAATAAATTTGTGAGTTGTTCTGATGGATTTTGGATAGATTTCTCTTAAGTAGATTGTTCTGTTGGGAGTTTGATATGTTATGAGTTTTGTGAGTATGTAAAGTGTTTTTTGGATTTGGGTCTTTTTGTTTTGTTAAAATGTATAATAGGCAGTAGAGGAAAAATAGGATAGAAAATTGTGTCCTGACTTACATGAATAAATTGTATTGATCTAGGTAGAATTAGACAAAGTTGTCTTCATAAAAGTTGTAGCTTATTCTCATATATTTCTAACGGTATATAGTTTGTAATTTTTACAGATCGGAATGGCGAGATATGATTGTTACAAGTTGGTGTGTATTTCAATAGCACGATCGTGCACTACCCCTTTCAATCCCAGAAGTGCACGATCATGCACACGCTCCCTTCCATTTAGAAGGACGGTCGTGACTTCCCTTGCATGGTCGTGACTCCTTTTAGTCATGATCGTGACCTTAAATATTTTTAATAATCACGGTCGTGACTCCCCTTAGTCACGACTGTGACTTTTATTTATCAGGTGAAATTTTCTTATTTATAATTCATGGCTTTTTTTGACTTCTTTTTGTTATTTTATTTTATTTTTAATTTCTTTTCTCACTTGATCTTCATCCAGTCCTCCCGTAATGAGGCCATGAATTAAGTTCTAAGACTCGGACCCAATATCTTTGGCATCAAAGCCCATGGTTTTCAAGGATCTCTGGGCTTATAATATGTTATACTATGAATTATTATGATGTATGATAAAATGTTTACATTGCTAAATTAATTGTTTGCATTGTTGAATTAATTGATTGCATTGAGTGATATGCGTATCATGCATACATGTAGGAAATAAGATTAAAATGAAATGTAAGCTAAATGTTAATGTTTAAATTGGACTAAAATGCCACCTCGTAGAAAGACACAAAAAGTTTTGCAAGGATCTGCTACACCTGATTCTCCACCAAGAGAGGAGGATACTAATAAGTCAAGATCTCCAGCGATTGCTAAGGCGACCGTAGGACAGGATAGTGAGCCCTTTCGACCACAAATGCCTGAGTCATCTCTTCCTCCTAAGCAAGTGCCTAATCCTTTTGATCCTAGACTGTTCCAAGCCTCTGCTCAGGCTTTTGTCCAGGCCATGGGTCAGATGCCATTACCTTCCACCCCAGCCCCATTTAAGAAAGGGAGATAATTTGATAAGCTGAGAAAGTATGGCATAATGGGCTTTTATGGAACAACCGATCTAGAGTAAGTTGAAACTTGGTTGAGAAAGACAAAGAATATTGGAACAGATGGACTATGAGGATGATGAAAAGGTAATATGTGCTGCAAGCTTGCCACAGAGAGATGCCCTGCATTGGTGGAAAAGTGTACCAGGAAGTCAAATAAAACCACCAGTGTTGGTATGGAACGATTTCCAAGCTGCTTATAAGAAGAAATATCTGTCTAAGGTTTATATCAAGCAGAAGTAGAGGGAGTTTCTGAGTCTCACCTAGAGGGAGATGATGGTGAATTAATATGAGTGCAAATTCACGCAATTGTCCCAATATGCAACTGATATGATGATGACCGAAGCGGCTAAGGGTCGTAGGTTTGAAGCAGGATTGCATTTATCCATTAAAGAAAAAGTGGTGGTGCAAAATTTTTGTGATTTCTAACAGTTGGTAGAAGATGCATTAAGTGTTGAGAATGTAGAGAATATAAAGAGCGCAGTGAACAGAAGGAGGAAAGGAAGAGAACAATTCAGGAGAGGAGGTAGTAGCAGTGCTTCTATGCCAGAAAGGAGTGCCAGGACCTTCCTCACACAATCTAATGTTAGGAACAGTGATGCAAGTAGGCACAAACTGATGAGAACTAATTCTCTTCAAGCCTCGACTGTTGGAGGCAGTAAAAGAGGAGAGGGGGAAAAGTCATCCTTTCCTAAATGCGATCATTGTGGAAAATTTCATAAAAAGGAGTGTTATAGACTGACTGGCACTTGTTTTAACTGTAGAGAAAAAGGGCACATGGCTAGAGAGTGTCCGCAGTATGCTAGAAGAGAGGGAACTCAGATGCAAGCTCCAAAAAAGGTTGAGATTATGGGAGTCGAGTATGCAACTGAAGTGGGCAGTTTTAATGCAGCCAAGAAAGTAAATCCTTCAGGAAAACTGAGAGTACTAGCTAGGGTATTCACAATGACGAGGGAAGAAGCAGAAGCAGCTCCAGAGGTTGTGACTGGTATAGTTAAATTGTTTAATGATGATATTCTTGTTTTAATTGATCTGGGGTCTACCCACTGATTTATTTCATCAAGTATGATTTTGCATGATAGAAATTTGACTCCATTAGATAGTCCTTTGATGATTAGTACCTCGATTGGCCAGTATATCATTATTATTCATGTTTATCGAGAGTGTGAAATATACATTGGTGAATTAAAATTAGTGGTGGATTTAATGCCATTGAAGATGAAGGGATTAGATGTGATTTTAGGAATGGATACCTTAGAAAAATATAATGCCAATTTGAATTGCAAACAGAAGACCCAGGCCCAACAATCATTGCATCTGAATATTCAAACATCTTTAAAGCATTTTGTTTATCCACTTTTAGAGATGGAATTACTATTTATATATGGAGAATAATATCATGGCAATAAGTCAGAATAATTGGACTAATCCTTATAGTAGCGTGTTTAAAAGTATGATATACCCATAAGGTCTTAGATAAAATCCTATGCCACTCTTTGGGATTCTCCTCTAGCATCTTTTCTAGGATTTCAATGAATACTTTTATTTGATGCCTCATCTTGCCTATTAGCTTGGGCATACTAGGGAGTCAAATTTAGTAATTGTATGCCATAATCTGTAGTAAAATATTTGACTTTATAACTAGTAAACATAGTTCCTTTGTCACTAATTATTGACCGTAGAATCCCAAATTGATGGATAATATATTCTTTAAAGAATTGCATTAAATCAACTTATTTGACCTTTTTCATATATAAAGTCACCACCTATTTAATAAAATAATATGTTGTTAATAATTAAAATTATCTTAATACCATACTGATGGCCTCCACATACCCCTTTTATAAACTTGCTTTATTACTGTTAATACCTCGAGCATCCTAAGCCATCTTGAAAGAAGTCCATCACTGCTCGCTGAGATAAGACTATTTCAATCAATAAGAAATTTGAATGCTTTTAAGTTAATTCTGAGAGGCATCTTTGTATTGATGTTCTTTAAAAAAATTTCAATTTATTCTCTCCAATCCTAAATGACTTCTTTATTAATGTTGAAGACGTTTAAAGAAATCCCTCTTTTATGGGTAAACGGATGACATTTTCTTTATAAATTAAATCCTTGAACATTCTTATCCCAGAAGCAATTTAAGAATGTTCATTCACCCTAATTCTCCCCTCAAGGAATATGCTAGGATTCTACCTCATCAAATAATTTTAATAATTGAATAACAACTATATAATAAAGTGACAAATTTATACTTACACATATATATTCTCCTGCCATTTGCCACAATACTAGCTGGAATATCCTATAGTGAGAACTTCTTTAACTCCAAAATCTACCAGGAGTTCCAACCTAATTATTAGAACCTCATATTCAGCCTAATTATTGGTACATAAGAAGTCAATCTTAAGAGAAAGAAAAGTTTTTGTTCCATTTGGTAAGTAATGAAAAGCCAATGCCGATTGACTTCTCTATACTATAACCATCGAATTTCAACTCTTAAAGCTTCTTTTCATAGAAAACCACTAAATGCTCCATGTCCTCTTAAATTTCTATTATTGGATGGGTTACTAAGAAGTCAGATAACGCTTATCCCTTTACTGATTTCGAAGGATAATATATCAAGTTAAAATCTATAAGGGTCATAAGCCACTTTCCAATGTTCCTTGAAATGACTTTTATTCAGCATATATTTCATCAAATCGATTTACAAAACCACATATACCCTATTTTGAAGCAAATAATGCCTTAATTTTAAACAAGAAAAATAGAGCGCCAATCATAATTTCATGATAGGAATGTACTTCCTTTCTATTGGCATCAACATTTTACTCAGATAGTAAACAATTTACTCATGTCCTGCCTTATTATTTTGAGCTAGTAGCAACTAATAAATTTATCTATGGTAAAAATGTATAACTTCAAAGGTATTCCCTTCTATGGCAGTATCATCACTAGGGCTTAACTAGTTATTCCATCATCTTATCAAATACCATCTAATGTTTTTCTTCCCATCAGAATTCCTTTAAAATTTTCTACGTTAAGAGATCAGAGAATTCTTTCATTTTATTAACCAAATTAACAATAAGCCCTTTTGACATAATTTATGTAGCCTAAAAAACTTTAAAGTTTCGCCTTATTTTAAAGTGGTTTTGCTCAAGAACTGCTTTCACCTTGTTTTTGTCTAGTTCATTCCCTTTTAAATGGACGAAGAACCCTAAGAAGTTTCTTACATTAACTCCAGAAATGCACTTCAAGGGATTTAACTTCAACTTTTGTGTTCTCATCCTTTGAAAAGCTTCCCTTAAATTCTAGATATAATCCATACTCTTTTTTTTATTTAACAACATCTGTATAAATTATAATGTATTGCATATTAGATCATGAAACAAAGCATTTCTAATAACTGGCTTCTACATTCTTTAAGCCAAAAGGTATCATAACCCATTTAAATGTTCCTATTGATCCAGACATCTGAAGGTTACTTTATGGAAATCGTCCTCAACTATAAGAATCTGATTGTAACCAAAAAACAACTCATAAAAGAAAATAAGGAATGTTTAATTGTTGCATCAATTAACAATTAAAAATTGGCATCGTGTACACATTTTTGGGGGTAGTAACATTAAAATCCTTAAAGTTAAAACACACTCTTAACTTGCCTTTTTTTTTTACTACAGGTATAACATTCGCTAGCCACTCAATATATATGACTAGTCTAATAAAACCAGCCTTACATAACTTTTCAATCTCTTCTTTAATTTTAGTTTGACTTCTTTGGACCAACGTTTAGGAGGTCGATGGTAAGAGAAAATTTTGACTTTATTGAAAGATTGTATTTTACTAACCTTCTACTTAATCATAACATCTTAGTATAGTCCTATGTAAAACAGCCCTTAAATTCCTTCAAGAGTTTAACTAATTCGTCTTATTCTTGGATTTATGTTTTTACTAATAAGTTTCCCCCTTCAAAAATCTCCTAAGGAACTCAAATTTACTTTCTTAAGTGATTCTTAAATTTGGTTCCTAAAATCGTCGATCTTCCTTAGAGCAGATTTCAAATTGTTAACTTAACCCTCATTCTATGTTGAGAATTCTTTCTCATCAAAAACTAACTCGACATTCTTACACCCTTCTAATTCCTTAGAAATCTCTATGATTTGTTGCATTTGACTCTTTATTTTTGTAGTTGCAGCTACCGCCACTTCTCTTTATGAAAGCATATTTATTTGGTTCCTCCATAATCAGAACCTCCATCAGCCTATTAGCAGGAACAATGGTAGTTGTTTTACCAACATTTCTTACTCTAATGAAGAAAAAAGTTACCATGGTAGTTATTTTTACCAACATTTTTTAATTTGACCTTATCTTTTCTTCATCCTTATGTCAATATAACTTTCAAAGCTGAACTGGCTTCACTTAATCAATATAGAATTTTGTATCTACCACATATACTTTAAAACAAAAAGGATGAGAATATGCCCAGACAATTTCCACTTTGTCTTCTCTCAACAAAAGCAGAAGCTGATGGAGAGATGAAGGAATGTATAAATTGGAGTGAATCCAATCTCTTCCTAGCAGAATTTGATAATTAGCATATGTTTCTATAATAAAAAAGGTTACCAACGAGGAATTCTCCCCTACTATGACACTTGCCACGAGAATTCCCTATGTCTTAGTAGTCTCGTCCGTAAATGAGACAATAGAAACTTCAATTAGGATCAAGTCTGTATCATTTTTTACCTAAAACTTCCATCATTTTGGTCAACATAACATTTATAGTTGACATATTATCAACCAAAAATCTTGAGGTTGATCTACAATTAGTATGGGCTTTGATGTCCAAGGGTCTCATATGTTGAGCTACATTATTAGTCGTTTTTCTAGCACTATTTTTTTTAGAATTCCTAGACTTATGGCCAATATAGATATTTTGCATTCTATTTTCTCATGTCACAATTCAACTTTCTTCCCATAATTTTTGCTAAACGAGGTAAGAAGCTTTATAAAAGAAATGACATGAGACAATTGAATAGGAATTTCCCCTACCATGAAGAATTCACTGCGATCTTCATCTTGAATTTTAGACTAGGCCGATTTCCTATGAAATCTAGGATTGCACCTTTCCTTTATTTTTTTTGTCTTTTAATGATAACTTTTATATATTTTTTTGTTTTTATATGTTCTTTTTTGTTCTTTGGGTTTGAATACTTTCCTCAAAAGGAATAGGTCTTTTAAAAGGTGACTTCCTGAAGATGAACTTCCTAAAAGGTGATGGATAATCCCTTTCTAATTGGCAACAATTCTCTATCATTGAAGCCTTCTCTTTTGGGTTTTAATTAATGGTGTTAGATTTTTTTAAATGCCTTAGTTGACGCAATTGATAGGATGGGAACACACAAGCTGGTATTCTGAGTTAAGGTTATATACATTGAAAGCTCAAAGTCTAAACATCATACTTTTATTTGAAATTTTGAGTGAATTATGTCTTGTGATTATGTCCTGTAATCTCTACCTTTTGTTGGATTCATGGAATCTTTTAAATCTCACATTTAGCATTAACATCTAAATTATAGTTAGGCATGAAAATATCAGTACCTAAATTTATGGCCAATGCTAAATGATCTTCTACAACCTTCAACTTCTTAACATCTAGCTGAAACTGCAAATCAAACTCAATGGCTTTAAAATATAGCCTTATCAACTTTAGCAAGAAAACAATTTTTCTCTTATTGATTCGATCTTAAACAACATTCTTAAATCTCCAGCATGCATTTGTTGGATGACTCTAAGTATATGATACTTGTAATTTTCCTTCTCTCGAATTTCCTCTTTTGTAGGTATATTATATTATAGTGGTAAAGTAATGAAATTTTCCTGTAGTAAAAAAGCAAATATTTCTTATCTTTTAGAGGTGTCCAATGTATTGAATATGAGTAGTTGGTGTCTAAATCTACCTTTTGACTTCAAGGGATTTTCGCTCCAGGGTAGGACAAACATAAGTTCTAAGGATATTGACTTCAACCATTACCGAGCCAAATGGATTTATTTTCATATAATAAGTGTTATGACGTCTTTTTTCAAATGCCCTTCTTCTCTAAGAAGTTCTTTATATTCATATACTTTTGTTTCTAATTCATAAAAATAATGGAATTTTATACCTTAATTTTTTTTTGAATTTCAATATCGAGGCCCCTTTTAGCTAACTCATATATCCGATCTTTAAAAGTACAATATGATATCAACTTCTCATTTTTCTGAGTTAAGTGATGAACATGATTACATTCTCACCACTTTTCTAAGTCACTCAAAATAATTCAACTATATTGACTTCAGGCTTAGTATGAGAAAAATGAGTATGAAACAGTCTTTCCATTTCTATCCATAACATGACAGAATTCTTGGGCAATAAAGTATACCAAAGAAGGTCATGCCTATCAACGAGTTTGTAAGCAAACTAAGGTTGAAATTATTGAAGTTATCGTAATTACCCAATTCACTATACTAAATAGTGAACATGATAATGCACTTAATAGTTGACTAGCTATCTTCATTAGAAAATAAATTAAATTCAAGAATTATTTATCTACGGGGATAAGAATTCTTATGGTCAGTATGCTCCAAATAAGGCTTATAGAATTCTGAGTGACCAGTCTATCTCAACTAGGCTCATTTAGTTCTTTAACAGATTCTCTAATGACTTCTCTATCAAGCTGAAGTCTCATTTGTGGAGGAGTAATAATAGGACAAGATTATGATTTATAGCCAAAAGGCTGGCCTCTAAGTCATAATTTGGTCCATTAGCCTTAATTTCAAAACCAGGGCCGTTTTTATCGTTTTATAGGCCCTGGATGAAATAGAAAAAAGAGGCCCCAATAAATCGACAATATGCAAATATGTAAATTTAAAGTTTACATATTTGTATGAAACATAAATGACTCAATTTATAAGTCTGCATACTCAACCAAATATTAAATGATTATAACATCAGCTAATAAAATAGCAATAGTAACAACAAAATAGCAATAATAGCAATTAAACAATAATATTAGACTGCAAAATACTAAGAGAATTGCACTAACAAATACACAGAAGATCATGATTTATGAAAAACAATTTCTTTGTGCATTTCTAGATGCAAAATCATTAATAATATTATCAAGATCAATATTATCCAACATATCCTTCTCAATACATAACATAGCTAAACTATTTAGCCTTTCTTGTGACATTGATGACCTCAAGTAGGTTTTCAATAATTTTAACTTTGAAAAACTTCTTTTAGCTGATGCTACAGTTACAGTTATAGTTAATAGAATTCGATAAGCAATTGAAACATTTAGATAACAATCTGCAGCTTTAAAATTTTCTAAAATTTAATTATTTATTAATATTTAATTATTTTATAAATAATAAGTAATCTAAAAATAAAAAAGGAGAAACATAAATAAATACAATATCATTTAATATTAATCTTATGATTTAAAATGCTAATATAATGTCCACATTAATGACAAATTACAAATTAATTATAACATATTCAAATATTTTACAAGCTAAAAATACATTAAAAAATCAAAAACCTTACTTTACCTTTAAATTACACTCGGAACTTAGAAGACATAATCGTAAAAAATTTTTGCTACCAATTTTTGAGTTGGAGCACCTTAGATGCATATGTTAATAAAAAAATTATAGGATGAAAATACATCTAAATTCTTCAAAACTATTTATAACTATCATAAGTTAACGTTATAAGTTATCATAAGTTAGTTAACGTTAACTTATTCAAATGATAACATTAACCCCTCTTTTTGATTTATTTGGACGCCACACTGTTCTTATCATGTTAAGCAGAGGGCCTTTATCAAAAGTTGGACCTGTTTTTTCGGATTCAGTTTCTAAATATGCTACTTCTGCCTCATATGACCTGAAGAATAAGACTAACTTCAATCAGAAGCTATATTATACCTCCAACTGTAAGGGAGGACAATCATGACTTCCAAGAGGGGCCTCTCTTATTGATGGCCCCTGAGCAGGGGTCGGCACTGTTCAAAACCAAACCCCTATCTTTCAGGAGCTTGAGGCTTAACCACTTGTCAACCATTTCTAGGATTAATGTGCACATGCACGATAGGAATATCTCCTCTTTTATGAGGAGGAACATACTTTTCTTCTATGGAGAAAGAAGCTAGAGGATGACTACACTCACCAACTTAAATTGTATTTACTACAAGTTGTACCTCGAGCCCTTTGAAAATTTGTCTTGCTTGAGAAGAAGAATTTTGCCCAGCAACTTGCACTAAAGTGGCAGAAAGTTTATCCATCTTCTCTATCAACATTTTCATTGCTTCAGCCATAAAGGTTGAATTGGAATTCAACTTTAAAATATTATTTGCATAAACAACATCATTTCTTGTTGATAGTTAGGTCGATTTCAAAGCCTCGCCAACTAGAGACTTAGTTGAAGGTGATGTTGCCTTCTTAAAATTTTCAATTATTTGGGATACAAAGCCTTCATTCTTTACTATAGTAGTGACTTTTTCCTCCTGGACTAAAGATATAGCAATTTTTTTCCATTTCTTATATGTGACATCATGGTCCCATAAGGCATACCAAATTATTGATCGCTTTTATGACTAACCTGGAATTTAAGCGCATCAAGGAGGAATTCTCCTAAAAGTGTACTTGAATTTTAAACAATGATATAGGTACGCTTTAGACAACTTAAAGAACATATTTCTAAGTAACCAAACTACTAAAAAGTATTGAAATAAAACTTAAGTTGAAAGGATAAGTTTATTTAAGTATAGGAGAAGTACAAAATGCAAAAAAAGTTTGAAACAATGATATGTTTGCGTGTTTAAGTAGTCTAATTGATACTTTTTCTCTTTTTCTCTTACTGGTGTCTTTATACATCTTCATAGATGTAAATGCCTCAAACAACTATAGTGTAATTTCTCAACTTCAAACTTCTCCTCCATTGAATCGATGTTTTGACTAGCTGCCTATTGCATGTTCATCATATCTCAATTGTCATGCCTCCCATGTTTTAAACTTTTTTAACTAATTCTTGTGTCTAAGAATTCTTCAAGCAGTCTATTTAACTTATGATAACTTAGCCTTTTTACTCTTAGGCCAAATGGGCTTAATTACTTTTAGGCTATCTCTAAAATGATTGTGATTTTTGTTTACTTTTCCTTATTAGTAATGATTTAAAAATTATCTTACTAAAGTAAATTGAAATTTGAAAAGGTATTTTTAAATATCAATTACAAATTAATTACTAATTTACAAAATTAAACATAATTGAATTTTAACATGATAGAAATTAATTTTATTTTGTATGTCCAATTAAATCATTTGATGAAGAAATGATTAAAATATACATTATAACTATATATGAATATGTTAAGTCAAATCATTTTCATAGTCCTATATTTGGACATTCACGATATGTTACTAAACATCAATCTTGATTTATGATTACAAATTATTTAATTAAAAATTATCTAATTACAATTATGAATTATAATTATTATTGATAAATTGTTATCAACATATTAAGAAACTAATTATTCACACACATAAAGCAATTAAAGATAGAATTTTTAATTAAAATAAATTTGAACTTACTTATGAAATTTCAAAAACTTGAATGATCAAATATAAAATATCTGACTATATTAAAACTAAACTCTAATTATTAACTAGATTTGGTAAAGTTTAGTTTTCCCTGTAAAAGGGGAAAAAGCTGATGATAGAATTATCAATCTTGTCTAATCTTCTTTAACACTTAGAATTTTCTTGCTTTCTTTCTTCTACGCATATTACTAAAAGTTGAACAATTAAATAACTTGTAGCTAGTTTCTTCATCAAGGAATAAAATATTTTGTAAGATATCCGAATTAGATTTATGTTTAACTTTTTATTTTTATTTTATTTTAAGTTAATTTATTAAAATAATTATTTGGTAATTTATTATTTTCTAATTTTATTTCAAGTTGTTCTATTAAAATAATCATTCCATAAATTATAAAAACTATTTTATCTCCTGATATGATGTCCATTAATTTCCCAACGGGTTAATTAGCGGTGGTAAATGAAAAATTCGGTTACTTATTTGACACATGATTTAATGATTAATCAATTTGCCTGGATAGAGCATAAGATGGTTACATACTAGCATTTCAATGACACTTATTCTGTTTTGATCAGGGGTCAATCTCTAGAAATTGTTGATGTAATTCCTTTAGCTGATTACATTTCAGTGTTGGCTGTCAGCTGATTACATTTCAGTGTTGGCTGTCAGCTCAAGAATGATGCCTTCGATTGATGGTCGGAAGTTTACTGGATCAAGGTTTGAAATGCGGTGTTCGATCGGCAACTACATCAGACAGCGAAATTTGGTAGCTGGTTAGCTCACCTTGTCGAAAATCAGTATTTTCGATACAGAAGTTTACACGCCAAAATGGCCTAGCACCATGATATTAAAATCTACAAGTTCCAGAATTTCATACTTCCTGTGCTACTCCGCATGGAACCGTGGGAAACCACGATCCCTCCAACTAATTCAGCTGATATTCCGCACCACTTGAAATCCATGACTACCATGCATTGAACATCAATCTCGGATTGTGATCTATCTGAACCTGATTGTAGTAAAAATGGATCTTAAACTTATCAATGTGCTAAGAGGAATCACTAATGCAGTAATTGATTTAAAGAAATGAGATTGAAAGAAAGTCTCTGCAGAAAGTAAATGGAACTCATGTTGAATGGTTTCAACACATCTCCAATCCTTCACCCAGAAAAAATTACAAACTTTGGAGCTATAACATATAAATTCATTACAATCTTAATTTTTCATGACATCTAAAAATAGGAATGAAAAGTATAAGCTAATGATGATTAAGTTGCATTATATCAAACATCGTTTGTAATGTTTACAGGAGCTTGGATAATAAACTTAATGCTAGTTGTTTACATTGGTGTACTTGGTGAGTTAAAAGCAGATTCTAACATCAGGACGCAGTTCAAATGGATTGGTGCTCCAAGTGCTGAGAATGGCCATCAACAATGTGGTCAGGCTTTTCGTCAAATCCCCAAAACTTGGCAGTCTTTATATCGTCCTGAGCCATTAACCGTGAGAACTCTTGGTGATCATACTTTAGTGTAGCCTTTCCTCCGAATTCGCTTGGGAGATTGTCGATGTCAAAGTAAGATTTCATGAGCTCAACGCTTTCGTTGTTTTTTGGGTACACAAACTTCACCTTATGAAAGGTTCTTGGATCCAGGAAATACTTGATTGCCTGCAAATGAAAACGAATGATTAGAAGACTCACAATGTACATAATCTTGCACGAAATTTACATGAGCACAAACCTTCCAAAAAACCTCAAAAATCCTAGGAGGATTGTAAAGAAATGCAACATTGAGCCTCTCAGGATAGTGGTTCTGCAGAATGCAACTGATATCACGGGCCACTTTAACAGGTATGTTGGTGTTTAATGTCCAGCCACTGAAGTCTATCAACCATGACATCTGTTCTTGACCCTCACCGAGATTAAGGATACTATTTTCGATAAGGTAGATCAAATGGGGAATAGTTTTTTCTGTACAGGCAGCTTTCTGGCATGGTAAATCGATGTTACAGGGATAGAGACAACCATCAACATAATAATAGGAACATAAGCATCTAGGTGGTTTGTTTCAGACCTGCAATCCTGGCCTCATTATTAGCACAGTCCTGCCATATCGATCACAAAAATTTGCTCTGGAGACTTTACCGCACTCTCCTTCCTTTGCAACTTCATGCTAGAGAATTGACTTGTCTATTTTGTTAAATAGATCGACCGAGTAGAATATGAAGATATAGGATAACCATTTAAATGAAAGTTGCAAGTAGAGATATGCATAACGAAAAAGTCCTGAACTGACCGATATTAGTCTCCCGGCCAGTGTTAGGCATTTGGCCAAATCGTCGTGAGAAAGATTGCTTTTAAATTTAGTTATGTAAATTTAAATCCCACTAACAGAGGGAAGGTACTTCTCTGTTATTTCTTCAAATTTAACTTAACTCTCTGACCAGAAGGTGGATTAGTTGGATTGAAGTGATACTTTACCAAAAATAAAACGAAGGAAAAAGAATATTGTCATACCCAGCGGATTTCTTCAGGCTTGAAAGTGGCCCTCCATTTGAGTGTCTCTTCCAACATTTTCTTTGCTTTGTCAACATTCCAGTTCCGGGCTTCCAGGTATCTTCTCAAGCAAGCATCAGTGCAATATTTCAAGCTGCGTCCTGACAGGGGTCCGATGGCCGCCTTCAGCTCACTAACCTGAAAGTTGTATAAGAAGCATTTAGTGCCCTTTCTCCATAGTTCGAGTTAAGTGGCAGTGAAATTGAAACAATCAGAATCTTTCTTTTTTCTTTTAATTTTGTAGGCTGCAGTTGAAACAGAGCGAGGGCTAACTGAGAGTGGTTACTTTCTATATCCATTTTCTTACTACCTTTGCATCCCGCTCGATGTGTTCTTCCTCCCCATGGTTTTGCGATTTCTTTCTTCTAAGAAACATGTTGACTGCAGTTTGTCAACGGGAAAATTCAGATGCTTTGTAGGAAATACCTGTTACCCTGTAAATCCATAAGTTGAAATCATTACAAGCAGAAATATTGAAAGAGCTAAAAAGCAACGGAAAGACAGACGATCCCTACCAAAAAATCTGCCAGATTGCAAATGGCCACATGCAAAGGGCCCTATCTTGTTTGTGTTTACTGTTCCAGTACAAAAATTAAATGACTCAGACAGCAGAACTATTGGCCCAAGAACATGAAATTCTTTACCTCCATAACTAAGAAGAAACATGAACACAACGAAATTAATGATTAAAAAGTAACCTCTCTGAGGTAAAGAGTCAGAACAGAAAAGTCCAGGACTCTAGGAATCCTGATGTCTGACCAAGTATCAAGGACCTTTTGATTTTTTTTTCTTTTTACATTTAGTTCTGGAAACAGAACTGAAGGACAGATAAAAACCTGAAAGAAGCAGACAGCTAATGACAGGGTATATAGGTGATGAAGTCTAAAATGATCCCATCAGCTCCTTCAAACTACACCAGTGATTGCAGCTTCAACTCCTCTTAAACAAAAGATGTAGAAGAAGCTCCTTACTCCCGAGTCGACAGATCCAGGCTATAATTTTGGTTTAAATGTTCTAACCCTTTTATTTGGTTGTTAAAAGAAAAGGAAACAACAAAAATATAAACGCGATGCAGATATACCTAGACTGCCAAAGCTGACCAAAAGGCAGAAGCAGCAGAGAGAATGGAGAGAAGTTTCTTGCTACATCTGCTTTTCTGCCAACTATACGAGAGAGCTTTGGCTAGAAATAAATTTAGGAATTATTATATTAGACAATATTATTATTTCAGTATATTTAATCGGTAAAATTGAGCAAGAAGAGTTACGATACATAATAGAAAAGGATAAAAACACAACTTTTTAATAATTATTAAATTGCATCAATTACATAATAAGAGTAAGGAGGTGGTTGATTCATATCAGGGATGAGAATGAATATAATGAATAATAAAAATTAATATAATCATTATAATTATGATAGTTGATTATATGATGGTTGATTAAGAGAAAAAAATAATTTCTATTATCATTCACAGTGGTTGATTTGTTAAAAATATTATGAAATAAAAATATGTTAAAATTTTATTTTACGTCAAATTTTAATATATTTTAATATATTATATTTAATTCTAAAAAAGAAAATAATATAATTAATTAGTGATATTGTAATTAAATATATTTTAAGTAATTATATTGAATTAGTTATAATTTAATTAATTATATGTAATTAAGTATATTTTAATTAATTATATTTAATTTTTTTAAAAAAAAGAAGATGTATGTCATATACTATAAAGGGTATTGACGATTCTCCCAAAGTGAGAAGAAGATCATACTATAAAACCATGCCCCTTAGACTTGACATTTTCAACATGAAGACGAGAGGCTGATGCATTGACCTTTGAACTGTATGCTTGAAATTGGAAAGTCTAAAACAAAGTAGGCCCCTTTTGGTAGGGAACATAATTATGGGAGCACATTTTGGTCAATATTTACAAATGTTTTGAATTTCTAATAATAGTATTGGCCATGAATTGAAGCAGCCAGTCTCTTTCCCTTAAATTTAAATGTACTGGAAACGCTATTTATCTTGGACCAGATTCCTTAAATTTAGATGTACTGGAAACACTATTTATTTGGGACCATAATATTTTTTATCAAATAAAAAAAACAGAATGGAAAGGAAATTTTATGGTGTATGTTTTCCGACTTCAATAGCCACTAAAGTAGCTTCCATGTTCTAGAAACGAAAAAAACAGTTTTGTTTCTCTTACTTTTCAGACACTTAAGAGTATTAGTGATACAAGTCATCAAAGTTTGTATGCTCTTAGATGTGTCTTTAATTTTGGCAGAATTAAGAGTTTATCGACATTAGACATTTGCAAAACAAAATAATCTTAGAATATGAATAACTTGTTAAAGATTAGAAATAACAATAGATCGGCCCATTAGCCTAAATTCAGATGTTTTCAATGAACCGGTTCATGGGTCAAGTCAAGCTTATAACAGTCCGAGACCTAATTTTTCTAAACAAAATAATAACATTTTGGTTAAGAGAATTAGGCCTCAGGAAAACCTAGGTCTGAGTAATCCAAACTCCGACTCTATTAAAAAAAATTATTTTACACATTTAATTTTTAAAAAAATTATTTTAAAAACATCCCAATTCAAGATTGTGTAAGTAGCTACGTTTAAGATACCGTTCTGTACCAGCCAGTACCGTACCGTTCGAAAGACGAAACGATATCGGGTTTGATGGTACTAGCCATAAGTACGCCTCTCACAATACCAGAATAAACGGGGTCGGTATTGTGAATCCCCAACTTTTGAGGACCAATCTGTAAAGAAAAAAACCCTAAAATCCCCCCCCCCGACACCTCTCGTCTTTCATCTGCCTCTCATTTTTCAATTTTTGCTTTCTCTCTCACTGACTTGTCCTCTCTCTATCACTCTCGTCGTCCTCTCCTCCACTCCCAGCAGTTCGTGGTGCTCTCTGACAATGCTTCACTACTCCTCCACCACGCGACGTCATCTTTGCCTCTTCGGACGTCTTCTTCCACCACGTGACGTCCCCTGCCGCTTGTTGCCACCTCCGCGATGACCACCAACCACCATAAACTCCTCTCTCCAGTTTCCCGATAGATCTAAGAATAATACCAAATCTTGACCCAACTCATCACCGAATTTGATCGTGAATTTCTGTTCTGTTGGGTGTGTTTTTTTTTCTATTTCTGTTAGAATGTTTCTGGTTAATTTTTTATATTGTGAATTCTGATTGTTTCTGGTTAATGGAATGAAATTATGAAGGATTGGTGATTGTTTCTGGTTAATTGTTTGTGTTGGAGACTTAGAGTTGGATTGGATTTGAAGTTGGTAATGGAAATGTGAAATTTGTGGTTGGTTTTTGGTTTTGGTAATGAAAATATGAAATTTGTAGTTGGTTCAGTTGGTATTTGGTAATGAAAATGTGAAAGCTGAATATTTGTTAGTTTGGTTCATTAGTGGTTTGAAAATTGAACATACAAATTTTGTTTACTAAATTTGAAAATAAAAACAGAAAATTAAAAATAAAACAAAATTTGTCTATAATTCCAATTTTATTGTCTATAATTCCAATATACCAGATTTCAAAGTTACCATCATTTATTGTCTAAAAAAGAAATTTCAAAGATCATTGACATCAGTCCTAATTTTCTCTATAAAATTCACATGCCTTCAATGTTTTGATCTTTGTTAGTGAGTTATTCACTTAATCGACGTTTGGGTAATTGGCTGAGTTAGGTTGACAACAGGAGGTTGTAGGAATGAATCAATGAAGTCTTCCAAAATCTTAATGCAAAAACTAATCAAAATTATGGATCTTTCTGTAGTAAAATCATTTTTATGTATATATCTCCTCTATTATGTAATTTTATTACTTGAATTAGTACCTTGTGTTGTGTCATAATTTTTTCATTTACTAAAATGAATATTGTTAATATGTTGACGTATCTTAGAACACATTTTTCGTTCTTTTATCTTGTAACTACTTTACTATTTTTTAGTTAAGAGATAAGGTTAATGGGCGATTAAAGTTAGAGTTATAATTAGAGTTAGATTCAAAGTTAATCATCTAATTAACACTTTTTTGCTTGAAAATTCGAAGTTTAGAAATTGCAATTTTTATGGTGTATATTAGGTTTAAAATTTCAATTTAATTCTAATAATCTTATCCAAATTTACAATAAAATATTTTATTATCCCTAATCTTTTTGATTCATCTTGATTATTGTAAGAGGATAATTAGTAAAAAAATTATGTGGTAATGGTTTAGGGGGTTCTTTACATATCATTGCTTTATGAAGAACTTAGCGTTAGTACTGCTAATTTTGTTGCTAACTATGTGGTAATGGTTTAGGAGGTTCTTTACATATCATTGCCTTATGAAGAACTTAGCGTTAGCACTGCTAATTTTGTTGCTAAAACTACTAAAGGATTAATTTCTTACAGAACTAACATCTTCATTTTTTTGTTACAGATAAATGGAAGAAAGTTCAACTACTCTTGATCAAACTACTTCAAGAAGATATAATGATCCAGCTTGGGCTCATGCTGCATTAGTTCCAGGTATGAAGAATCATACAATTTGCTTATTTTGTAACAAGCATTTGAAAGGTGGAGGAATCACCCGATTGAAGAAGTATTTAGCTGGGGTTAAAGGAGATGTAAAACCCTGTAAAAAAGTAACTCATGATGTGAAGTGACAAATGAAAACATTACTTTAAGAATATCAACATGAGAAAGATAGAAGGGAAATGTTGAATTTTGAAATTGGTAGTGGAAGTTTGTTTTCTAATTTTCGTGGTGATTGTGGAAATGTTGAAGGTAGTAGTGGTAGTCGTGGTGGTTGTGGTACTAGCAGTGTTCCACCTTAGACCTAAGAAGAAGTACCTGAACTTGATGTGAGGAAGAGAAGAAGGTAGATGACTAGTTTCTTTTTACCATGAACAATTGCTGGAGCCCAACCTTCAATTCGTAGCGGCTTACAATGTCGATATAGAAATAGATAGATGGTGGTATGATACACATTCATCATTCAATGCTTCTCAATCTTATTATTACTAACCTATGATGGATGTAATAGCCTCTTATAGTCCAACATACAAAGGTCCTTCGATTGATGACTTAAGAGGTAAACTTTTGAGTTGTTCTATTTCTGAAATTAGAAGTTATTTGGCTGAAAGAAGAGTGAATTGAGGTACTTATAGATGTTCAATCATATATGATGGTTGGACTAATAAAGACAAGAGCCTATTATAATTTTTTATTTTAGTCTACAAATGGCTCTATATTTTTGAAATCTATTGATACAATTGGCTTTATTAGAAATACTGAGACTTTGTTTAGGATATTTGATGAAGTTGTGAATGAAGTAGGGTCAGTAAACATTGTTCAATTTATTACTCACAATGATTCCGCTTATAAAGTCAGGAAAAAGGTTATAGAATACGTATGATTCTTTTTTTGGACTCCTTGTGTTGCACATTGCATTGACCTAATGCTAGAAAATATAGGGAATCCTAGGTATTTTCTTGTTATTGATGAGACTATGCAGAAAGCTAAAAAGGGGACAACGTTCATTTATAATCGTGCATGGGTATTGAATTTAATGAGAAAGGAATTTACCAATGGTAGGAATTTATGTTGTCTTGCTGTGACAAGATTTGCAAAAAAAATGTTATCACTTCAGTCTTTGGTTTCGATAAAGAAAAAGCTAAGACAAATATTTACAAGTGATAAATGGATTGCATCTCAACATTCTAAGTTTAATACTGGAGTGGAGGTTTGTAATATTATACTGGAAGATAGAAAATTTTGGTCTAAATTTCAATTTGTTATCCGAGTTTATGAGCCTTTGGTCACTTGGCTGATAGTGAAGAAAAGCTAACAATGGGTTAAATTTTTTATCTCATGGAGAGAGCGACGGAAGCAATCAAGGCCAATCTGAAACATAGGCCTTCTTTATATACACCATATCTTTCAATCATTAATGAGAGAAAGGAAAGCTAACTTTCTTCTCCGTTGTTTGCAACAAGGGCATTTTTTAATCCTAGTGTTTTTTTGGGACTGGATCTTAGTAAGCAAGCTGAAGTTAATAGAAGAATACTTTTAACTAATACAACGATCGTTAACATTGACGCGATGCAAGATCTGTTAAGCTCACAAATGGAGCTTTATAAGTTGTGTTATGGAAATTTTGGAGTGTCGATTGTTATTCGACAAAGAGGAAAACTTTCTTCAGGTATTAGTTACTTCCTTTTTCTTATTTATTGAAAATTAATTATTACTTTATTTTATTTATAACGCTACTTTTGTTTTCTTATAATTTATAGTTTCTTGTTGGGATCAATTAAGAAATGGTGTTCCAGAATTGAAAAGGTTTGCAATTCAGATTTTAAGTCAATATGTGAGTGCAATAGGTTGTGAACGAAACTGAAACACATTTAAATTTATCCACTTCAAAAAAAAGGAAAAGATTGGAGTATAAGAGGTTAAATGACTTGGTTTTCATTCGTTACAATTTAAAGCTTCAGAAAAGGTATATTCTTATCATTATTATTTTCAATATAATTTCTTATAGTTTTCTAATAATTAAATTTTATTGTTTACTATGAGTCTTAATAGTACAAGTAGTTCAACTGATCCAATTTCTATTGATAATTTTGATCTTTTGGTGGTTTCTAAAGAACCAAATTTGGTGGATATTAATGACTTAGAAGAAAATCTTGGATGGGAAAGCATTGACATGTTGTTTGGTGCATTAAATTTAAATGATAATAATGATAAAGCTCTTCTCAATGATGAGGATTTTGTTCCATATGATAATTAGGGTCAGTGCAGTTATAGCGGATATCTTCCTATTAATGATTGAATTTCGTTCTAGGTTATTTTTTCCTCTTCTTTTGATTTTATTTATATTTGATGTTTTTCAGTTTATGTTAAATTCTATATACGTAATGTAATTGTAAATGTTTTTGTTTCAGGTTTAACTTTAACTTAATTGTTTTCTCGTCATGATGAAATTGTAATAGTTAAGGATATTTATTGGTCTTTTTGTTGATGTTTTGATGTAATTATTATTTATTAAAATGATGAAATTGTATTATTGTAATATTTTAAATACTTTGTATTATTCTTATTTTTACATTTATATTATGATGATTGTCTTTTTTATATTAATTGTGGTTATTATTTATATGTTAAATATTTAAAAATTATTGTTATTTCATATTAAATTGTTAATTGTGATTATTATTTATTATTATGATTTTTAGAAATAGGGTTAATGTAAAATTGTAAAGTATACATCTGTACAATATACTAATGGGCTATTTTGAAATTTTTAAAAAAATTTAGGGATTATTTTATAAATTTAAAAAATTATCTAAAATGGTACCTGGTATTGACCAATACTATTACAATACTGTATCAGAACTTAATCCGATACTAAATTTGATAAGGTATTCACAACTTTGGCAAGTAATTGCAATGTCATACTTCGTATTCTCTTTCTCACACTCTCTTTGTATTGTCTTTCTCACATTAATAAAATAAATATATTTCCTTGCGTGTGGTCTCATGCGCCTAGGTCACATATTGGTGGTTAAACTACATTAATTGTGTATTTTTTGTTTTGTTTATTTTCTTCATATTGCTTCTGTTCACTGTTCTGTTTGCACAATATTTGGTATTGAAGGTGAGAATTTACTGTCAAGTTGAAGTTTGGTATTGAGAAATTTAATGAATTCAATGATTTTACAAATGGTTAATAAGACCGAGACCGAGACCGAGACCGAGACCGTTGGGCTGTTCTATCTTTTGTCTTTTGTTTACTTAATTGTTCATTTCACATTGTTTGCTTATAATAAAAAAATTCAATAAATATTATCATTGGGTCCCTGTTGGAAGATGCCTTATCTTTTGTCGACTCAAGGATGCCTAACTTTACACTCAAAAGTCCTTTCACACAAGCTCATCATCTTGGTGCTTTATTATTACTATTTTTTCTTTTTCTGGTTAATATAGATTCACCAGACGATATTTAACCCAATCGTCCATGCACTATTATAGTTAATACTTACTATATTAAATTAAACACTAAATAAAGTTTTCGGATGTGCCATTCAAAGGGGAGGGAACTCCCTTTTGTTTCACTTATAAGTTGTAACCTTTTAGGTCCAGAACCTTCATGACTGAAATGCCATTAATTATCATCATAATCCTGTCCTAATCTCTAAATCGGAAAAAGACAAGTATCGGTCGAGTTGAGGCCAACTGATTAAGATGGATTGAAAATGATCTTAATCAAACAAATTCCACAGTTGACTAGTTTGAAGATTAGCAGCTCACTAAAACTTGATTTCACCTTAAATGGAGATTTGGTACTTGGTGAGCCCTTAGCCAATAGCAGCAACCCAACAATTGATGAATACAAAACCTAGATAAACACAAGATGTTAAACAAAAGAAGGGTAACACAGCACGATTGCCATTTGTTTTCTTTCATTTTTTTATCTGTTTGAAATCAAAATATCGCATTGATGTGAAAGATAAAAAAGAAAGAAAAAAAAAGCTGGTGTAAGATATATTATATATATGTGTAAGAAATAAAGAAACAAAGTTGTGGTGAGTTGATATAGACTTCGCTAAATTGCCCATGTATTTGAGTTACATAACATGGTTAACTCTGCAACATCTTGTCCTTCGACTCGGAACCTAAATCATCAATACTGGTGAGGTTCGGCTTCTCGTCAATTCCCCAGAACTTGACAGTTTTTATATCGTCCTGAATCATTAACCTTGAGAACTCCTCATAGTCGTACCTCAGTGTGGCCTTTCCACCAAATTCGCATGGCAGATTGTTCTCATCAAAGAAATATTTCATGAGTTCCAAACTATGTTGATTGTTTGGGTACACAAACTTCACTTTCTGGGAGGTCTTCGTATCCAGGAGAAACTTCACTGCCTGCAAATGGAATTCATTTCTTGCATCACTACGAAAGTTATTACAACTTGAAATAGGAGAAAAGTTGATGGACAGGCAAACGTTAGATAAACAACATGGTTTAGAATTTGGGAATTCCAAATTAGACCAAATGGCGAGAAATTTGTTGATATGTCTATGCTTGCTAATATATAAAAATCAGGGCGAGTAGTTTACCTTCCATATTCCCTCAAAAAACCTAGGCGGATTATATATAAAAGCAACGGCAAGCCTCTCAGGGTAATGATTCTGTAAAATTTTAGTGGTCTCGCGAGCTATTTTGATAGGGAGATTGCCTCCAAAGGTCCACCCTGTGAAGTCTATCAACCATGACATCTGTTCTTGTTCCCCAGAAAGGTTTAGGATGCTATTTTCAATCAGATAAACCAAATGGCGGATACCGTCTTCTGTCCATGCCGTGTTCTATGAATTGTATAAGAAGAAAAACAAAATCAAATTTCAATCCACGCACAAAATCGCAGTGAACATAGAGATCATGGTTATGAAATCAAGATATATAGTTTAGAGACCTGAACTCCTGGTCTCAAAATAAGCACAGTCCTCCCAAATTTGTCCTTAAAGTTGGCCCTCGAGACTTTGCCTGTCCTACCTTTATGTGCGACGTCGCTCTGGACAGGGCAGATGTGTAAATAACTAGATTAAAATCAATAAGTCAGTGGAAAACAGATGATACATAATAGCATATCGCACCCAACGAATTTCTTCAGGTTTGAAGGTTGCCCTCCAAATGAGTGTAGCTTCAATCATTACTTTGGCCTTGTCAATATTCCAGTTCCGTGCCTCCAGGTATCTCCTCAAGCATGAGTCGGTGCAATATTTCAAGTTGCGTCCAGATAGAGGTTCAAGAGCAGCTCTCAGTTGGCCAACCTAGAGGTTGTACAAGAAGCATGAGTTCGTTCTCTACACGGGTATAATTCCATAATTCGAACTATGTGCTCAGACTAATATTGCAACGCAATCTAATGATTGCACTAGAATAAGGATTTATGCTTTGGCATGTTAAGAATAGAAAAAGGGCTAGCTTGTCAGATCAGTATCAAGCCTTACTCATATCCACATTGGTTAGTAATTCAGTACCTTTGAATCTGAATCTGGATTGTCACTTCGTCGATGCTTATACGATAGCCTTCTATCAATCGACATGGTGACTGCAAAACATCCAAGGCACATTAAGTAGTTGAATGAAAAAATTCAATCATCTTCAACATAACTTTAGCTCTTCTTCCTCTTTAATTACTTTCTTTTGTTTTCGCATTGGGACGTTTCGGGAAACTAATAAGCCAAGATCTGAAGATATTAAAATCTAAAAGAAAGAGCAAAAGGGTATAGAATGCCAACGTTACAGGATTTCTAATGCCTAAATCAAATACACAAAGTCCGGCGTAAGCAAAGAATTTATTGTTATGTCGAGTTTAAATTTCGTCTTATTTTAAAGCTTGTTTTATTCCGAAGTTTTGGGATTAATATACAACTAACAATTGTTCAAACATTACTACAAAGAAACTAGAGTTCTCCTTTTCTTGGTCTTTTTTTTTTTTTTTCGGGATGTAGGAGGTCATGTCCAAATTAATAGCAATGGCAACTCAAATCTGTACCTCATTTTCGTGCACGGGCATTCTAGATAGAAGACTAATACTAGTTTTCGAGACATAAGCTGGTCACCAACAACAAATGCTAATAAAAATGCAGAGCAAGAATTATAAAAATGTACAACAGCAAACCTGATAAAACAGCAGATCAGGGGAAGTGACGAAGGAGAGGGTCTTACTTGTAATGCCTCCCTCCCGTTTATGACACAATTGCGACTTTTATATATAGGCATGCACATGTGGGAAATGAAATAAAACGCCAGACCAAGCATCCCGATACTCCCCAGTCCCAGCGAAGTGTATAACTACTGTTGAAATGCGGTATCTCCTTATACGACTACTCGGCCATTTCTTCTTAGATGTATTCACTTATCTTTTCACACTGTAAAAAGACATGGTAAGTAATTTGTTTCACTTCTTTTCTCTAAAATAAATAACTTGTATCGTTAAGTCGCATTATAAATTGTTTTTAGTTATTTTCTTAACTGTTTAGAAATGAAAATTAACCTATTCCCTTTTTATGGCTCAACAAGAAAGGTTCTACAAGCAATCTAAAAGGCAGAGTAACGCCAAGAGAGTAATACGAAGTAGGGAATAAGTGACATATTCATCGTAAATATGACGATAATTGTTATAATTAAGGTGTTGGATTAAAGACAAACTAAAATATATTGCTAAATGATGCCAAGAAAGGAATAACAATTTTGATGAACTTTTTAAAGAGTAATGAAATGCTAGTCTTATTTGGCAATTAGTTGATTGAATTAGCTGTTAAGAATTTATATTTTAGATATTTAATTTTACAAAAATTAAGTTTATAACTATAACATATAAAAAAATAATAATAAAATAATAAATAAATAAATAAATGATTAATATTTAATTTAATATTTTTCTATAATTTATAAATTAATTAAACAATTTTAATAAAATAATCAAAATTTCAACTTTAAATACCTTATCCCCTATCTTTAAAATATTGGTTTTAAGAATTAGACTTCAATTTGTAAGTTTTATTTAAAAAAATAAAATTGAAATGATTAAAAAAAAACAGAAAAAGTAACAGGTGTATCTAAAAATGAAAACGCTTATGACATTGTAAGTTTTATAAGAAAGTTTAAAATTAAAATGATAAAAACAAAAAAAGAATCATACGTGAAGTGAAATCTCACGCCTGTGACAATTATGTTTTTAGAACAAAATATGTGACAATTCTTATAAGATAAGGTGCGTGACAGTTATGTTTTTAGAACAAAATAAATTAGATAATAAATGATATTTGACAATTACAAACATCCTCTTAAATCTATAGCTATTCTTTTTCGAAGATACAATAGTTATTAACGTTCAACCTTTATCAGTTGAATACCAAAACGTTCCTACAGAAGAACTTTTTAAAAAATTAGTAAATTAAGTTGAATCAACCAACCAATATACTGATAATTAAACAAAATTTTCAGGTATAAAACAGCTAACACCCTCCAATATGTTAAAACATGACTTAAACGTCATCCACCGTCCGAGGCACTATGTTTAACATAAAATATAATATATTATGCGTGACTTCTAAAGCATAGCTATTTGTATTAAGATTGGACATGTGACACATCTTTAAAGAAACGTTGGGACAAAACAATAATTATTTTAAATAAATACAATTATAAATTTAAGATATTATCGTTCTAAATAAATAAATTTATAAAATCAAGATACAATATATAATACATTTGAACAAATGAAGTAGAATTAAATAGATATTAAATGAAAATTACTTTATAAATTAGTGAAAAAAATCCTTTTGATTTCATAAAAGTATTTAATAAAAATATAAAACTAAACATATTGAATGAAGATTTACGATATAATATAATATTTTTATAATTATTCAAAATAAAATTTAAAAATAAAAATATATAATTATGTTAAATAAATGCACTAATAATATCAAAATACAATATGAGTATATTCATATCTTTTAATCGTTATAAATAAATATTTGTAAAATCATAATTATTAAATTAAGATAACTAAAACGTAATATTAAGTATCTGGGGGAAAAAAGAGCTTTTAGTTTGATATTAGTCTTGTATGAACTTAATATTTATATTTTAAATAGGAATAAAAAAATAACTAATCTTCGTATGTGATTAAATATTTTAATAATAAATTAAGTTTTATTATAAAAATATTTAGTATTTACAAAGTATAATTTTTTACATTTAATTATATTCCATTTTTAACTTTTAAATGATATAAAAAAAACGTTGAAAATGATATTTAACATTATAAAATTCTTATAATAATTTATAGAAAATAAAATCACATATATTAAATAAAATATTAGTTCAATTCTAATTAAGTAATACAAGTTGTAGATGTCCCAAGTTACGTACCTTTGATTGATTCTTTTGAGGTCTAAAGCTTAAAAGTTTTAATATATTAAAGTATCTTAACAAAGTTGGGTCTCATATGCCACCTCCGAATTGGAGACATAATAAACCTTCTAGTTGTTCAAACTTGAATTGGGATCATAAATTTTCATTGCAGTTCTCAAGATTGATATAAACATTGTATCTATTTTTATCAAAGGCATCAAAAACAACTTTGTGATCGTGTGCTAAATTGATAGGACAGCTGAGCTTTCTAAATTCATTTGTAGGTATACTTTAGCGAAAACAAGAGAAATAGACAAGTAATAAGAAGTCAGGGTTGTATCGAAAATGTTCACGCCATCAAATGTAACGCTTCCCACCTTCTCTTCCAGGAGAAAGCTACCGGAGTAGAAGACAACGCTTCTTAAGTAACTTAACCAAAGCTCTCTCCCTCAAATAAGTGTAAATTAATATCCTAAGATTTTAACTTATTCCAAATCTTATTTTTCGCTCTTAGATTTGGAACTATGGTAAAAGCTCGTAACCTATTAACCTTACGGATAATCATTTTGCTACTCGGTTGTAGTTATTAAAAGAGAGGGAAATAAAGCCACGAGGTAAAAGAGAAGCGCAATATAAGAAGCAGATGAAAGAGTTAATTTGGTACAAAGAAAAAGTAAATTAAGGAATTACAGCAAAAGTAAAGCCGAGGCAATAGCTAAAAAGTATTGGATAAAGAAGAGATTCATGAGCCAACTCAAAAAGGATTGTCTAAATTGGGTCCCATTTATGCAAATACAATAAAATCTCAAGAATAAATATTATAATCGCTACGAAGATCAGGCCAGTAGACGAGACTGCTATTGCTGCATACTCCTCTAATAATGGGATTTGATCCAAATTGCAAGGGAAAGCACCAGCTCGAATCACCTCATCTCTTTCTTTGTCTTCCATCTGACATAATTTACATAAAACCAATAATAAATATTAAACAATTATGATGAAAGCTGACTTGAAAAACCATAAAGGATTGCAGATGTGGGAGGATTCGAACCACCAGTCTCCCAACATTCCATTGGATCATTGAGAGCTTAACCAAGCTTACAGCAGATCTTCGCATCAAAAGATAAAAAAGATGGCTATACTCACGACGTGCCTTCTAAAATAATTTTTTCCCTTGGGCATCTAAAGATTCTATTCCTACCAAAGATTTAAAAATATAAATCCTTTTTTTTAGACCACCCCCAGACTTGGTCAAATACAGATTACTCAAGTCGACAAAATTAAGACAAGGCATCGCCACAAGCGAGGGTTTAAAATATAAAATATTTACTTAAATAATTATATGCACCGTCCATAATAACGCAACATTAACCGTGGATACAATTAAAATAAGCATTACGAGCTTCATAAAAATAGAGAACAGAAACATATCATAGCGTTTTCCATCGTAGCATAAAAACAACACTCACTGGTCATTTATTCTCGGATTTGGCCAGCCGTTTTATTAGACATCATACATGACTTTCACCTTAAGTTGGCGTTTTTGAACGGCTACTCTCCAATAATTGTATTACCAAAATACAATGCTCGATTCCTAACGGAAAAAAATAATACCATTAGAAGCATTGATGAAATAGATAATTAAACAATAGAAGATGAAATAGCACGTAAAATCTGAAACGGACTCTACAAAAAAATGTATTAAGCACTAAATCATATGCATACACAAACGCGCTTATAAAAACAATTGGGGGTATATTATAAAGATCAAACTAACACGGAGGAGATCGCTTAGGAATTGGTAAATCTTCAATGCCATCAGATCACTTTCTACTAGTAAATGCAGGAAAACAAGAAATAAGCATGAATCACGGCTGAAACGCAAACTCAAAACCACGGTATAATTCGTCTTGACCATCATACACAAAATAGACACTAATAATCCTCATATGTGACTGCAGCCAATTGTTCCCACCATTTGCGTTTGCAGGCAATGATCTTGCGGGCTTCATAAACTTCCCAGTACAGCATATTTGAAAAGACACCAAAAAAAAAAAATATACAGAGAGCTTTAAATATTACATTCATCTAGAAGCAACTGAGGGCCGGGGAAAAAAAAACATGTTCAAAGCATAATAATTATCGAACTAGAATATAAAAGATGCTTAATTATGATAGCAATAACTACAAATTGACGAAGAGAATACTGATTCCTGATTCTTGTTACCGATAAACTCACGATTATAAAAGCAATTAACAAGCAAATGAACATTTCTTTTACCACTTAACGACGAACGGAGAAAATTATTTGAATCATTACCATCACTTTCAAAATGGATGACACCTCGATCCTATTCCTTTGAGAACAAATACGGAGCAATTTGTTTTCATGTCTTACCATCATTTCCAAAACTGATAGATTCCTCAAATACTATTTGCTTTGAGATCAAAGTGTTGTACTCCACATTATGGAACTGTCATAATCCAGAAGAGAAATTAACTCAGAAGTTTTTCTGGATTAGCAAAATGGAGATTTTCGTTTTCCCATGTAGCTTTGAAGCTGTTTATGAACTTTAAAGACTACTAAATGATTTTAGGAACTTAAATTTAGATCAGAAATTATACCTTCCAGTTAACCCATGATTGACTGATGTCAAATAAAGAACTTTGTGACAGTTGATTACTCTCATACCTTAAAACTTTTCCATGGAGAACCTTCTGGATTTGTGAAGCGGACATAACTGGGCAGCGCAATGATTATGGAAGGATGGATTTGGTTTGGTAGACGTAATAAGAAAGCTGGGACAAGGCACACACTGTAGAGAGGAGATCCCGAGCAATCCCCGTGCGATCCCCTCTCAAGACACAAAAACGATCTTTTTTATTAGAATACGAGTGACCTGCCATGCAAGCGCACCTGTCATGGCAAAGGTCGGATGACAAAGATATTACAAGAAGACTCAGCCAGTTGGCGTTTTGTCTTCCGATATCTTTTACATCCAATTTATATCTAACATCAGATCACCGCATCGTCGACTTAGGCACAAGCTACGAAAGAAGCTTCAAGAACCACGAGCTAGTTCGGGATCTGCTCTGTACTGTCCAACCTAAACGCGAGGCCTAACATCTTTGTGTTCCCTATAACAACCACAGGCACAAATCACCACACACAATACTTTTCCATATACGGTTTACATATCACCAAACAAACAGTTCCGCAACCCACGAGCATAGGCGACAACTGCAATCGTACCATATGAAACCGATTCCCGA
Source organism: Erythroxylum longipes (assembly GCA_027563885.1). Taxonomy (NCBI): domain Eukaryota; kingdom Viridiplantae; phylum Streptophyta; class Magnoliopsida; order Malpighiales; family Erythroxylaceae; genus Erythroxylum; species Erythroxylum longipes. The sequence goes on along the minus strand of JAOQMS010000180.1, from coordinate 7,655,607 downwards.
TTATTCGAGAACATCTGCAACAGATCTGCAAACAAACCCAAACCGTCGATACCTAGACCAGCTAATCTAAATCCAGAAGATCAAAAGCTAATACTAGCTAAAAAATAATTGAACCAAAAGCTTAGATTTAAAGACTAGCGAACACTCACATCAGAAGGACCGATGGCTGGAAAAACATGACTTTATAGCCTGATCTTCACATACTTGTATCATCACCTAACAAAACGGCAACCAACATGTAGATCAGGACACGATCTATGAATATAAGACATCCACGCGCCTCTACGTTCCTCCGTCAGGAGGACATCGTAAGAGAAAGTAAAAACACCACCCCAGATTGAAGGCGGCGAATTGTGTGGCTCGGTTATCAGGTTGGTTTGTTATATAGCGAGTGTTGAGGAATGGACGGTCCAGATTAAAAGATTGGAAGCAAGATAGACGGGCAAGATTGGTTTTACGTGGTTGAGGCGGTGCCTTATTTAACGATTCGGTTGGGGATAAGGTCGGCATAACGTGGGCTGTGGGCAAGAGGTAGAAATTTCTTCGTGGCGTTTCACGTGCTCATCCGATAAACATGGACATTTCAGTTTGAAACTACCTTTGATTTCATTTTAAATAATAACTTTTTAATTTTCTCTTATTTCTAT
>JAOQMS010000180.1:7636177-7654881 GCA_027563885.1 Erythroxylum longipes | reverse complement strand
ATAAATTTTTAGTTGATATTTATAAAAATAAAAAAATTATTTAGTTTCATAACTTATTTTTATTTTATTCTTATTATACAGATTAATATTTTATTTTATTTTTAACAAATAAAATTTTATTTTACAGCTAATTCAATAATTATTACTGAAATATTTAATATAATTGAAAAAATTCATGTTATCAAAAAAAAATTCATGCATTTGACAAAACTAAAAAATTCCATAGCTCGTCATTTGACCTGGCATAATAGAAACTTTAGGAAAGAAATAATGCACTTTCGCATTCAAGAAAGGGTTATTCATTTTCACGATAACTTCGAAAGTGTAAATTGCAACTCACCGTCTAAGCAAAAGTTTAATAAATGTCTTGTTTGACAAATAGCTGATTAGTTATTTTTTAATATATTAAGACGTATTTAATTGTTTGATTACATTAATAATTAATAATTATATTTAATAATTAGTAGATTGGATTGACGGATTGAACTCAATTCGCTATTTTCAAACAACGATTAAAAAATTAAGGGACAAAAAAATAATTGTTTTCAAAAGTTATTATAAATTATTAAAAAGATAGAGATAAAGATAAAGATAGAAATAAAAATAGAGATAAGTTTAGCATATTATGATAAATTTCATTCTTTTAATCGCATATACAAAATTAATTTTATTAATAACTACCACATAAAATCGTGAGATTAGTAGTGTATCAACCGATGAGGTTAACATTATCGATTAAGATTTTGAATTTATACCACTAGATATATTTGAAGATATTGAAGTTAACTCTACACAAGAAGGTGTTGACGAACTGAGAATTCTGGAGATGATAACTATTCGTGATAATATTACTTCTAGTTTAATGCCAGTTAGACACTATTCTTAGATTATTATAAACATTTGTTTTAAATGATGGTGTTGACTTATTTTCCTTTATCAAAATTCTTATGAAAATATTCAAAAACATACTAAGATATAATTCTCATGTCTTTATAAATCATTTTTTTAAAGTAATGTCCTCATAAGTCATTTTACACATAAACGGTTAATACTAAACAACTAATTTTACCAAACATCTTTAAAGAAATAACTGATGTTATCCGCTGGTCAAATTAGTTATATTAATATGTTGTCAGCTAATCGCTGATAGAATTAGCTAATAGCCAATGCAATCCGTTGAGGGTCAAAATCTTGTAGAGCTAGCTAATCAAGATTTAAAGCAGAACTTTAGATTTAAAGCAAACTTCTAATAACATGTCAACCATATGTAGTAGCAAACTTAAAAGAAGTGCCTTACAAGAAGAAAGATTTAAGAACACTACATACAAAAATTACAATCACAATCACAAGCCTGAAACTATACCACTAATCTAAATAGTAAAATACTTTTTATTTGTTGATGATTAAATTTAACCCAAAAAATAGGGTAAATAGGTATATGAATTTGAATGAAAGTAACAAGCAAGGTTTGAGCTGTATATTATTAAGTAGTGAAAAAATTTTCTCAAGGGGAATTGATTATTAAGCAAAAACAATTATTGGTATTAATGTTACTCTTTGGCACAACTTTGAAGGCATTGTAAAAGGACTCGAGTCTGGCCCAACTTGAAGTCAATGGGCATAACTTGAGTTAATTAAACTTAAGTTAAACTTAGATTTTTTTTAATTTTTAATCTTCTGAGCTTAACCCAATCTAAAGCCAGATATATATTAAGTTAGCCAGGGTTCCTTGTTCCCTTCTCTTTGTCTCAACCATTCTTTTCATCTTTCCTCCTCTCCATTAAGGTGCTTTTCCTTACATCACCATCTTTATTCTCTCTCTGCTAAGGTGTTATTTTCATCATCGGCTTTCTTCATTCTCTCTACCTAAGTAGAGAAGCAAAGAGGAGTAAGATGACAACTTTGGTTTAAGGCAAAATCAACTTGAGGCAAATCAACAATAGGGTAGACCGTGAAGAGTTGAAGCTTAATTATCTAATTTTTATTTCTTAGTTAGATTCATCTATAGTTAGGCTATGTTTGATTGGACGTAAGATTTTTAATGGAATGGAATGGAATGGTTTATAATGGAATTGAATGTAAATGGATGTAATATTAGAAAATTATTGTTTCAAAGATATGTAAGTGTAATATAGTGAAATGTTGTTTAGAAGAAGAGTTCATAATATAATATAGTGAAATTTTGTTTAAAAGAAGGGTTCATAATATAATATAGTGAAATGTTGTTTATCATTTTACATTCCTTCTTATACCCCCAAATCGAAGGTAACTTATTTTTATTGTTTAGAATAAAATAGGATGTGAACTCTACCCTTCAATTTCATCTCATTCCATTCCATTATAAACCTCATCCCAAACTATGGAATAATATTACATTTCATTCTATTCCATTTGAAAATCCCTAAAGATATAGTTTCGCACAAATTATGAATCAGCGGCAACAGCTATAAGCTTTCTGCAAATATGAAAATAAAAAATCAAATACGAAATAAACGTATCAACACCCAAGATTTGGTAACACAGTTTAGTACACCTTGCTTACATTTGCGGAGCCTTCACCCAGCTTAATCACTTTCACCAAAGAAAAATAATAATTTTACTCAAAGCATTACAGTGTCAACTCACTCAACCCTTGACAAGCTACACGTTTTTTCACTTCACAAAAATGATAAAGTAGCTGACCAAGAGTTCACTTGTCTTTTAAAAAATGTAGCTGTCAAAAGATAACATTAATCTCATAAAATCTACTACCAAAGATAGTCATTATTACCAAAATAGGCTATCAGTTAAATCCTATCTTGATCAGAATTTTAAACATAATCAACCTTAAATTGAAAGAGTCCCACATAAGATAGAATACAAAATTCCAAGTATGTCCAACTAAGTCTAATTTCAAATAATGCCCAAAATTAAATAATAAGATATCATAGCATATATCTTAACAATCTCCTCCCTTTTGACATTATTTTTCACATATTGAAACTCCCCCTTAAGAAGATAAATGGACACATACCATCGAGTTCCAAAGAACTTCTATCAAGGTCATATAAACAAATATCCATATACACATATCTAAATATCCAAATTTAACAAAAACAATCACAATGATTCAAACAAGTCATCCAATTTCTCCAAGTAAACACAACAGTCATAGCCACTACATCAGCCATTCTCTCCCCTGGGTCAAAAAGATGTCAAAAAGTAAGGCTGATAGTCACGCATATATCTTAAAATCTCCCCCTGAATTGAAGAGTCACTAAAAACAATCCTATGTCCTCCCCTTGAGACAAAATAATGCCAAAATGAATAATTATTTCAATGCGATCAATCTTAGCGAATAAAGAGGTATAAAAATTAGCAGTAGGTGAAATATAAAAATCATAAGCACGACTGATAAAAATCATAAGCAATATAAAAATCATAACCAATCCAACATATCATTGCTTACATCAAAGTCATCTGCAAACGACTGATTAAATTCAGAAACCCAAAAAATGCATTCAACGAATTAGAATCAAACTTAATCAATCTCTTCCTCACATAAATCATATGAAAGTATATTGCCCAAACTCGTACAACCCATGATATGGAGAGAAACCAAGATAAAGCTTGAAAAACCCTAATCATAAAAAATCCAAATCTTCCTACAGGTCTCCAACCAATCTAAATATTCCTATAGGTCTCCAACCAATCATTAACATTTTCTCAACATAACTCCGTAAATCAAAATCCAAAAGCAAAACTTTCAAACCATCAAGCAGAGCCTCATTTTCATATCAAATAAAGTATTTAACGAGTAAGGAAAAACAAAACACACACCAATCACCTAAACTTTAGAAAACTTATAAATCAAAAACTTAAAAAGTCTAAACATTAATTCATTTGTGCCCTCTTTTTTTTAATAAACAAAATCAAAATATACTTACAAAATGTAAAGCACACAACCCCTTTGCCCCTCGAAGAAATTCAAACTTTACCTTATTCCTCGTCACATCATCTCTATCATTAGATGTCTGGTTGGTTTCTTTTCTAGTAACAACTAACTGTAGATCTGGACAATTTCTGGTAATAATTCCCTTGCGTGTCTGTTTTTATGTGTGAGGTTGATTTTTTCTAACCCAAGTGTGTTTTGGTAACATGTTACTGGAAATTTAATGAATAATGTCTAAATTTTTATTTTTGACACCTTTGAAATATCATTTGTAGCGGCTTGTAATAATTCAACCTTATGTGTCCATTAACCCCATAAAAGTAACAAGTATAAATTTTCGTTTCTTCCTTGAAGTTTCTTCTTGGACAGATTTGGTTATACTATTTTTCTCATTATTCAACTTAGAACATTCACCTTTATGGCCAATGCCTTGAATGTCTCCTTTAATCTTACTAATTTCTAGCAACTTTTCGAACTTTTCCATACCTCTATTTGACATTCTTATCCCTTTTTCTGTACTGACCAGCTTCAACTTTTTTTCATTAAACTCATCTATTGTAGATAACTACTTCTTCATAAAGTCGAATGATGTTCTTCATGGTAGAGTTTTCCTTCTTTAGCTTTTCATTTTTCTTACATGTTTGCACCCACTTTGCATACATTAACTCATAGACTTTGTAAATATCCTCACTTTTGTCTTCTGAATCACTTTTATCACTATCATAATATGAAATTAAACTTTAGGCTGATTCATCTCTATTTTTTTCTGAAATTTTGGAACGATTTACCCACGGTTTCATTATCAGTTTCTTCCGTTTTGGTTGCTATTAAGCAAGAAACTGAACTTCTTTTGTATAAGGCAACTAACACGACATTATTGCTCACAAATTCCTCTTCACTACCATACTCACTTCCAGATTCATTCTCACTCCAAGTACTCATATAAGGCTTCCATTTTCTCTTTTTAAAAGTTTTAGCACATTCTGCTTGCATATGTCCAAAGCCTTGACATTACTGACATTAAATTTTCTTCACTTTTTCTTTCATCCTTTTGAATTTTGGCTTGTTGTTTGAAGTCATTATTTGGTAAGCTCCTACCATTCTGCCTAAACTCGATTTTATCTTTCTTCAACTTCTTTAACCACTTGTTAAAATTTCTTGTCAATAACTCCATATCCTCATTCTTATCAAATTCATCTCCTAAGTCATTTACAGCTTTTCCAACCTTAGATCCTTTATTTTTCTCTCATTATCTCTTAACAAATTCATCTTAAAGTTGGTAAGAATCCTAATTACCTTATCCAAAGATAATATCATGGGCTTCTTCTATGGCTGCAATTTTCAGTATAACTCTCGGAGGTAATGATCTCAATGTCTTCTTAACAAATTTCAAATTCAAATACTTCTTCTTGAGTTGATGTGTTTGGTTTGTTATGTCACACAGTCTAATTTCATTCTCATCCATCTTCAACTCTTCAAATCTCATAGCCAACATCTGAAATTTTGAGGCTATCACAGATTTCAATCCCTCATGTATAGCTTGCAAAGTATCTCATGCTTTTGTTGTCGATTCACATGCAAAAATCATACTAAAGCATCCTTCATCGACAACACTGAAGATTACATTCAATGCATGAGAATTGCCAAGCGCTTCTTCTTCTTCAACTCTTGTCTATTCAAATAGATCTTTAGGTACGATTTTATTCTTTTCATCAATCGACATATGATGTGTCCAGCCATTCAACACTAAAATCCCTGTCATAGTGCCTTGTGCTTGAATGAATACTTTCATTCTTGATTTCCAAGCAGGGTAATTTGGATCATCTAGGAATAGAGGCCTAATGATTGATGCTCCTTCTCTTATAGTCATAATTGTGAAAAACAAATTTGCACCAACTTGATGGACCAAGTTCTGATTTGGTGACCCAATTTGATTCTAATTGAAAATCCCTAAGGATATAGTTTCGCACAAATTATAAATCAGTCGTAGCTGCTATAAGCTTTTTGATAAACATGAAAACAAAAAAATTAAATACGAAATAAACGAATCAACACTCAAGATTTGATAACATAGTTTAGCACACCTTACCTACGTTTGCGGGGCTTTCACCTAGCTTAATCACTTTCACCAAAGAACAACAATAGTTTTACTCAAGACATTACAGAACCGACTCACCCAACTTTTGACACTATCCCTCGTCCTCACAAACTATAAAAAAATTACTCTCAATAATACGACTACTTCGTGCTAACCTCAATAGAAAATTTTCTCAATAGTATTTGATAATAAAGAATGAAAATAAACAACTCAAGTGGTTGAAATAATAAAGAATATAAACAAAAACACTTGAGATAAGAAAAACAACACCTTTAAAATCTAACTTCTTCAACGAAATAATAGGAAGTTATCTACTAAGAAATTTGTTGTGAAGCTTCGATATTGTCACTGAAACATCCTACGCATAGTAGCCACAAAAACTCATCAAACAAACAAACGTTTCATCACCAAAACGTTATACAAACACGATTGCATACACCACCAAAAATTTGAACGTTTTTCCTCTCAAAGAACTACAAAGCAGTTATCCAAAAATCACAGTTTATGCATGTAGAACATAGCCACAAAAGATTAGCCAAATCATCAAAGAAGTCATATATTTCATCACCGAAACATGCCAAAAACACAAATGCACAATTGACAAAATTACTGCACGTTTTCCCTCTCAAAACAAATTAAGTAGTAGTCCAATTATATACCCATATATGGAGAAATGTAACTTCAAATACTAGTTCAATAGAGCATGTAATTGCTCACCCAAAAACAAAGAAAACGCAACTACAAAATTGATGAATTAACTACACGTTTTTCACTTCACAAAAATGAAAAATAAACTGTCTAAGAATTCATTCATATTTTGAAGACCACAGCTGCTAAAAGATAACTTTAATCCTATAAAATCTGCTACCAAAGATAGCCATTATCACCAAAATAGGCTATCAATTAAATCCTATCTTGATTAGAATTTTAAACCTAATCATCTTTATCTTGAAAGAGTCTCACATAATATAAAATACAAATTTCAAAATATGTCCAGCTAAGTCTAATTTCAAATAATGCCCAAAATTAAATAATAAGATATCATAGCCTATATATCTTAACACCATTAATAACTACCCAACTAAACATAACCTTAGTTACGCAGATTATTTGGCATCGAATCGGGATTGTTGAGTTTTGGGTGAGGATTCTGGATCTTTAGTAATGAACAAGATGTTAGAGTAGGGATAAGCATCAATCAAAGGCATTGAAGCTTTAATGGGCCGACTTAAGTTAGATTAGGAGGTGGGCATTTCAAGCTTCTAATCAAGTTCAAGCTTGAATGATACGAGCTAGGCTTGACTGGGTTTCAAAACAGACTCAAACAACCTATAGTAGGCTTAAGCCAAGCTCGTGTAGCCTTAGGCCTGAATCGGTCCCTTATCAACACTATAACCATGTCATAAACTGGCATGCATACTTATATCCATGTAGGAAGGTTCACATATTCTCACACTCAGACATATTCTGGAATTTACAGATAGACATATAAAGGAAGATAATCTATATATCTCATATGAAGAAACAACATTTCTTCATGAATATATGTCACTGTTTCAAACAACATCTTCTAACTCTAGTGCCATCATCTAGCACAAGTAGAAGAAACGCAAGATTTAAGCATCAAAGAATAAGTTCTAGAATATGCCAAAATAATAGAAACTATAAAATCATTCATGTTTCAAAACTTGTCGAATAATTATATAAAATTAATATCTATGATAGAGATAAAGGATGAGAAGTAATTTGAAATTGTCAATTAGATATATTTGAGAAGTTATTATGATGGTTCGCATTTTTAAATTAAGCCTTAAGTGTTCTCTTATTTCATGAAGATGCACCAATTCCTTGTCAAATGGCACAGAGTAAGAATTAAGTAAATGGCACACAAAATCTCATCCTTAACTTTAATGTGGTGGTGAGCTTGTTTTCTATTATCTAAATTACTATACACAAGATCTCTTCCCTTAAAGTTACACACCAGATAAAAAACTTGCAAGTCAAAGTTTCTCTTAAAATGTGTAGCCCTAATAATCCCTCCGTAAATCCCTATTCTCCAGCCTCCTGTAGTCTTGATTACAAGTCAAAAGTTTCTCCTAAAATGTGTGGCATGGAATGAGTCTAGTCAAGTGCATAATCCTGGACAAGATTGTCGACTGGCCCAGATTTCATTTTTTTTCTTGCTTTTCACATCACCTATTATGCTAATGCGAGTTTTTTTTAATTACATTAGGTATCCCAGCATAGCCGGACTAATCCTAAGCCTCTAAGACCCCACCCCAAGAGCCCTAGAGGATGTAAATCTGGAACCCCAAGATCCCTCAGGTTCCTACGTAGCCTAACACTTCTGCGCACAAGGAGTCGTCACATACTTGATTGGTCAACTACGAATGCGAGTATTTTGATGGCACGCGCAGGATATGGACATTTAGAAACTCCTAGTTCTAGCATTGGACAGACTATATGCCACTTGCAATCGCAAACTGTTAAAATTAAATACCATATGAGATTGTCTACCAAAATTGGCTCTCTCAATTGTATCAAAAATTTAAACCTTCTGTGAAAAAATCAGCCAATCACTATTGACAAATCTCAGAATTTTGGAAGAGTTCACTTTAGACCTTCTACATAAAAATTAGCCAACCACCATCGACAAACCTTAAGCGAAAACTTATGCTAGTCATATAATTTGTTTTCCATTTATATACCTATAGCTGGCCTGAGACCAACATCTTGTTATTTATTTTCTAGTAGCAGCAGTCTATCAGAATTTACAAGTGTAATGATCTCAAACAGAGTAACAAGTGAAACCAGAGTAAAACATTATTTACTCATAAATGAATGCAACATTAAAACTGGGTTGAGTAACGATTCTTATTTTCTAAATATTTATACATTTCATGAAAAGATCGTGATCACTTTGTTTCTTATAGCAGCAAATAACTAAGGCTGGTAATTTTAAAATTCATAAGTTACCAAAAATGGACCATGCAGAGTAACTATAGTATCCTCTTTCACCATTTCGTTACCTAATCTAGGAATCCCAAAATTGAAAGAAACTTAAAAAGAGAATAAAGTTGTAAACTATACCTCTGACGAAGATCGTCGACGTTCTTCCAACTACACAACTCTATTGGTCTTCACGAGGTAGCCATATGTCTCTTTCCCAACAATGTTGTAAAAATAAATCCAGAAGCCACAACTAGGAATGGAAACAAGACCTAGGCCTAGCCTGGTCAAGTGGTCCTCAGTAACGCTCTATTGGGCCACGAAGGGGGCCTTTGAAACCCGGCCCATCCCAATTTTTTAATTTTTAATTTAATTTAGCTTTTTTAATTTTAACATAATGAAAATTTTATTTTATAATTATTTTAACAACTTATTTTATGATGATGTTAAAAAATTATAAATACTTTACTAAATATTATATCCGTAATTTGTTACAAATATAAAACAGTAAATATTAAAATAAACATGATGATTTCTTATAAACACAAAAGTTAAATTCTTTTATTATATATATATATATATATATATTTTGATCAAATGATTGATAAATATGGTATATGATCAAAGGCAAAAGTTACTACATCAAAATTTTTAACTTTTGCGGTCTAAACTTACTTTGAGCTCGCTAACAAAATCTTCAGTTTAGCTGCTATGTGTCACGTTCTAATACATTACACATGATTCCAAGCGCTATAACTAATAAAATAACATAAATATATAAATTATCTCATTATTACTTAAAAAATATTAAATATATATGTTATTTTTATAACAAAATTATAATTATTATTTTTGTTATATATCAAATAAAATTTTTAATGCATTTAATAATTAAAAAACTATTAACCTACATAAAATTTGAATTTAAATGACATATTTAAATCAAATAATTATTAAAATTTCTCATACTACATATTTCAAAACTCTTATAATTAATAAAGCAATACCAATATATAAACCCCCATTGTTAATAAAATTTCTTTCTTTAATAATAGTTCATTTATATATAATAATCTTATTATATCTATAACAAAAGTATTGATTATAAATAATCAATAAATGTAAACTATGATGATAGCTCTTTTTTTTTTGTAATGAAAAGCTACAATGTTTATTTTAAATAATATATAAATTCTTTAATATGTGTAATAATTAATAAATTAGAGCAAATTATTAGATAAATTAAAGGATTCAACATATTTGAACCAAATGATGGAGCCTTGTGTTAAACTCTTGGAATCTTAACATTTGGAAATCTTATGAAATGATAGAAAAATTAGAACAGACGACTTGGATACTTTAGAAAATTTAATAAGGACTCCAACAAAAATTAAATTAATTTATAATTAAAAATAAAATTATAAGCAATAAAAAGATTAAAATTGAAGTTACAAATTTAATTAATTGAAGTTACATTGACATTAATATGTTCAAAAAATACAAATTTAAAAGTGCTTAAGTTGAATTAATTACTTTGAATTTAATAATAACCTTCCATTGAAACATGTTATTATATAAATATATAATTGATTAGGAATTTCAATTCAATTGAGTAGGAATTTGTGGGAAAATTCATCAAGTTAATTATAGTTAGGAATTTTAATTCAATTAATTACGAATTTAAATTTAACTTAAATAATTTATTGTACACGAATGATTATCCAAATCATTTTACAAGAGACTGGAAACTGAGAGAGCAGCTAATTGTTGTTGCTAGGATCGTCAATAATTTGGATAAAATCATTTATATGCATAAATATTATATTTGATAATGTAATATTAAAATTAAAGGAATATTTAGGACATGGTAATATTTAATAAATAATTAAATATATCTTCATCTCTATATATTTGATCAAAATAACATGCAATTGACTGATTGATTTGACTAGTCACCTCTGCATTAATACCTGTGATTGTATTAACGGAAAATTAAAAATGCAATAATAGGTAAGATAATATAAAATAGATAAATTTGATATATAAAAAAAGGATTTACTATCAATATCTTCATCATTTAACCAACCTTGGACACATATAAGGGCTTTTACAGTACGAGGATGAAGTCGAGCACAATGAGGAGTAATAATTTGACCACTAGTACTAAAAGTAGACTTCGAAGAAACTATGGATGATGGAATAATTAATAAGTCTCGTGCAATAACTTGCATGATCGGAAAAGTATTTCCACACTTCTTCCAAAGTAATATGTTCATCAGGAAAAAATTGGACCGAGTGTTGGTGAACTAAAACTGGCTCAGGTTTTTTACTACTACATTGGCTGTGTTTAGAGAGCCACAATTTTCTGATCATACGCCCAGAGTAATACGTCAGATGTGTGTTGGATTTCGGACTGGAGCCCCATTCAGATTTTTTAATGGTTTAATGCAGGTGAAGGGATTAATGGCAGTGATTTCTCAAGTTTGGCAGACTGAGGTAGTTGGGTATAAGGCATTTCAATTGATGCAGAAACTGAAACTTGCTAAAGCAGCCATTAAGGTGTTTAATAAAGATAGAAATCGAAATTTGCAGGATATGGGCAACAAGTTGGCTGAAATACAGAGGAAGTGTTATAGAGATTTGCTTAATGATAACTTAAGAGTCACGGAGGCAGCTTGGATGCAACAATACCAAGAGGCTCTGAAGTTGCATAATTCGATCATTAAACAAAAGGCGAGACAAACATGGCTCAAAGAGGGAGATTCCAATACAAAATTTTTTCAAGCTTCGATTCTAGCTCATAGGAATACCAATACTATTACTGAGCTGAAAGATAAGGAGGGCAATCAGGTGTGTGGCCAACTGGAAATTGCTGACCATATTCGGGAGTTCTTTATGAAGCTTATGAGGGATTCCGAGAGAGAAAGGGGTGGGTTTGGGGTTAAAAATGTATTGGAGTTTTGTCCAAGTCAAGAAAGGTTGGAGATGTTAAATGCTCCTTTTTCAGCAGGTTTGTTTTCAGAAAACTTGGCACATTACAGGTCAGTTATTAACGAAAGCTGTGTTAGAGTTTTTCTCTTCCGGTAAACTCCTAAAGGAGACTAACATCGTCCCATTTCATGTTGCACTATGGTGTATAAAATCATTACGTCTCTACTGGCTGATAGATTAAAAATAGTGATGGCAGAGGTGGTAAACATAGCCCAAGGGGCTTTTCTCCCTTCAAGAAGTATTGAGGATAATATACTGTTGATGCAAAAATTGTTAGGCGAATATCATACTGGTAAAAAGCTCTATAGTTGTGCTATCGAGTAGATCTATATAAAGACTATGATACAATTGACTGGGGATATTTGAAGGATTGCTTGGAAGGGATTGGTATGCCTCTGAGATTCTATCATTAGATATTACAATATGTTTAAACCACTTCGATAAGTGTTCTAATAAATGGCATTCCTACAAAACATTTTCATATCATTAGAGGAATTAGGCAAGGGGACCCTCTGTCTCCTTACCTATTCACTCTTGCCATAGAGGGCCTTTCCAGATTATTATCTAGACTGGTGGATTGTAATGGGCAGTTTTAGTATCACTATAAATGTAGTGAACTGCGATTGTCACATTTGTTGTATACAAATGATGTTATACTACTGTGTAAGGCAGAACCTAATGTGATTTCGTTGATGATGAGCTTGATGCATACGTTTTTTGAATGGTCGGGACTGAAGATAAATGTTCAGAAGAGTGGCATATTGTTTCTTCCTATGTGCACAATCCAGAGAGGATCACAAGATTGGTTGGTTGGCTATTCAGGAAACCTCGTTAAGGTATTTGGGGGTTCCTATCACTTCAAGTAAGCCCAAATTTTCTAATTTTCTACCACTGATTGAAAGATTGAAAGGTAGAATTTCTGCTTGGCAAAATCGGTTTCTCTCACTTACTGCTAGAGTTACCTTGATTATATCAGTTCTAAATAGTTTACATGTACATTGGGCTACTCATCTAGTAATTCCGAGGAGAGTGATCAAGGACATGGAAAGGATACTAAAATCATTCCTATGGATTGGTAAGCATGATCAGTGTAAAGGAGTTAAGGTAAAACGAAGTGATATTGTAGTGCCAAAAAAAAATATGGAGGATTGGGCATCATTTCCATTACACAAATGCAACGTGTCTTGCTTGTGAAGAGAATTTGGAGATTATTTGTGGATAAAGAAGCGATGTGGGTCAAGTGGGTGCAAACTTATCGACTCAATGGATAGAGTTTTTGGCAAAATTTGGAGAAGTATGATCATTCTTGGATTTTTAAAAGTTTGTTGAAACTTAGAGAATTGATCTATCTATATAAAAAATGTAAGGTAGGGAATGGAGAGGATATTTGGTTTTGGTTTGATAATTGGAGTATTTTCAGTCCTTTATGGGTGCGGAACGAGTTACTACCTCTTCGTAATAGCCTTCCTAAGGAGACTAAGATTGCATGGATCTTTCGGGAGAGGGTGAGGATGAATAGCTGCAGGTTTGTATCTTTAATTGATGAGCATGTGAATGGAGTTCAGCTGAGTACACACTCGGATAAGTTCATATGGGTGGCTCATCCTTGTGGGGAGTTTACTAACAAATCTGCATATAGTATAGGGAGGAATTTTCCTGAAGTGATCCCATAGGCTGAGTTCGTTTGGAAGCAAGTATTAAATCTGCTATCTTTTGTGGCTTACCATTAAGAATATATTGCAAACCAAAGAATAGAAATAATCAACATATAATTGTTTAAGGTTAGAAACAATCAAAATGAGCAATAGAGCATATCATTATTGAATAATGGGGGTGTTGATGTAGAGAAGTTTATTGAAGCCATTTCAACAACACATGTTTAATGGCAATATAAATTATGCCAAAATAAGAAGCAATGATGAAATATGATATGCTTACGTATTTAGTAGTCGATGTATGCATGCATTTGTACTAGACTCAAATACATACATTTTAATATAAAGATGATATATTATTTATCACAAATATGAGGGTCATAAACAATATCAAAGAACAATTAAAGATTCACTTTGATAGTTTATCTACAATGTTCTTCTTAAAGAACATTAATGGTTTAAGTTGAAACAAATATTAATAAGAATTAAGAAAGTATATGTTTGTAGATCATATTAAGGAAAAGACATGTTATTAACCATTAATCATCCTACTTTATGAAACCAACAAAATCTTCAAACACTTTTGAACAGAAGAAAAAGCAAAATGAACTAACTATTCATACTTCTATGCACAACATCCAAATCTCATTCTTACATACAAACTAGCCAATCGTACAAAAACAAAGGCCTTTTAACAAACATGCATTGCATTCAACAATGTTTTAAGATTTGGTTGGTTTTATGGTCTATCAAACCCAACTCATATCCAATTAGCAAAAATTTGACATAGTTATTCTTTTTCGGACAAATTGTTCTATTTTCTAAATATTAGGGGATGAAATTTGTACAAAACATAATGATATAAGCTAACTTAGTCATTTCACAAAAATATTGAGGAAAAATCTAAACCTTTCACCTTCTTTAAAGTCTAATATCGTTTTGACCTTTTAAATTATGAGTGTATTTACTGTTTGTACATGAAATTGAGAACACCATTTCTATTCACCATATCATTTAAATATACGATGCATTACAATCCTCAAAACTTACAAACCTACCATTTTTGCATTTATTAAAGATCTTTGGTATTTTTGGTATTAACATATATAGTTTTCCATACCACTGTAATGTGATTGTTATTTTGTTGAAGTTAATTGCCTTTCCACATAATAGTGACCCAAAAATTGAGCTTAGTTATAAGTCTATTGAAGCTAAATGCCTTTCCACACAATCATAAGACAATGTCTAAGCTTGTCAAAATCACATCAAAAGCAGACTTTTCTTGAAAACTATCCATGTTACATTATGTACCAAGGTTAAAATTGAATTACAGTATATAATAATTTTATCTATTTTTTTCAAGAAGAATTTCATTAAAAATTTAGGAATTGCACTTGTAATTGGAAGGATAGTTGCAGATTATTATTTATAGTTGGTGACTAACACTTGCCAAATGGATGTGCATAAAAAGTTGAGTCTTTTGTGGGATAGAGATAGTTAAGTTCATTTTTCAATGATACATTTAAGTACTTGAATGATGAGATGGAATGAATTAATTAAAGAGATAAAATGCATCCTTAACTGTAATTTTTAAATTATTTATCATTGAATTAGATATTTTTAATACAATAATTGTTTCCCATTTGGCAAAACATACTAATGAAATGCAGAAGAAGAATTAACTGAAACAATATAAAATGAAACCATTAAAGAAAATATTGGATACAACTATTTAGTTAATTAAGGATTTCAATTTTGGGTGTCGGTAGAGGCATTTCATCAAACACTATGCATGCATTATCCCATATTCCCATTAGTAGAAATCACAATCACATATTAGCTTAATCACCAAACTACAATACTCTCCAAACCATCAAATATTAATAATAAACCAAAATTGAGAAAAGAGACTACCTTATTAACACGTTGGTTTGTTAGTGGCATCAGTGACCTCACATTAGAGGCGCAATGGACTTGCGACTGCTGACGAGGGAGTTAGGGGAGAGCATACCTTGATGGGAGAGATACAGAATAGAAGCATGGGGAATGAAGAACAACATTCAAACTTGAACAGAAGAAAAAGAAATGAAGAACAAACGATCAGACATGAATAAGAACATAAGAATGGGAGTGGGAGGCTGCATACGATTCTAAAAGTTAATTTCGCTTCTTTTTTTCAAACTTGTATGTTGTAACTATTAAATTACGTCATTTTGCGTCCATTTTTAGTAAGTTGCAACTGTTATACTTAAGGCAAAACGATGTCGTTTTGTTTCTTATGTGAGTTTTGTTTTGATTATTGTCGTTTTATTGTTAAAGCTTGGTTGGGCCATTGACTAAGTTCAGGCTAACTCTTGGTTCAAGCTTAGTAGTCCGAGTCCTTGACCTAGCCCAAGGCTACTCGGGCCTTACTTACTCAACCCATGGCCCAGTTTGAGTGAGTTTAGGCTGTTGGCCACAAGTTGAGTCGGGTTGAGTATATTTTGTCATTCCTATCTATAGCTTTATTTTGTTTATAAGAAAGAGAGAAAGTAGGAGGGGATAATCAAAAAGTGTTATTGTGCGAATCAAGAGAAGGTTTGTTGGTTATCTCTAAGATTTAGGTGAGACAACAAATTAGGGGTTCCTTTATCTCTCTTAACGATGTTATGAACAACATGTCTTTTGTAGGGCTTTCAGCTTCTTTGTATTTTATGTCTAGATTTGACTGTTTTCATTTATACTTTTATATTTTTGTCAATGTTTTTAAATTTAAAAATATTTGTTTATTTAAATTTTTAGTTTTGCCTTCTTCTAATTTTAAAATTTTTATAAGAGTATAAAAAGTAATTTTTGTAATCTATTTTTGTTTTTAATATGATTTAATATTTAGTTATTACTAATATTATTAATAACTAAATTAAATAAAAAATCATTAATAAATATAATTAAATTTAAAAAATATAAAAAAGATATAAATTTTAAATAAAAATTGTTTTAATAATTAATATATTAAAAATATTAATTTATTAATTATTTATTAAAATAAAATAAAATAATTTTGTTGATAACTTATTAATAAATATTATATAGAGACTAAAATAAATTTAATTAATTAAAATAATTTACCTTTAAGTTTTATCTAATATGTAATTATCATCGGTAATAAAAATATAACTACGTGATATTAACAGCCAAAACTAAAAATCACAACCTAAAACACAAAAATGGAATCAAATGACTCCTTAATTTATAGTTTTTGCCTATAAAGAGAAAATGTAGCCAATTCATCATAATTACTTTGACTACGAAAAATAATTTGTAGCTAAAATAATATATTGCACTACAAAAATAAACATAAAGAACAAAATTAATAGTAACTAATAGTCTTTGAAAAAGCTTGGGAAATATTTTTCTAAAATAAGTATTTTAGAAATTGTATAAACATATTTCTTATAATGTAACAATTTGTCTGAAACTTTTGTCTTTGCCAACGATCACTCCTCATCATACTCTAACACAGGTTGGTAGTTCGACTTCTCTACCTCATAACTCTACCATGCCTAGTCCTACAACCTGATCATAACATAACTACTGTGATTTAGACTGACGGATAAAAACATCTACTTTTGATATGCCTTACAAACAACAACTAGCTTAATCCTCACGTGTGATTGCATGCTCCAAAAATGTTCCTACAAAAACATATCTTAACTACACATAAGCCCCTCAACTTCTCTCTAAGAAATAGAATCCACCTCGTTTACCCATGCTCACAAGCATCCTTACTGACATAATGTCATAAACAAAGAAGTTTTAGCTCTATAAAAAAAAAAATACATAAACCCTCGTCCCTTCCTCTCCTACACAAAACATTATTGAGTGTAAATGAATGTATAAAATTTAAAAAATCCTAATGAATTCATTGCTTATTATAGAACTCACCTTGTAGTCAAAGGATTTTATCAATATCTTGACATTAACTATAATAAAACCTTTAGTCCAATCTTTAAACATGTCACTATCCATCTTATACATGCTATTACAATAATATGTAGCTGAATTTTAAATCAATTAGACAGTAATAACACATTTCTGCAAGACAAATCTTTTAATTATGTTTATATGCAACAACCCTAAGAATTACTCGATATCTGACTCATATTTTCAAATTAAATAAAGCAATATATATTCCTTATGAGGCTCTATGGCATGATATAACTTCATTTAATTTCACCAGTGGTACTTCCCTTTTTATTTATAATACAGGCAAAGACACTATCTATACTTATGTGAATGACATTATACAAACAAACAATCAACAATCAATTAATTCTCTCTTAAAAACCTTAGCCAACTAAATTATTTGCTAAATATTAAAATCAACAAGTCTTCCAAAGAGTACATTAGCGGCCTTCTCAAAGCATTAAAATACATAAAGCTAAAGAAATTAACACTTCGCTATATCCGTCTACAATAGTTAAATTTAAAGACAGATCTACTACATATGACTCCAATTCAATATTTATAAATATTCTCATGTTTTTTGTCTTTATTGATATCGATTGAGCTAGTAATACAAATATATCACTTACTTTTTGCCCATATTAACTTTTAAATCTCATTAATTTGAATTCTAGAAAACAATCTACTATAACCTAATCGCTTACTTACTGAGGTTAAATATCTACGTAGTAAAGTTAAACATCATATCATTGCAGTTACTTCGACTGAAGTAAATTGATTAAGCTAACCAAAAAAAATTGTCATCTCACCTTCCACAACTTATTATGATAATATCGAAACCAACTTACATTCCAAGCATCTTTCCATTTGCACGTGAAACATATTGTCATTATTTCTTTTATTCTTTATCTCATGTTCATACTATAAACCAAACCAATTAATTGACTCTTTTATCTCATGGTCATACTACAAACCAATTAACTAGATGTAACATCCCCTCACTTGTGGGAAGGGTATTTTGGTAATTTGGAATGAGTTAGGATCGTTTAAAGTGTTTTTTTTTTGCTATATTCATACATGCATATATGCACATAAGTAGCAAATAGTGAATTTTTGCACATGTAAATGCTTGTAC
>JAOQMS010000180.1:7614507-7633273 GCA_027563885.1 Erythroxylum longipes | reverse complement strand
TACCAAAAGGTAGTTACACATGTAACGGGAATGTTTTGAAGAGGTAGTTTTGTTTTACTTCTTTGAGAGATAATACAGAGAAGAAAAAATACAGTAAAAAAGCTCTGCAATAAAAGTTCAGAAATGGTTCTTTAATCGGTGGAATTTCAACAATAGTCTAAGTATGTGATTATTTGTTATCTATACATATGAAATGATCCTGATTAACATAATCTAAGTGATTATGGACTTGATTAGTTATTTCTAACACTTTTAATGACGGTGGATATGATCCCTAGGTTAATCTTCAAACAGTTTAACAATTTTTGTACTATTTACAGGTCTTTTCTAGAAATTGCTTGATACGGTTGAACCTAATGCTTTTAAGTATCCAATGCAAAAGTCCTAATCATGACTAAATAATTTTTAAAGACAAATTACTTATGCAAAAATTAATATTATGCATTAAACATGAAAATGCAAATACTGAATATGAACAAAGTTAACTATAGCCCGATATGAAAACTAGTAAGGCTGAAGAGGGAGAAAGTAGATGAGGCGTGTGAACAAGAAGATGGTCCCAAATAGGGAAGCAACAGAAGAAAGACAAAGAATGAAGCATGCATCATTGAAGAAGACAAAAGAGGCAAAGAAGTAGATCGCTACAATCGGAGAAGAAGAGTTTGCAGTGAAAGTCAAAGGTGAAATCAGAGCAAAGCCATGATGAAAGGCAAAGAATTAGAGTTGGGTTCACGGGTGAAAACTTTTAAGGATTACGAAATTAGGGTTAGGGTTTTGTTAGGCAAAAATTTTAATTTAGTTATAATATTTTATTAATTAAGACGATAATATTATTTTAATTTAGTTATAATATTTTATTAATTAAGACGATAATATTATTAATTATTATTTTAAATTATTAAATATATGATTAAATCCTAGGCGTACATGTGACATTATATTATGAGTCCATATTTAAAGTAAAATATTGTTATTTTTTGACATGACAAATAATTGACACCGTTATAATTTCTATCTACATAGAATTAAATTTAAGTACTTGTAAAATGTTGAGATTTAGATTGAATATATTAAGCTTTAATTTATATTAAGCTGCAAATATTAAAGTTATTTTTGCTCCTCTTGCCAAAAAATGAAAACAAAAGAGCATCAATTCGCGGTCGGTCATTATTAACATTCTGATGTTATAATTAGTCTCACCAAAGAATTGAATTTCATGCCGTTCTAACAAAAAATGACACTAAATATAAGCATTCAGTACTAACATTACCGACATTTTAGTCTAATACGCCCTCCCATTTATATTGAATCTACTCTCTCTCTCCTCTCTACGAGGCCCAGTCTTCATCCCTGCTCTCTCTACTCTCTCTCCTCATCACCTGCCACTGCCCTCGGGGGTCGATTATTTATGATATTGGATTGTCAATGGTGGAAGATCAGTTCATCAACGATAGTCTTTTGGTGGACGAGTTGGGTGTGGGAGTGAGAGTGTGTGAGGGTGCTGTCATGGTGCCTGACTCTGTTGAGTTGGCGAGGATGATTACTAGGTCACTGAGTGCTAAGGTTGTGGAAGAGCGACTGAGTGCTAAAGAGTTGGAAGGCGTAGGAGGCTGTGGTGGAAGCCCGTATACTGATTTGAATAGGCTTCTTAAAGAGTTCTTCAATGTACTAAGAGGCTCATAGAATTACCTAGGCCTAACTTATCCATATGCTTATCCAAGCTAGGAAGTAAGGATCGGTTTGATGCTTTCTCCTCTCCCTTTCAATTGTAAAGTGGACATCGTTGGTAGTTTTCTGTTTAAGAAACAATAATCATTTTAGGTCATGTTTCAAACGATATCGTTATGACAATTTTCTTCAAAATAATATTATTTATATATAAAATATATGAAAAAAATATTAATAAAATAAATAAATTATTGTTGTTTTAAATTTATATTATTATAATTTTTAAAAATAGGGTTGATGTAAAATTATAAATTATATAGTACAATATATTAAATAATTATTTTACAATTTAAAAAAATTCAGAAACTATTTTATAAATTTGAAAAATTATACAAAATGATATTCAATAATGAACGGTATCGATAGAATACTGTTTCATAACTAAATCTGATACTAGTACTAGTATCTTAACATTGAGTCTCATATCATATTAACTTAATCTAGACCGATAAGTGGTTGGTTGTCCATTGTCCATGTGTCAGAACTAATTAGGCGTGAAATAAAAATATATGAAAATTCGTATCCAAACTTAAAAGACCTACTTATGCAATACAAATTTCATAATAAAAATAATTATGATAAGTTTTGAAATACACAAATATATACTTTATACAAATAGATATTAAAATTTTTACGAAATTAATATTTTTGCCAAGTATACAATTCAATTTACCTTTTCATAATTCATATATGCTAAAAATAATTATTATAAGTACACATTCTTAAATAATATAATAATTTTATAAATATATTAAAAATACTTTTAGAACACATGTTATTTTATAATAAATTAAATCTGCTTCCACCGTGATGTACCATACATGCATTTTTTAAATAATAATAATATGTCTAGATATACATGGATTTATTTTCATATATAAATATATGCATATATATTAATTTCACACTATGTTGTTTAAGTATTTAAAATTAAAAATATATAAATTTAGTATTATATATATTTAATGTGTACATATTTATAAAATAAAAAATCTTAACAATTAAATATTTTGATATATGTGAAGTGAATTTGTAATTTTGATAAATAGTATAGATATTTAATGCAGGCATATTTTAAAATAATTAAAAGTTTATTAATAATGAAACATTTTCACTGATAATTTGATATATGACAAATTATGATGAATCTATCTCTACTTCGTACATATTTTATTATTTGCTTGGGCTGGGCTTATCCATATTACTAATTAGACTACCGCATCATTTACAAAGTGGGATGCAGCCATGAAATGTTTCTCGGACGTAAGAGTGGGTGAGCCTACATTCCAATTTGATGTCAAATTTTAAAATGACATCGCCCGCATTCCGTTAGCTTCAGTTTTATTTAATATTTTACCTTTTTTTTTATTTCAAACTGTACGTCAAACCATATGCTTCCTCATGACTACACTGAATATAAACTAAACCACAAATCTTTCTAAAATGAGTAATTAAACCAAAAAACTGTTTTTGGGAGAGGGGAAATTTGTAAACTAAGGAAGAGACAATCACTGTTTTGCTTTCTCCAATAAGAAAATTTACATTCGTTACCTTTAAATAAAGTCCTCTTCTTATATGTTTATGATAAGATAAACCCTCTTTTTATACGTTTTTGATAAGTTAGAATGCATGTAGATAGATACATGTCATAGTCTCTTCTTGAAAGGGGAGGATTAAGAAAATTTTAGCTGTTGCAATTAAGAAAAGAAATATATCGGCTTCTTAAAATCACGTAGAGAAATTTTTGGCTTATTTTTTATTCCCCTCATCAATGGTGTTAGGAGTAAATGTTCAGAATTTGATATAAGGTAAGCAAGAGACATCGGTTGTAAATTTATGTCTAGCAGCCAACATACGTCAGCATGCACGTTCATGGAAAAGAGATCTGAAAGACTGACACAACCGCCCACCACGTGTATACGTACATTTGTCCCATCAAATTGTGAATTTTATTCATATAAATATATACTTGTTATTTAATAAAATATATAAAAATATTATAATCAGTACAATAAAATCTCATCTTCATTTAGCCACGCATAAGCTCCATTCTCTTTTGACGATTTTCGCAAATAAGAGAACCTACGACACTAAGAAAAAATATAAGGTAATTGGATTCTTTATAAATTTGTAATCTCCTTCTTGGTTCAGTGATTCTATCTGAGCTACCAGGTTCATGACTTGCATTGGATGGCGTCAGGACAACTGCTTATAAAATATCGTGGGACTGCAAGGTGGGCCACTTAGTAAGTTGCAGAGCCCGGAACTGGGAGTCGTACACTGATGCTTGTCATTTACTTTGGAAACCTACAATTTGGGTGAAAATGATCTTTGAATAGTCACACTGACACAAAAATAGCTAACGTGTGGTGCACTAGGGCGTCGATTCTAATTTCTAAACAAGCCATGAGGACTGATGTCTCTTGTTCACCTTTGTGTTTTTCTTTTGTCTAAATTATATCGCCAGATACTATACCCATGTGAGAGTGCATTTGCTGGTGGAAACGCATGATAAGTTGACCGTATTGTATTAGTGGAAAAATAATACAATAGCTTTTAGTATCTTATTAATGGTCAGTATCAGCCCATATCAGTTTTGTGGTTGGTATTAGTCAGTACCAAATTACAAAAATATAAAAAGTTAATTTGTATATTAATCTTAATAGAAACCCAACCGTCATTGCATTCTCGGCTCTCCCTTTCCCCTTCACTCCTCAGCCTCTGTCACCTTCAAATCTCAACTGTTAAGATTCTTTGTAGTCAAAAAATGGTGTGCGATCGAAGGGGCACCATTTTAGGTAAAAAAAATCTAAACTCAAATCTCAACAGTCAGCAGAAATCACACTGTTACAGTCACAGCAACTCTCACTCTCTCTTTCGCCAACTCTCACCTCAAACACACTACAACATCCTCTCTCCCTCGCCATCCGTCTATCACCACTCGGCAGCTCCCACTAGGCGGCTACTACTGACTTGAACATAATGACAGTTATATTATATATAATATTTGTTTATATTTATTATTTGTTTTGCTTTTTGAGCAATTGAATTTTGAAATATATTGAGTGATAAAAGACCTTATAAATTATATAATGAATTAATTCATTACTTATATTTTTTAAAAGGTAAGTCTTAAGAGTTAAAGAGGTACTTAGTTTTAAAAGAATTTAATTTGCAGACTCTAATCAACTTAAGTTGATTATATTTTTCTACGTTTCTTTCCTTTTACAGGGATTAATTACATCCATCAAATTATCACTGCAAAATATACTATATGAGGTTTTATAACTCCTACTTAATGTGTATACATATTTTTTTTCTTTTGTTCATAAGACTTATAATTGAGAAGAGAGCCTACTAATATAATATTTTTATTCTTAAAAATTAAAAGAGGTTATCTGCTACTTAATTCTTTCAAATAATTCCTATCATTGAAGTCTTCCGGACTTCATCTTATAACGTTGCTTTCTAAGTTTGCGTTAGGCTTTATTTTATTTTTATATAAAATTATTAATTTAATTTTGACATTTTTATTTATTTATAGATAAATAGAGGAAAGTTCAAGTACTAATGATTCAACCACTTTAAGTTTAGGAAAATTTGATGATTCAACTCGAGATTATACTAGATAGATTCTTATAATGAAGAATCATATTATTTGTTTGTATTGCAATAAACGTTGAAAGGTGAGAAAATCACCAGATTAAAAAAGCATTTAGTTGAGATCAAAGATGACGTGGAATCTTATAAGAGAATGAGTCATAATGTAAAATGACAAATGAAAACTTGTTAGTAATAAAAGTTCTTTTCTAGTGGTTAGAATGATAGTGAGGACGCTAAAGGTGATTTTTCTACTTAAAAAGAAGGGAATGATGCACTTGATATGAGAAAAAGAAGAAGAATTATATTTAACCTTTTTATACCACGAACAACTCCTGAAGCTCAGTGCCTTACAATCTAAAGAAATAGCTCCTAATGTGGACATAACAATGGCAAGATAGTGGTATTATTAAAGTATATCATTTAATATTTCCCATTCTTATTGTTATCAACCTATGGTGGATGTTATTGCTTCTTACAATGTAGGATATAAAACTCCTTCAATTGATAACTATAGAGATAAACTTTTAAGTAGTTCTGTTTATGAAATAAATAGTTATTTGAGTGAAAAAATAATGACTTGGACAACTTATAAATGGTCAATCATATGTGATGGTTAGAAAAATAAAAAAAAGGATCGTATTATTAGTTTTTTGGTTTATTCTGCTAAAGGGGCAATGTTTATGAAGTCTATTGATGCATCTAACCTTATTAGAAATGTTGATACGTTGATTTTGATATTTGATGACGTTGTCAATGAAGTTAGGCTAGAAAATATTGTTTAATTCATTACTGACAGTGATTATGCTTATAAAGCAGCTGAAAAAAGATTACAAAATAGATATAATTATTCTTATTAGGCTTCTTATATTGTACATTTCATTGACCTGATGTTGAAAAATATAGGAGCTACTAGATACTTTCCTATCATTGATAAAATTGTCCAAAAAGTAAAAAAAGTGACCAAGTTCATCTATATTCGTACATGGGTCCTGAATTTGAATAGAAAGTATTTCAATAATATTATGAATTTGTGTCGTCCTGCTATTACAAGATTGTGACTAATTTCTTATCACTTTAGTGTTCTATTATAATGAAGAAGGACCTGAGGGGAATATTTATAAGTGATAAGTGGTTCGCATCTCAGTATATTAAGTCTAATATTAAAGGGGAAGTTTATATAATTATACTTAAAGATTACGAATTTTGTTCTTAATGATAATTTATAATATAAGTTTGTGAGCCTTTAGTGATAGTACTTCATCTGGCTTAAAGTGATTGAAAGGCAACAATAGGTTATTTTTATAATATCATAGAGAGGGTAAAGGAAGTAATCAAAATTAATATAAAGTACGCCTTCTTTGTATACACCTTATTTTGCAGTCATCAATAAGAGATAGGAAAAACAACTTTTCTCTCTTTTGTTTGCAGCTAGAGAATTTTGTAATCTTAGTATTTATTTTAGACCAATTTTTATAAAGAAAGTTGAAGTTAATAGGAGAATGATATTAACTATTATAACAATTGTTGCCCATTAAATGATACAAGATCTCCTAATCTCATAAATGGAGGTTTATAATAATACTTTTGGTGATTTTGGGATGCCCCTTACTATTTATGAAAAAGAATATCTGGGTTAAGTTTATTATAAATGGAGGCTTATAAGGATACTTCTGGTGATTTTAGAATGTCCATTGCTATTCGTTAAAGAGACAAACTTAACCTAGAGCTATATTTTTTCACTTTTATTGCTTGTAAGAAACTATTCATCACTTTATTTTATTCATAAGGTTACTATTATTGTCTTCTAGTTGCTTAGTAGGACTAATTCGAAAGTAGTATTCCAAAATTACAAATATTTTCAATTTGAATTTTGAGTCATTATATGAGTACAATAAGGCGTGAAAAGAATTAGAGCATATCTTAATACATCCATTCAAAGAAAATAAATATATTAGAATATAAAGATTGAACGACTTGGTATTTGTTCGATACAATTTAAAGTTTCGAAAAATATATGTTATTATCATTATTAAGTTGAATATAATTTCCTAATAATTTAATTTTATCTTTTACTAGGATTCTTAATTGAATAAGTAATTCTATTGATCTAATTTGTCTTGACAATATTAATCTTTTAACATATTAGATTTTTTAGGAATTGAATTTGATAAATCAAAGGAAGTTAGATAAAAAAGTATTGACATGTCATTTAGTACAATAAATTTGAGCGATGTGATGATGAGGCTATTCTTGATGATGAAAATTTTGTACCAAATAAGAATTGAGTTCAATATGATTTGAGCGAATATTTAATTGAACAAAGTTCCAAGTTCTTTTGTTTCTTCTTCTTTTTTTTAAAAACTTCACTTGTATTTTATGCATATGTTAAATTATGTATATGCAATATAAATATAAAACTTTTAACTATAAATATTTTTATTATAGTTTTTGTCTTTAATTGGTTGTGTTCCTTGACACAAACTTTTGTTATAATTAGGGATGACAAAAGGACTCGAGCCTGGCCTGGGTTGACTAAGCCTCAAGCGTGGCTAGGGTTACCCAGGCTCGATAACCCAAATGACATCGTTTTATTTTAAAAAAATAAAATTTGGGCCTACTCAGGCCCGGACCCCTGTCCGATTTATTAACATCCCTAATTATAATACTTATGAAATCATGGAACTTTATTATTCTTTATATTTGATGTTTCGATGCATTTATTCTTTACTATATAATGAAACTATAAAATTTTAAGTACTTTGCATTATCCTTAGTTTTATATATGTTCGATGATTAAACAATATTTTTCTTATATTAATTGTAGTTTTTGTCTATATGTAAAATATATGAAAAGTAATATTAATATAAATAAAGAGATATTTGTTATTTTAAACTTATATTGTTATGATTTTTTTGAGACATGATTGATGTAAAATTAAAAATTACATAACACATTATATTGATGAACTATTTTGTAATTTTACAAAATTTAGGAACTATTTTATAATTTTTAAAAATTATTTAAACATTGCACAATATTGATAGGTACCTGTATTGTATTGTATCAAAACTAAAATTGGTATTGATACTGATACAATATTCATAATATTGATAATAGATTCCGAGCTTAAATAATCTGTAATTGGTAGAGAAGATAGTAAGGTCACAAAGAAAAGCAAAGGTATTACTGCCCAATTTTTTTAAAGACTTTAAGTTAGTTTTTATCATTATCGATGATATTATGTTACATTTTAGCATTTTCAAAATAATATTGATAATACCTTAGATTCTAAAAATGTTAAGGGTTTAGCAATTTTTAGTATATGAGTCATCAATTTTGCCTATGTGATGTCATAGATAGACAATATGAACCAACCAAATATTGATACAATTTTAAAAATAACTTTACTAAATATTAATTAAAGGTATAATTTTCACCTTAATGTTTAAGAAAAGGTACAAATAAGGTCTCTTCTATTATTTTTATTATCACTTTTGTCCCCTTTTTAGAGGGCGGTGAATACTATTTTAATAAAATTAGAGTGAACAAGGTGTTATCGTAAATAATGTTAAAGACTTACTTAAACCTTTTATGAAATTATGAAGTATAAATCACATCTTTGATCAAAAGCAAAAAACACAAGTTGTAATTGATGAATTTATTATTATGAATTATTATAATTTGATAACAATTAATATTTTAATTATATACATTTGTTATTTATGTTATTTATAAAATATATATTATATAATTATTATGCTTTGAACCCTTAAAACCATTCATCAATTTTGCTCAAATCTATCTATTGATTTTGTGATGTACCAAAAAATAACTTGTAATCTAATTAATAAATTTATTCTTTTGGTTAAGAGGGTGGAGTGGTAGAGTACGAGAAAAAAAAGGGTTAGAAATTAGATTCAAACCTCTTTCATTGTACTTGTTCTTGTTTGTCAGCTATGCATTTAGTATGATCGTTTTCAATAAAATTCCACCATTATGAGGAGGTAACTCTCCAATCATATTGCATATACATATTTTAAAGTCATAGAATCTCATTTGGTTAGTAGTTCTTTGAGTGCTTTCCTTGTGAAATCAAAAAGGTACGATTATGCAATTCAAGTGTAAGAATATTGAATTTATTAATGTAAATTAGTATAACTTAATGATAAGTAATATTTTAATTGTGTAAAAATGAGATTTATGTCGTTTATAAAAATGATATTATATAGCTAATTATGCTTTAGACCATTGGGTTTATTCTCTAATTTTGCCTAAACCTATCCATTAAATTTGTGGCCTCTAAACAATATTTTTTTTTTCAGTTAATCGATGAATTATTGCTTAAAAGGGTAGAGCAATGGTATGTGAATAAAAAAGGTTGGTAAATTGGATCTAAAGACCTCTAACCTTTTCCGTTGTGTTTGTTCTTGCATCGGAGCAATTTATTAGAATATAATAACATCCAATCAAGTTCCGCCATTGTCGGGAGATAACTCTCTAATTTCATTGTACATACATGTTTCAAAAATAAAATCTTCATTGGTTGTGACATTATAAAACATATTAATCTTGTTCATTTAATGTTAATTATTGGTTGGTCGAATTCAACAGTAATAAGATAAAATAAGTTGAAGAAAAAAAGTTTGAAGACAACAATATGCTCCATCATTTACTCAAGTTCAGATGCCAACAACCTGCAATTATAAGTAGTCTTGATAACTTGCAATAAGTAAAAGAAATACCAACGGAGTGTTTGATTTACTTGCTATAATAGCTAAGGAATGAAATGATTATTTTTAAAAATATAATAGAAGAGAAATTGAATGATCAGAGTATTACATAATTTGATTTATTCATAAGAATTTTTAATGATAATATATGCTAATGTTTAATTTGAAAATATAAATTTGCAATGACAAAAAAATAACTAACAAAAATATTAAAATATTTATTATAGTCTCCATTAATTATAATAATATTATTATTATTATTATTATTATTGTTATTATTATTACTATTATTACTTTACCTATTCTGCGAAAGTAAAGACAAGAAGTGATATCTTTAGCTATTTTTAATTACTAAACTCAAGATTAATTATTTTGTATGTTATTTTCTAACTAAACAAAGAAATAACAATTCGTCAAGGACGGATTAGTAATAGAATAACTATCTCTCAACCGAACAGGCCACAAGTATTTATAAGCGTTATTCAAGCTGCAGGGACCAAGTACACCACCTGAGACCATAAAAGTTTAGACGCCCTTCCATTCCAGCTTTTTTATTTATTCAACCGTGGAGACACAAAATAAACTGAAAACTTGTTTTCAAAGTTTTGAACTACTTACGTACAAATTACAAACAATAAGCGAAGGAAGCCCTTTTCTCTTCTACTTGAATTCCCTTTTCCATGGTTTATACAATTTGTACTAAAAAAGTTTCAAATCTATAACAAGAACCTAAGACAAAGTGAAAGGGAATTGCATGCATACATCGAGTGATCAAATTGAACAATTAACAACTACGTGATTTGGACTAAAGAGTTGGTAAATTCACGGGTTCAGATCAAAGTATAACTAAACAAAGACCGGTCTTTTGTCTGATCAATCCGACACCTTAAGAATCCATCAGTGACGTAGCTAAATTGTTTCACACCACAGTACAAAAATACTAGGTGGAAACTTAGTCAGAAACCAAGATCCATCGTCAACGCCATGACGAAACAGTAAGCAGAGGCACCTCAGTCCATGCCAGAGTCATAAACCCAGCTTGCGAATCGATCAGAGAATACAAGGGACTGTAGTTGTAGTTCCACAGGAGTATCTTAGCTTGACTCCTCGCGTAATGACTTTGCGGAATTGATTCAAAACCCGAATTTTCCATTAAAGCCCGCCACTGTTCTTTATCCTCTATACGCTCCCTTCTGCTTTCTGTGTCCTCTGGCCCAATAACACTGGCAATTCTGCGACCAAGCAACAATCTCTCAACCTGGAGTCTATCTGGTGAATCTCTGCTCAGATTTGGCTCAAGAGTTTCGAAGACTGCAGAGTAATATCTCAGTGCATTTTTAAACCGTTGCAAGTATCCAACCCGGTTCAAGCTCACTTCATACTCACCTAAAGTAACAATCTTCGGATTAAGCGATTTTACCAGTCTTAAAACTGTCTCTACAACAACTGGAGTTTCATCCAACAGATTATACAATTGAAGAATGAAATTCACGGCCAAAACCTCATCTTGATCGACACGAAAGCACGATTCATTCAACTCTTGTATAGGGGTCAAAATGGGTTCGAACTCAAAGTTCAAATCAAGAAGTCTTGCAAAATCTCGAAGCCTATTACCCGTAGAAAACAGAGAAGCCGCTGGATACTCACCGAGTGCAGGAGCCGGTATGCCAGAGATCCGGATTCTGTTGGGTTTTCCGGCGGCGCGAGTAGCTAAAGCTTGTAAAAGAGCAGGCCATTGAACACCTTGAACAGTCCCAAAATCAACTATGTGAATCTTGCTAGCTCCCTCTGTAGCTTCAAGAATTGCTTGATTCGCCGTTAAATGAGCGAACTTCGAAAATGGGCAGGCGTCGTTTAGCGCTTTATATGAGAGAATAAAGTCCTCACTTGTAGACTCGAATACGGTCAAGCTTTTCTCTGCTTGTAGAGACAGTCTGCTGTTTAAAGCTTCGGTGAAGTAAAACGCAACTCTCTCTATTGGATCTCCGTTTTCAGACACCGAGTCTCTAAGTTCAACCAGCGATTTCGCAGCTCTTTCGGGCTCTGACTCAAAGAGTTCAGCGCAGCCGATCAAGGCTTTTAAAAGCGGCGACACTGGTTCAGTTTCCAGCGAAATCGACGAGAAACCGGCGTCATCGATTTCAAGGGTCGTCCGCGGCAGAAGATTTGGCAACGTTGTGTCTTTCACCACGGTCTGTGGCGGTAATGGAGCCCAGGATGGTACCTGGGGCGAATTTTGGGCTTTGTGCGTTTCAGGGAAGATAAGTCGATTGAGATCCGATGGTGGAGAGCAACCGACGCTGAGTCGACTCGGGCAACTGACAAACGGATCAGGACCGTAAATCCCGAAATCATTATTGTTTTGCCACGCGTCGCATATAGATGGCAGATTCGAACTATCCGTTGAGTCTCCACCACCAATCAAGCTATCCATCCACTCATCAGAATCAAAGTCAGCACCCGCAGCGCAGCCATCAAAACCGGAGTATCTAAACCCACCGGAGTGTTGCTCCATATGCGGGAACTGGAACCCAGGTTCGTCGGTGTCGCCTTCGCCATTGACCTGAAAAGGGTCGTATAAGCCAGCTCCGGCGACGCTACCGTAACCCAGGCTGGAGTTCCTAGGCATTGTAGTAAGCCAAGGATTTAAAGGCAATGAAGTAAGGGCCAAAGGCTGTTGTTGTTGGTGATGCTGTTGCTGCTGCTGCTGCTTTTGCTTTATGACTTGTTGGGCTATTGCCATTAGATTCCCACTGTCTGCGCACATATATGCCATCCAGACCTCTCCGGAAAATTTAACCGAGACTCACTTTAACCCAACAGAACATCGTCAGTACAACAAGCTTGCTACAGTCTCCAACACGCTCAAAATGGTGAAAACTCAGAAACTCAGAATTTTAGAGTGAAACACTGAATAGAAAGAGAGAGAGTACGTACACCGCTGGAAACAAAGAAACGCCGGGCTCCCAAGTCACGGCTTGACCGCGCATAGACACAGGGTAGTAGCTAGAGAAAGGAAGTTGAATGGAGTAAGGCTTGGAGTGGGTGTACGCCTTATATAGAGTTACATACAAAGAAAACCTAAATTCCAGAAGGAGGAGGACTAATGGTGATTAAAGTCGATCCAAAATGAAACAGGGGGCCCACTTACCCCATTTGTAGACGTGTAAAAACCAAATGAGGTAAAAAATTGAGATTCCCTTTTTAATTTCATCTCTATATTTATGTAAAGTTTATATAAATGTCAGAATGAAATATAATAGAACATAATAAAAATATCATAATTAGTACAAGAAATGCAATCTCTTTAAAAAAAGGAAAAGATCGTAAGGATGTCGTAACAACGCATATATGACAAGATAACATCATCATCGTCCACGTGTATCCCTTAATTTTTTTCATTTCTACTATGTTCGAGAACCTTTTGCCGAGGCGCTGAGGCCTCTTTCCAATCTCTGGTAAGTTTTTTGATCTTAATGTTCAAATATTAAAGAAATAATCATGTCGTTCAAATCTTCAATATAATAATAATCGTATAAATAAAGTGAATAAAATATTTATTTTGAGCAAAATTTGTCATGATATAAAGAGAGTTTTTAACAATTACAAACTAGTTTCTCTCTCTTAACCTTCTTTTTATACGATAGCTTGATAGATAAACCAATACATAAAATACCTTAGATAAACCAATATACAAAATACCTTAGTTATGTATTTATTTTCATTTGTACTTAATTGGAGTAGAGAGAGAACTAATTTATATACACTTCTTTGTTAATAGAAAATCTTGTACGTCCATCAAATACTAGATTAACGGCCAAGATTTAACATATTATTAAATATGAATCATAACATCAGGCTATATTTCTTACATTCTCTACTTGACTGGATGTTTCATTATTATATTCAATAGTATAACATAAGACTAGCAAAATTAAATATGATAAATCATTAACATCATAAGCACCTTAACAAATCAAATCACATAATATGGATTATGGATGTCTTACACAATATAGTTATATACCCCCTTCCATATACCACTACATTAAAAACTTATTATGTTTAGGTTCATAAATTGTATATAAACAACATATAGTCTACATAATTGTTGTGAAAATGCATACAAATTTCTTATTTAACAATCATGTATACACAAACATAATGAATAAGAAATATGAAATTTAGAAACATATTATTATTGAGCTTAAGAGTGCTAAAACATCATCATCAAACATTATTATCTATCATTGATAAAACTAAGACCCATCCTAAGCACATGTTTTTTGAATTTCTTTGGTTGTAAACCTTTAGTTAGAGGATCTACAACTATGAGATCTGTCCTGATATGTTTTATATGCACTCTTTGTTTTTGAATATCCTCTTTAACAACAAAATACTTTAATTCCATATGTTTTATGCCTCTGGAGTATTTGTCATTTTTAGAGAAGAAGGTTGTTGCATAATTATCACAATAAGTTTTCAGTGGCTTGCTTACTATGTCGACAACCCCAAGCCCTTAAATAAAGTTCTGCAACTATAATGCATGAATTGTAGCCTCATAACAAGCTACAAATTCTAACTCTATAGTGGATGAGGTAATGACAAATTGTTTGACACTTTTCCATAAGATTGCTTATTTAGCTAATAAGAACAGATAGCCAAATGTTGACTTTCTACTATCAACACTCCCAACAAAATCTAAATCTGAATATCCAATCACTTCTAAATGATCAGACCTTTTATAAATGAGCATGTAATCCTTCGTTCATTGAAAATATCTCAACACTTTCTTTGCATTCTTTCAATAAGTAATATCAAGATTACTTTGATATCTACCCACCATTTCTACTATAAAACTGATGTCGAGTTTAGTACAGTTTTGTAGGTACATCAAATTGCCCATAACAGAAGCATATGAAATTGTTTCCATTTCTTTACTTTCCACATTATTCTTTGGACATTGTATAAGACTAAACTTATCTCCCTTTTGAATAGGGGCTATACCTACTGAGCACTTGCTCATGTTAAATTTCTCAAGAATTTTTTCAATATAGGCTTTCTGAGACAATCCTAATAAACCTTCTAATCTCTTACAACATATTGAAATTCCAATTACATAGGATGTCTCTTTCATTTCAAAATTCTTGGAAAGAAATTTTCGGTCTTATGCAATAAATCCAAATCATTAGTAGCCCAAGAAAAATGTCATCAACATACAGAACTAGAAATATAAACTTACTCCCACTAATCTTCTAGTAAATACACCAATCAACAGTGATTTCCTCAAATTGAAAGAAGTAATGGTATTATTAAACTTAACATAACATTGCCTAGCAGCTTGTTTAAGTCCATATATTTACTTCTTCAAGTTACACACCATACTTTCTTTACCTTTAATGAAAAAACCTTTAGGTTGATCCATGTAAACTTCCTCCTTAAGATTCCCATTCAGAAAGGCTGTTTTTACATCCATCTGATGTAACTCTATATCAAATTAAGCCATTAATGCTAAAATTATTCTCAATGAATCTTTTTTTGAGACAGGCGAAAAAGTCTCCTTATAATCAATGATATCTTTCTGAGTGTAACCTTTGGCAACAAGTCTAGCTTTATATCTTTCAACATTGCCATTCGATTTGTGTTTAGTCTTAAAGACCCATTTATAGTCAACTCGTTTAGAACCTTCTGGCACGTCTACAAGATCCCAGACATTGTTTTGGGCCATTGATTTCAACGCTTCTTTCATAACAACAATCCATCTTTCAGGCTTATCACTACCTATGGCTTGTGAAAATGAAACAGGAGCATTATCAATGCCACAATCATAATCCAACTCTTGCAAATAAACTACATAATTATCAGAAATAGTCAACCTTCTAACCCTAACAGGTTTATTTAAAGCTATACCAACTTGTTCATTTGTATGAGTTGGTGGTAAGTTAGGTTCTTCATAGAGTGCTTCTTCATTATCCAAATGTTGTTCTTGATTTTTTTGATCTTCCATTGCAGGAACCACGTTTGTTGTAGTTGTGGGTTTAAGAATATTTAAGGTTAATGGAACATCAACCCTTATTTCATTAATATCCACAGCTTGATTTTCAGCACTCTCACTAACTTCACCATTCTCTAAAAATTTGGCATTGGCTATTTCAACAATTTTAGAACTATGGTTCGAACAGTAAAACTTGTACCCTTTAGATTTCTCTGGGTAACCAATAAAGTATCCACTAACTGTTCGAGAATCCAATTTTTTCATGTGGATTATAGATACGCGCTTCTACTAGACAACCCCAAATATACAAGTGTCTTAAACTAGTTTTCCTTCTAGTCCATAACTTGAAAGGAGTTTTAGGAACTACCTTACTAGGAACCCTGTTTAGTAGATACATAGCAGTTTTAACTGCATACATCCACAAACTTTTGGTAATAAGGAATTACTCATCATACTCCTAACCATATCCATTAATGTTCTACTTCACCTTTCTGCCACACCGTTTTGTTGCGGTGTGCCGAGTATAATGTACTGTGCACATATGCCATAACTTTCTACGAACATAACAGATAGATTAGGATACTGTCCAGATTCACCATACTTTCCATAATGCTCACCACCTCTATCATATCTTATAATTTTCACTTTTCTGTCTAATTGTCTCTCAACCTCCTTTACAAACACCTTAAGGGTATTTACAACTTGATATTTTTCATATAGTAAATATATATATCCATATCGTAAAAAATCATCTATAAAGGTGATGAATTATTTTCTCCATTAAAGGATGGAGTGTCAAAAAGTTCGTAAATGTCGGTGTGTATTATTTCAAGAAGTTAGTTGCTTCTCGTAGCTCTTTTCCTGCTATGTTTGGTTTGCTTGCCCTTAATGCATTCCACACATAAACCAAAATCAGTAAAATCTAGATTTGGTAGAATCTCATTCTTTACTTTTCTTTCTAACCTTTTTTTGGATATATGTCCCAAACGTTTATGCCACAAGTAAGCAGAATGTTCATTCGCCAAACTACGTTTCATTTTAACATTATGATTAATAATAAAATAGGATTAAAAAAAACATTGTCAAGTTTCAATTTTTATAAATTATCCATAAGCATTCTATAACCAATAAAGGAATTATTCTTATACAAATTGAAACAATCATGTCCACCCTTAAAGGTATATCCAATAGCATCAAGTCTAGAAATAGAAATTAAAGAAATTGAGGGTATATAAAGGGTGTTTGTTAAATCCAAGTGAAACCAAGTATCTAATGTCAATCTGTAAGTCCCTACACCTTCAACCGGGGCCTTCATTCAATTCCCTATAAATAAAAAGTTGTTAGTTGGGCTTATGGTTTGGATTGTAAGGTATCTCTGCATAATATTGGAAACATGGGTAGTGACACCATAATCAAACCACCAAGTACTAGAAGGAACTTCAGATAAGTTTGATTCACAACATACGGAAACATAATGTATACCTTTCCTTTCGAACCAAGCCTTACGTTTTAGGCAATCTTTTTGATAAGGTCCTTCTTTCTTGTAGAAGTGGCATTTATCTAACTTTTTTCCCTTCCTTTCATCATCAACAACCTATGGAACTTTAGCAGGTTCTATCTTCTTAAAATTCTTGGCATTTGGTTTGAGTTTCTTTCCAGCTCCTTGACCCATTAGGTTAATAGAATGAACTCCTTATTTCTTTAATCTCGATTCCTCCTAAATAAACTTACTAGAGAATTCATCAATGTTCCACTTATCATTTAATGTATTATAATTGATGTGGAATGGTCTATATTCAGTAGGAAGTGAGTTCATAATAAACTGTACTAAGAAGGAGTCTTCCACAACCATACTCAATGTCTTAAGTCTTACTGCGATATTAGTTATATAAAGGACATGTTGCAACATACTCTTTGAGAAAATAATTCAAGTGCCTTGTCGAAAGGACGAAACTTATCTTCCACAAGTTTAAGAAAATCTTTAGCATTTTGATTTTCAGTGCTAGAAAGAGTAGACTTAATGTTGTTAGCAATCGTCATTCACATAAAATTCAAACATAACCTGTCAGACCTTGCCCACGCCTTATAATGTGCCCTTTCAGTCTTTATTCTGGTATCATTAAGGTCATAAGGCTTATCCTCTAATAGTGCCAAGTCAAGATCCAAAGCATCTAAATGGAAAGTGGCTTGTTTGCTTCATTTAGAGAAATTCACACCAGTGAACAAGGTAACCTTTAAGAGTGAAGGTTAATAACTGCAAACATATAAACGGTCATTAAGTAACAAATTTAGACAGGAAGCACATACATTAAATATATTGCAGGTTTCCTTTGGGTAAACATAACAATACATATCATTACCATCATTAGAATGCTATTTAAACTTTATAAGAAGATTAAATAAACTTCATTAAATACCTCTAGCATCTTTGGATAACTATATGTATGTGACAAGAGTATATCAAGTTTCTCCTTTATATTTATTAGTTATAGAACATTGATTTACCTTTGGGTAAAGTCCTTAATTTATATCAACTAACAAAATTTTCATAAAATACACAAATTATATGACCACACATTCAAAACTAATTTTGCCACTTTGGTGACTAACAAATTAATTTTAATCATATCATCATATAATAATAATAATAATAATAATAATAATAATAATAATAATAATAATAATAATAATAATAATAATAATAATAAT
>JAOQMS010000180.1:7580302-7612194 GCA_027563885.1 Erythroxylum longipes | reverse complement strand
AAACATTCCGATGCTAAATTTACATACGGGTAAGCCACCGGTCGGTAAATTTAGCGACGGAATAATTCGGACGGTCGATAACTTTTCTGTTGATTTTACCGACGGTTTGTTTTTCGGTCGGTAATTTTACTGACGGTATATTAACGTTCCATCGGTGAATTTAGCTACGGCCGAATCTCCGACGTTTTTGACCGTCGGTTTATTCCGTCGGTAATTTGCTACACCGACGAAATATTTGTCAATTCTGTCGGTAATTTCCGTCTGTAATTCACTATTTTCTTGTAGTGATTTCTTATAGTCATGACTGCCATCTACTTGACGTTAGGGTTCCGAATTTCCTTGTTAAGTGTAAGTCGAATCCTCATCACCCAAACTGGAGAATCAGAAGTAGATGCTTCACTGATAAGGAAATGACATTTTCTAATACTACTACACAAATCAGAAGTTAGTTCAACTCCTCAATAGACGTAATTAAATATGGGGAATTCTGTGTATAATACATCATCTCGAGAACATGAGATAATGTATTATTTCGGTAATAATTTTGGTTTAAATTAGTTAATAAAACAAAATATTGATAAGTATTACAAATTGAATTATATAAGCAAACATAATAAATTAGTTTATATTTGAATTATGTGATTACATAAAATAGGTTGTAAACTTATATATGTGAGCTATGGTTGGAGTTGAATAGGTTATAGTTGTAACTATATGTCTTTAGTTTATAGTTGAATGATGTAATCATACAAAATGAGTTATATAAGATTTATATGTGTGTTGTGTAATTATATATATTGTATAATTAAATTGTTGATTTTTAGCTTATTGGTGAATTATGTTGAATGAAATTGAATTGTGTAGTGTATATTAATTCTTGATTGTGGAGTTAAGTAAGAAACTAAGAATGATTATTAAAATTGGTGAATGGAAGATTGTTAAATTAAAGTTAGGAATTAGGATTAGTAATAATGTTGATTAAAATTTAATAAGAACTACAAATTGAATTGTATAAGTAAAAAAAATAGTTTATAGTTGAATTATGTGATTACATAAAATAGGTTGTAAACTTATATTTTTGAGTTATGCTTGAAGTTGAATAGGATATAGTTGTGAGTGTATGTCTTGGTTTAAAGTTGAATGATATAATCATACGAAATAAGTTATAGAAGATGTATATTATTTGTGTTAGTTTTGACTTTTGAGTTAAATAATACATATCTGGTGATAATAGTTGACAATGAAATTAAGTGTTCTTTATTTTGATATGAAGTTATTAATTTAATTTTGACATATATCTTTATTTATTTTATAGTTAAATGGAAGGAAGTTCAAGTACTCTTGATA
Organism: Erythroxylum longipes; assembly: GCA_027563885.1. Classification (NCBI taxonomy): domain Eukaryota; kingdom Viridiplantae; phylum Streptophyta; class Magnoliopsida; order Malpighiales; family Erythroxylaceae; genus Erythroxylum; species Erythroxylum longipes. The sequence goes on along the minus strand of JAOQMS010000180.1, from coordinate 7,610,847 downwards.
ATTCAGTCACCTCAGTTATAAGAAGATTCGATGACCAGTTTAGGTTCATGCTAGATTGGTTATTAGAATGAAGAACCATAGTATTTGTTTGTATTGTAATAAGCATTTGAAAGGTGGGGGAACTCCCAGATTAAAGAAGAATTTAGCTAGGATCCTATGTGATGTGGAGCCTTGTAAGAAAGTGATTCATGATATCAAATGACAAATGAAGACTTTGTTTGAAGAGTATCAGTATAGGAAAGAAAGAAGACAAAGATTGAACTACAAAATTATCAATGAAAGTTCTTTTGTTGGTGTTCAGGATGATAGTGTGGATGTTAAAGGTGGCAGTATTCCTACCCAATAAAAGGAAAATATTACACCTGATGTTTGAAAAAGAAAAGGACAAGTTTCAAATTTTTTTACACCACGAACAACTCCTAAAGCTTAACTTGCAATTCGTAGTGCCTTATAACCTAGAGAAGTAGCTCGTAATATGGACATGACAATGACTAGATGGTGGTATAATTCAGGTATAACATTCAATGTTTTCTAATCTTATTCTTATCAGTTATTGTGGATGTTATTACCTCTTATGGTCCAGTATACAAAGCTTTTCCAATTAATGACTATAGAGGTAAACTTCTAACCATCTCTGTTTATGAAATTAAAAGTTATTTGGATGAAAGAAAAAAGACTTGGGCTACTTATGGGTGTTCAATCATATGTGATGGTTGGATAAATAAAAGAAATTAGCTTGTTATTAATTTTTGATTTATTTACAGAGGAGAAATATCTTTTAAATCTATTGATATATCTAACTTTGTTAGGAATACTGATACTCTATTTGAAATATTTCATGAAGTTGTGAATGAAGTTATGCTAAAAAATATTGTTCAGTTCTTTATTGACAATGATTCTGCTTATAAAGCATATAAAAGAAGATTGCAAAACAAGTATAGTTCTTTTTATAGTACTTCTTGTGTTGCACATTGCATTGACTTAATGTTGGAAAATATAGGAGATGCTAGGTATTTTTTTATTATTGATGAGACTGTGCAGAAAGTAAAAAAGTTGACCAATTTCGTCTACAATCATACATGGGTCTTGAATTTCCTGAGAAAGGATTTCACCAATGTTAGGAATTTATGTTGTCCTATTATTACAAGATTTGCAGCCAATTTCTTATCACTTCGGTGTTCTATTATGATGAAGAAAGAGTTGATAAAATTTTTTAAAAGTGATAAGTGGATTGTATCTTAGTATGCCAGGTTTAATGTTGGATTAGAGGTTTCTAGAGTTATACTTGAAGATAATAAATTTTAGTCTCAATGTCAATTTGTCATTTGAATTTGTGAGCCTTTGGCGAGGTACTTTGTTCGGTTGATAATAATGAGAAGGCAATAATGAGTTATTTTTATGATGTGATGGACAGAGTGAAGGAAGCAATCAAGACCGATATGAAAAATAGGCCTTCTTTGTATGTACTTTATCTTGCAATCATCAAAAAGAGATGTGAAAGGCAACTTTACTCTCTGTTGTTTGCAGTTATAGCGTTTTTAAATCCTAGTGTCTATTTTAAACTAAGTTTTACAAAGAAAGTTGAAGTTAATAGGGGAATGATATTAACTATTACAACAATTGTTGCTTATAAGATGATACAATCTCTCTTAAACTCACAAATGGAGATTTATAAGGATGCTTCTTGTGATTTTAGGATGCCAATTGCTATTCGTTAAAGAGAGAAACTTAATCCATGTCTTTTTCCACTTTTTGTTACTTGTTAAAAGTTAATCATCACTTTATTTTGTATAATTGCTTGATGGAACCAATTTAGAAATGGTGTTTTAGAATTGCAAAGCTTTGCAATTTGAATTGTAAGTAAAGTGTGAGTGCAACAGGGTGTGAAAGGAATTAGAGCACATTTGAATTCATTTATTCCAAAAAAAGGAATAGATTAAACCACAAAAGATTGAATGACTTGGTTTTTGTTCGATACAATTTAAAACTTTGAGAAAGGTATGCTATTATCATTATTAAGTTAGATATAATTTCTTGTAATTTCTTAATAATTTAATTTTATTATTTACTAGGACTCTTAATAAAACAAGTAGTCCTGTAGATCTAATGTGTCTTGATCATATTAATCTTTTAGCAGATTGAGTTTTTGAGGAACCAAGTTTGATAGATGAGAGTGAATTAGAAAAATAATCTTGGATAGGAAATTATTGACATGTCATTTGTTGCAATAAATTTGAATGATGGTGATAATGAGGCTCCTCTCAATGATGAGGATTTTGAGCCAAATAAGAATTGAGGCTAATGTTATTTGAGTGGGTATTTGATTGAATGAAGTTTTAGGTTTTGTTTCTCCTCTTCTTTTAATTTCACTTATATTTGATATAAATGTTAAATTCTATATATGCAATATAAATATAATTGTAAATATTTCTGTTTTAGATTTCACTTCTAGTTGGTTCTTTGGCACGATCTATTATTGTAAATTGTAATAATTAGAGAGTCATAAATATTTATTATTCTTTTTATTTGAAGTTTGGATGTAATTTTTATTTATTATATAATGAAATTGTAATATTTTAAGTACTTTGTATTGGCCTTAATTTTATATTTGTATGATGATTAAATAATCTTTTTCATATTAATAATGGTTATTATTTGTATGTGAAATAAGTGAAAAGTAATATCAATAAAAATAAATATATTGTTGTTATGTTAAACTTCTATGATTATGATTTTTAGAGACAGAGTTGATGTAAAATTATATATTATACAATACAATATATTGAGGGACTATTTTGTAATTTTCAAAAAATTAGGAACTACTTTATAAATTTAAAAAATTACTCAAAATAGTACTTAGTATTAATCAGTACCAATATAGTATCATACTGGAACCAAATCTGGTACCAGTACCAGTACGATTTTCATAACATTGAGTTAAATTATGTAATCATACAAAATAAGTTATAATTACAAAAGTGCAACAATATTTTATAAGTTAATGAAGTTCACTTGCATTTTTATATCATATGAATTTTAAGAAGTTGTTACTGCTCTATTTCTTCTTATTATTTTACACAACTTATTCCATATTTTTGATGACATTAGTAACTGGTAATAATGATTTTTGGTCTATTGAATTTGCACATAAGATGCATGTATATTTTTAAATTCAATTTGTGTGTATGCTTTTAGAATCTAAGAGGTGCATTTGTATTTCTTTTGAGTTAAGTGATACACATTGCTTTGGAAATAGTTGATAATAAATTTATTAATTTAATTTTGACATACGTCTTTATTTTTTTTACAAATAAATGGAGGGAAGTTCAAGTACTACTGATAATTCAATGGCTTTAGGTTTAGGAAGATTCGATGATCCAACTTGGGCTCGTGTTGGATTGATTCATAGAATGAAGAATCATACCATTTGTTTGTATTACAACAAGCATTTGAAAGGTGGGGTAATCATTAGCTTAAAGAAGCATTTAACTAGAGTTAAAGGTGATATAGAGGCTTGTAAGAAAGTGAGTCATGATATGAAATGGCAAATGTAGAATTTGCTTAAAGACTACCAACATGAGAAAGATAGAAGGTAAAGATTGAACTACGAAATTGGTAGTAGAAGTTCTTTTATTGGTGGTCAGGATGATAAAGGGAGTGTTGAAGATGGTAGAATTCCTACTTAAGAAGAAGGGATTGTTGCAGTTAATATTAGGAAAAGAAGAAGACGTGTATAATTTTTTGGCACCATGAACAAGTCTTTGAGCTTAGCCTTCAATTTGTAGTGCCTTATAATTTATAAAAGCAGTTCATAATGTGGACATGACAATGGGTAGATGGTGGTTAATTTCGGTATAACATTCAGTACTATCAATCTTATTATTATTTGCCTATGACGGATGCTATTGCCTCTTATGGCAAAGGATATAAAGCTTATTCAATTGATAACTATAAAGGTAAATTTCTGAGCAAATATTTTTATGAAATACAAAGTTAGTTGAATCAAAGAAGAATGAATTGAGCTACTTATGAGTGTTTAATCATGTGTGATAGTTATACAAATAGAAGGCACGAGCTTATTATTAATTTTTTGGTTTATTATGTAAAGGGGACAATGTTTTTGAAGTCTATTGATGCATTTAACCTTGTTAGGAATGCTAATACTCTGTTTTAGATATTTGATGAAGTTGTGAGTGAAGTTGAGTCATAAACTATTATTCAGTTCATTACTGACAATAATTCTGCTTATATAGCAATTGGAAGAAGATTGCAAAGTAGGTATAATTCATTTTATTGGACACTTTGTGCCACAAATTGCATTAAATTGATGTTAGAAAATATAGGAGATACTAGAAATTTTCCTATTATTGATGAGACTACGCAAAAAGAAAAAATCGCAACCAAGTTCATTTACAATTATTTATAAGCCCTCAATTTAATAAGAAAGGATTTCATTAATAGTAAGAAAATCATCCTACTGTTACAAGATTTATAACTAATTTACTTGAAGATCATAAATTTTGGTCTCAATCTCAATTTGTCATTTGAGTTTTTGAGCCTTTAGTAAGGGTACTTCATCTAGATGATAATGATGAGAAGGCAATAATAAGTTATTTTTATGATGTCATGAAGAGGGTGAAGGAAGCAGTCAAGGTCAATATGAAAAATAAGCCTTCTTTATACACACCTTATCTTGAAATCATCAATGAGAGATAGGAAAGGCAACTTTACTCTCTGTTGTTTGCATTTTGGTTTTTAAATCCTGGTGTCTATTCCATATCAAGTTTTGCAAAGAAAACTGAAGTTAATAAAAGAATGCTATTAACTATTACAATAATTGTTGCCTATGGGATGATGCAAGATCTCCTAAGTTTACAAATGGAGATTTATACAGATGCTTCTGATTATTTTGGGATGCTCATTGCTATTCGTCAAAGAGACAATCTAAGTATATATTTTCCATTTTTGTTACTTGTTAAAAATTAATCATCACTTTATTTTGTTTATAATCTTACTTTTGTTGTCTAGCAGTTGCTTGGTGAGACAAATTCGAAAGTTATGTTCCTGAATCGTAAAGGTTTGTAATTTAAATTTTAAGTCAATGTGTGAGTGCAATAGGGTGTGAAAGGAATCAGAGCACGTTTGAATTCATCTATCCTAAGAAAATGAACAACTTAGAACACAAAGGATTGAATGATTTGGTATTAGTTTGATACAATTTAAAGCTTTGAGAAAGATATGTTATTATCATTATTATGTTGAATATAAGTTCTTATAATTTAATTTTATTTGTTTACTAGGACTCTTAATAGGATAAGTAGTTTTGTAAATCCAATTTGCCTTGATCATATCGATTTTGGTGAAACAGGTTGATGAGGAATTGAGTTTGATATATGAGAACGACTTAAAAGATAATCTTGGGTGAAAAACTATTAACATTTTATTTGGTGCAATGAATTTAAATGATGGTGATGATGATGTTACTCTTAAAGATGATAATTTGGTACCAAATGAGAATTAAGATCAATGCGATTTGAGTGGATATTTAATTGAGTGAAGTTTCAGTTTTTTTCCTTCTCTTCTTGTAATTTCACTTATATTTGATATATATGTTAATTCTATATACGCAATATAAATATAACTGTAAATATTTTTGTTTCAGATTTCATATCTAGTTGGTTGTTTCCTCAGTTGTTGTAATATTTAGAGAGTCATGGATTTTTGTTATTCTTTTTATTTGATGTTTTAATATAATTATTATATATTAAATGATGAAATTGTAATATTTTAAGTACTTTTTATTATCTTTAATTTTATATTTGTATCATGATTAAATGATATTTTCATATTAATTATGGATATTGTTTATAAGTGAAATATATGAAAAATAATATTAATAGAAATAAATAAATTATTGTTATTTCAAAATTTTATTGTTATTATGTTTGGAAACAAGGTTGGAGAAAAATTATAAATTATATAGTACAATATATTGAAGGGCTATTTTATAATTTTAAAAAAATTTAAGGACTACTTTATAATTTTAAAAATTACCCAAAACAGTACCCGATATTGACTAGTACCGATACAGTACCATACCATAACCAAATATGATACTTTTACCAGTACAATTTTCATAGTATTGCTTAGAACAATCCCTCAATTTTAGCCATATATTAATGGTATCAATCAAGCGAGAAGATTTCCACCTATTTGTTGTTATAGAATTGGAAATGTTGTAATGTTATTTTTCTGTTTATTAAATTATATTTCAAAATTGAACTTTTATACAATTTTGTAATAATTATTAAATATTAATTCTATATTTAGACACTTTACACTATAACTAAGCATTTTACATTTGTAATATTTTAAATAATGAAAATATATTAAGAGATTCTTTTGTAATTTTATAAAATTTAAAATTTATTTTATAATGTTAAACATATCTTAAGTGGTATCTAATATTGATCAATATTGGAATTGTACTTTACTAAAACCAAATTCAATACTAAATTTGATACAATATTCATAATATTGCTCTTAACATACAAGGATATAAGTTTGAATTATAGTAAGGGGTTGTAGCCAATTTAAAATTTTTGAAGACGTTGGCTAGTCAAGAGCGTAGACATATTTAAAACTTACAAACATCTGTTGAATCAAACTTATTATTTGACTCTAGGTTATCGACTCATCAAGTGACTTATTTGAAGTATGTACACTATAACAAAGTTAAGTTTTTGTTACTTTTTTTTGCGAAGATTTCAAAAGGACAACTTTTGGTGACTATGTTTAAAAATGTTTCCAATGCCTTCCTTTTTACAATGTTTTAGAAAAGCGTCACTAATTACAAGCCTTTGGCAATGCTTTCTTGGAATTGTCACAAAAGGCTCATCCTTTTTCGCACTTTTTAAATTGTCATAAAAAGTAGGACTTTTGGTGATGCCAAACAATTAAACAACAAAATAACTCTCTTATTTATAATTATGAATTGACTAACTTTGACTTGATCATTTTTTGAATGAACATCATATTGAGAAAATTCAAAATTAATATTATTAACAATGATTGTAAGTGTAAAATAAATTTAGTTAACAGAATGTATGAAATTATAAACTCAAAATTAAGTAATATTACATTTATTTAAACTTTTTATTTTCTCTTTTAAATTATATGATTTGACAATTTTATATGGTATCACAAAATTTTCAAATAGTTTTAATATGAAGTTTTTAATATAATGATGTATGATTCTTACAGAAAATAATAAATATTGATATATGGTAAGTAATATAATTTAATGATATATGGTAAGGAATACGAGATTCTAATTAGAAGTTTAACAATTCTTACAGTCAAATAATAAATAAAGTTTCACCCCTATTCCTTCAAAAAGAAAAAATAATTATTTTTCTAGATTCCAAGTAACATGAGGCTTGGTAGATAAGGTGAAGGAGTTCCCTATGTCTGGATTCTCAAGAGGGCTCCTTGCACGTTTAATAAAAGATCTTCTCCCAAAAGTTGGTTTATTGACATCCTCTTCCAACAACTTCTTGACTTTAACTAAACTTGTAGAAGATATAGTCAATGATTTCCCAATTGCCGTATGGATCACTGAATTAGATGAACCACACATACCATGCGTTTCACCTAAGGAACAAACAATATAGAAATTAAAAAGCAAAATGAAAAGGTATAAGGTACCCAAATTTGAACACATACATACCCGATTGACTGACTCCATCATTGTCACAATGAATAGACATAGTTTCTGCAATCAATGAATATTCCAAATCAACCATTTTTCCTAATCCTGTATGGACCTTCGAGACATCTCCATTGCCTACATTTTCATCTATGTTCTCTTTAAGAGTCGAGGAAGCTTTACATAAGGTATAGTATATACAATTAAACGTTCATCTAATAGCTTCCTAACAAAAAATGAGATACAAATAATAAAGAAAGAGAGGTAATTTAGATGATACTAAAAACATTGAAGATGAAGATTAGCTATTGAAGGCAAGCGACGGTTAGACTTTGAAGAGGAGATCTATTATTCAACCATTTGTTCTTTATTAGGGAGAATTTTGCCACATTCCTGCCATCAGATCTCATTTCTGTCATTGAAAACTAGTCGCCATGTCAACATTCTGCAATGAATTTATATTAGCAGTTTTATTATGAAAAGACAATAGAAACGAAAACAAGTAATCTTCTACAATATATATAGAAGCAAAATGTACAATTTAATAAGGAAACAAAAATTATATGAAGTTTTATGCAATTAACAAAATATTCACAGAAGAAGCAAAGATCATTCGAAGTTAAATTTTGAACCATCCAAAAATCCCCTGCACAAACACATTCTATGTTTGTCACTCACTACTAATAAGTTAATATAACTAGTTGAAGTTAAGTTTATAACCAATTGAATATCATATTTCTCTAGGTTTATAAATATTATATTTTTGAAATTGTTACTAAAAATAATAAAAAACATATATCATATTGTTAGCTCCCTTACCCTTACCTTTGTTTCTTTTGAAATTCGTTTAAATTAAGGTCAACTTCCTTAATTAAAATTAATGATGTGTTTACTTCAATAACCTCACCAAAATGTGTAATTTATTACTATTATATGACAATAGTAATAATTATTGTAAAAAAATGAATGACGGTGATGATCCATTAATCGAGAAGTTCATATGTAGAGTCCCTCAAGCAAGCTCTCATTGAAGTTATAAAAAATAGTCCTTTAAAAATAAGCTATAAGTTTCTCCAATATATAGGCAATCATCATATCAAACACCAATCTATTTTTAAGGAGAAGTTAAATTAACATCCTCAAATATTAAGATATCTTTTGTGGAATGGAAGATCATTCCAGTATTTGATATTCCTTGAAAAATAGATGTAGATACTAGTGGAATATTAAGTACTTTTTAAAATTATTTACTTAAACTTCTCTTACTCCTTTTTACTTTTTATTTTCAACTTTTGTTAGCTGATTGAAGTTTCTTAGTTTAAACTTTAAATTTAAATGGATATGTTAAGATTGAAAATATTAATTATTTTTTAGATTTTTGATCAGATCTCAGAGAGAAATATGACATTCATAAGTTTGGATTAAGTAAGAAGACACTGAGTTAGTACACAAGACATTAAATTATACGTCGAGGTTAGTTTTCACTTGGGATGGGAGTGATCTGTGATCCCTCCAAGAGAAAGCTAATGACTACCTATTGTAGAATAACAACCAAGGGTGAAAAGAGTGAGAAGCAAAATAGAGGAACTTATATCTAGTAACTTGACTAGCTAGCAGAAGATCACCTTCGATGGTTCAGTCTTAATTAGGAAGCATCCGGAGACTTTTTGTGCTGGGGAGGTTTTTAGTTTATGTCTTTTGTTTAGGTAATTAGGTTTCAATTTCATAAAACGACTTAATTTTAGCTTGATTTTTGGTGACAAAAATGTGAAACTTTTGTGATGATTTTTATAATTCGTTGCCAAAACTTATTCCTATATATTACACTCTGTATATTATAAGAATTATATATAATATATAAATTATATATATAATAAATAGAGAATTATGATTAAATTGACTAATAATTACATAAGCAAGGAATGAGAAATTTTATCTATTATCTATAATCATTATACTAATTACAATTATTATCTATACATTCATATAAAATTATATTAATTACCATATATAATTATATTTATTGAAATATAATTAAAATAATTACAATATAATAAAAATGGAAAATATGATATTTAATATTAATATCATATTCTTAAAAATCAAATTTAATATTACTGAGAATGATTGTAAATCTAAAATAAATTTAGCCAACAATAATGCCATTTCAAAATCTTATAAAATTAAAAACAAAAAATTAATTTATATTACATAAATTTATACTTTTTATTTATCTCCTTTAAAATATATGATTTGACAATTTTATGTGGTGTCATATGATAGTTGTAAGTTGCACAATATTTTAGTGGGTAGTTTGGTTTGTGTTTAGTTGTTAAATTGAATGATTAGTACATATCTAGGTTAGGATTATGTTATTTAGTTAGACGTTTTTGTTTTGAGTGTTTTATGGGTTAAAGCATGCTATTGAGCTTAAATTTTATGTATTTGAGATGCCTTGATGTGTTTGTTAGTGTTTCAGATCAAATATCGAAGAACGGAGAGAAATTGGAGGAAGCCCATACTAAGGCCTAGGGCCACGATTGTGGAACAGAAGCTTGGTGGTTTGCCACGATAATGATAGAGAGGAAAAATTGAGTGCCACTACTATGATCGTGTCCTGCACGACAGTAGATGCTGACCGGCTTTTAAAACACAACTTTTTGAGGGATATTTTAGACTTTTGGGACCAGGTAAACCTTAATCATCATCATCACCCAGTCCAAAGTCCCACAATAAAGTGGGGTCTCCATTTCTGCCACTTTAAGAAAGATCCAAGGGAGAGAAAGAATAAGAGAGAAGGAGGAGAAAGGAAGAAGGAGAAGTAGGGCTGCAGTGCTGCTATCTTCCCAATTTATTCCGACTCTTCCAAGTGACATTTCATTTCATCTTTATTGTTCTTTCTTTTGGATGTATAAGATGGATTTAATAGTGATGGATTTGGGTTTTGATGATGATGTTCTAAACTTCTTTAGGGATTTGTTCTTGAATCAATGTTAATGTGATTTCTTTTGATGTTATCATGTTAATGCTTTGTTGTATTTGCATGCTTCAGTAACAAATCGAGAGATTGAACTGATAGCAAAACGATTATATTGGGTAATGAGAGTTAAACAATCTAAGAGATCATACAAATAATCAAATCAGGAATTTATATAAGAGAGATCTGGTGTGAGGACCTGATAGTCTATTAGAAGGCTTAAGATCTAATTGGATTTATGGGTTTTCGTTAATTGAGAGATTTCAAATTCTATAATTCAATTAGGGGTTATGATTTAGGGTTTAATGATTATAAGTCCAGAGAGAGCAATCCACCCTTCGAAAGCCTAGGATTGATACCGTATTAACTAAAAAATAATCATGAGCATTTGATGATAGGATATATCCCCCTCTCATAATTAGCTAATCTTCCTTGTGTGATTTCCATTATTAAGTTGGTGGTGCTCAATTTGATTCCTTGTGTGTTAATTTTACATTTTAATTCCAATCAATCTATATTCATGAATTTACCTTTCTATTTAGTTTTTATTTTTATTTTTATAATCCTTTTAAACCTTATATAACTTAGAATTAGATTAGTTTCACCAACTCCTCATGGGTTTGACACCTTTAATACTATAAGTTTACGACCTGTATACTTACGGATATTAGGGGTTTTATTAGAAGTAAAACTTGCTCAACAATTTATCGGCCCTGCTACCGGTGAGTTAGTAGGATTGGTTTAATTTTTTTAGTCTAAGGAGTTTTTGCCACTCATGTGTCTATGCAATTGCTTGAACACAAGAGTTACTAGGAGTTCGAGTCGGATAGCCAAAACACTAGAGTTTGACATCGTATGGCTAGAGCGAGCAATCCGAAGAGCTAGACGTGAAGAAGAAGAGAATACTAAAGCAACCATGGTTGAAGAAGTTCATCAAGAGTTTTAGCAAGGAGGAAACCAAGGGAACAAGCCACATATCCTCATGGATTTTATGAGACTAGGATTTATGCGGGCAATCAAGGTTTCGCTAGACTACCTGTTCAAGCACCTTCATTCATAATAAAGCCATCTTTACTAAATATGTTACAAACAAATGTGCAATTCTACGGACTGACTAACGAGGATCCTAACACACATGAAGTAAATTTCTTAGAAATATGTGATACCTTCCGATATCATGGAATGTCAGAACATACCGCTAGGATGAGGCTCATCCTTTCACACTAATGGATAGAGCAAAGGCATCCTATCATTCACTCAATCCTGCAAATGTTACAACTTGGTCGCAATTGGTGCGTGCATTTTTAGATAAGTACTTCCCCCTCACAAAGGCTACCAAAATCATCAAGGAAAACACAAACTTCCAACAAAGTAATGGTGAGTCACTCTATAAGGCATAGGAAAGGCATAAAGACTTGCAAAGAAGGTGTCCTCACTATAATTTACCAAAAGAATTTCTTTTGCAAACTTTTTATAATGGAGTGAACCCACCTACCCGAGGCACTATTGATGCAGCATCAAGAGGATCGTTGGTGAGGAAGATGGTGAAAGAAGCTGAGGATTTGTTAGAAGAAATCGCTAGTAACAGTTGTCTTTAAACAATAGATAGGAATAGACAACCCATAACCCTTTGCAAGTAAAAAGGAGCTTTAGTTGTTGACCCAATTATAGAAATTCAAGCTAAGATCGACAACTTGACTTGACAACTAAACAATATGAAGGCTTCTTCTTTGATTTCTATTAAATCCATTTAGAAAAGATGTGAATTATATGGACAAGATAGCCATAAAACCATTGAATGTTTCCTAATGAAAGATAATGAAGTGGAACAGGTTAATTACATGGGAGCACAATTCAGTAGAGGAGGGGGAACAACCTTTACTCCAACACATATAACCCTGGGTGGAAGAACCACCCAAACTTCTCATGGTCAAACAATGCAAGAGGTTAATTCTAACCTTAAGGGCCACCTGGTTTTCAATAGGAAAAACAAACTCGATGGACTCTAAGTTGGATAAGATTTTGTATAAGCTTAGAAACCTAGATGATGCTTAAAAGAATTTAGAAGGTAGATTCGAGCAATTAACAAAGAATCATGCCTCTTCTATCCATAATTTGGAGGTTCAAATGAGTCAATTGGCATGTACTTTGTCTGCAAGAAATGAGGGGAATCTCCTAAGCACTTACAAAACAAAATCGAGGGAGTAACTAAAAGTTATCACACTTCGTAGTGGGAAGGAATTTGAACAACTCACAAAGATAAGAGTTGCAAACCCTCCTCCTGTTGAGAAAGACTAAGAAAGAAAGAAAGACGTGGACATGAGCGAATAAACTCCTTATGTTTTCCCTCTGCCATATCCACCCAAAGTTCCATATCCTTAGCGATTCAAAAGAATAAATTGGATGCACAATTTGTGAGATTGGTAGATAAATTAAAGACATTGCAGATAAGTCTTTCATTTTTCGTAGCTTTAGAACATATGCTAGATATGCTAAGTTTTTTAAAGACATATTATCGAAGAAGCATACTTGGGAAGAGAACTAAATAGTAGCTTTGAATGGCACTTGTAGTTCCATAATCACCAACTAGATGCCATCTAAGCTAAAAGATCTAGGAAGTATCACAATACCCTATGTGGTTGGTGAATTTGAATTCACAAAGTGCCTCTACTATTTAGGAGTAAACACCGATCTTATGCCTTTGTCGATATTCAAGAAATTGGGGCTCGGTGAGATCAAGCCAACTTCAATGCTAATTCAATTGGCTAATTAATCTATTAAAAAACTGGAGTGGTGAAAGATGTTCTGATGCATGTGGACAAGTTCATTATTCCTATGGACTTTGTGGTTCTTGATTTTGAAGAGGATAAGACCTGTCCATTGATTTTTGGGCGACCTTTCATGAACACAAGAAAAGCATTAAGCGGTGTTCACGAAGGAAAATTGACACTTCAGATTGGTGAATATCAATTGGAATTTAATATGAACAAGGCTTTTAAAAATTCTAAGGAAAGTAGTGTGGGTATGAAAATTGACAATTTGGATGAAGGTATGTAAGAACAAGTAGAGAGTTGCATTGCATAAGTAAAATCAATAGAAGTGAACACTATTAATGAAGCTGAGAAGGCAAACATGGTTGAGTCTTAAGGAAAGGATGAGACGGAGAAGTTAGGTGTTCAAACCCATCAAGACATATTAGTCTGAATCGAAGCTCCCATATCACCCTCCATAGAGAAACCACCTACTTTAAAGCTTAAACCTTTACCTACCCATCTCAGATATACTTTCTTAGGTGAAGGTCAAAATTTACCCATCATTATTTCTAACCGACCAGATGGGGAACAAGAGAGTTGGGTTATAGCTATTGTTAGGAATTGGATGAAAGGTATAGGATGGAAAATATTTGATATTCGAGTTGTTAGCCCAAGTGTTTGTATGCATCAAATAAACCTCAAAGAAGGATGTAAAGCGGTGAGGGAACGTCAACGTATGTTGAACCCTCACATGAAAGAAAGTGGTTAAGAAGGATGTAGTAAAAATCTTAGATGCGGGAATAATCTATCCCATATCTAATAGTGAATGGGTTAGCCTGATACAGTGTGTACCAAAAAAAGGTGGAATGACTGTAATGGAGAGTGAAAACAGAGAATTAATTTCAATTAGAACAGTCATGGGATGGAGAGTGTGCATAGATTATCACAAACTTAACAAAGTAACTAAAAAAGACCATTTCCCTCTCCCATTCATAGATCAAATGATAGAAAAAGTGGTTGGTCATTCCTTCTACTACTTCTTGGATGGTTACTCTAGGTATAATCAGATATTCATCTATCTCGAGGATCAAGAAAAGACCACGTTCACTTGTCCTTATGATACCTTTGCGTATAGGCAGATACCTTTCGAATTATGTAATGCCCCAACCACGTTTCAAAGATGTATGATGTCTATCTTCGCAAATATGATCGAGGATATAATGGAAGTTTCATGGATGATTTTTCAGTTTTTGGAGATTGTTTTAAAATGTATTTGACCAATTTGGACAAGGTACTTCAAAAATGTGAAGAATCACATTTAGTATTGAACTGGGAGAAGTGTTACTTTATAATGCAGGAGGGGATAGTGCTCTGGTACAAAATTTTGCATCAAGGATTTGAAGTGGATAGAGCAAAAACTAAAGTTATAGAAAAACTCCTACCTTCAATCAATGTCAAGGGTGTGCACAGATTCCCAGGCCATGCTAAATTCTACCATCGTTTCATTAGGGATTTCTCACAAATTGCAAGACTCTTGACGAATTTGTTAGTCAAGGACATGCCTTTCCTCTTTGATGAAAATTTTTATATGTATTTAATCAATTAAAGGAGGCACTAACATCAACCCCATTCTTAACGCCATTGAGTTGGACACTCCTATTTGAGGTTATATGTGATGCAAGCGACCAGGCTATAGGTTGCGTATTGGGTCAAAGGAGAGATAAAAGGTTGCATGCGATATAATATGTAAGCAAGACTCTTGCATGACCTCAACTTAATTACAACATCAAAGAAAAGCAATTACATGCAATGGTGTATGCATGTGACAAGTTTCGGTCATACCTCTTGAGGTTTAAAGTGATCGTATTCACCTACCATACTGCTTTAAATTATTTTTTTGCTAAGAAGGATGTAAAATTGAGACTTATTCGATGGGTGCTACTATTACAAGAGTTTGATATAGAAGTATGAGATAAGAAAGCAGCAGAGAATGTGGCAGCATACCATCTAGCAGATCGGGAGGGAGGGGAATGCGAGCAAAGTGATGATATTAATGAGAACTTCCTTGATGAAACCCTGATGTTGCTTAACAACCTGGCAACACCATGGTTCGTTGATATTACAAATTATGTTGCTAGTGGGAAACTTTCCTCTGATATATCATATCAACAACGGAAATGGTTCTTGCATGAATGTACCTGATATCTATGGGATGAACCAATCTTACATCGAACATGTGTTGATGGTTTAGTAAGAAGATGTGCTCCAAATAAAGAAATGTTGGATAAATTAACATAGTGTCATGAAGCTCAATATGCTAGCCACTATGGAGCAAACAAAATGACAGCTTGAGTACTTGAGTGTGGATTTTATTAGTCACATTTGTTTAAGGACATTCAAGCTTTCTTGGCATAATGCGATCATTTTCAACGAGTAGGCAACATCTCTAAAAAAGATGAGATGCCTTTATCCAACATTTTGGAAGTTGAAGTCTTTGATGTAAGGGGCATCGACTTCATTGGGTTGTTCCCATCCTCCATAGGGAACACGTACATTCTAGTGGAGATGGATTATGTATCTCGCTAGGCCAAAGCCATGGCATCTCTAACTGATGATGGGTAAGTTGTCCAGAAGTTTATCAAAAGGTTATTTAACCTATTTGGAGTGCCAAGAACTATAATAAGTGATGGAGGAGCACATTTTTGCAACATATTTTTTGATGCTCTCCTAAAATGATATGAGGTCCATCATCGAGTAGCCAGCCCTTACCACCCATAGACCAGTGGATAAGTCGAGGTTGTAAATCGAGAGCTCAAGCACAATTGGGCATTGAAGTTGGATAATGCCCTATGGACTTATCAAACCTCATTCACAACTCTGATCGGAACTACCCATTTTAGACTTGTCTATGGTAAGACGTGTCATTTGCCTGTAGAACTAGAGCATCTCGCCGTCTGGGCAATGAAAATTCTTAATTTTGATTAGAAGCAGTCGGGTGAAAAGCCTTTCTTGCAACTCAGTGAACTTGATGAGTTTCATCACAATGCATATGACAATGCCAAACTTTATAAAGAAAAGGTGAAGAAGTGATATGATTCTCATTTGAAGAAAAAGGAATTCAAGGTCGAGGATAAGGTTTTGCTATACAGTTCGAGGCTGAGACTATTTCCAGAAAAACTTAAATCACAATGGAGTGGACCTTTTACGGTCACCCGAGTGTTTTCTTATGGAGTCCTTGAATTGTATAACTTAAACAAGGAGACCTTTAAGGTCAATGGGCATCATTACACACCATATTTTGAAGGAGTGATCTCCAAGGAAAAGGAAATAATTTACTTTCTTTCGAACAACTAAACACACTTCCAAGGATGCACGGTTAAGCTAATGACCATAAAATAGCATGTTTAGTAGTTAAATTTAAATTGTTGTGTAGTTAGATTTATTTTAAATTCTATAAATAAGTCTTGATGATTTGGAATGAGTTTGATCACTAATTCTCTTACTCTCTTGAATCAATTATAGGAAAGGAAAGCAATCTTGATGTCAAGTGGTTTTGGTTTCAACACCAGCACCATCACCACCTCAATCACCATAACGGTTCTATACTCTAACCCTTGTCTTTTATTTTTGCTTTTATTTTCATTTGTTTTCATGTTTCTCTTGTTTAGTTATTTTTATTCCCACCTTATATATTGTTTGTTTGTTCTTCTCACATTCAGGACAATATGTCGTCTAAGTGTGGGGAGGGTTGTGTGCATTATATGTTTTTATTTGAATGTGAATTTTGCATATTGTATGTAATTTTTGTTTAGGATTGCATGATATGATTCGTGTGAATGTGTCAATGGTTAGGTTGCTAAGATTTATTAGCTTTTAGGTTACTAAAATTTATTGGCTTGTGAAATTAGTGTTCTAGGTTGTAAGTGATAAGAGTGAATGAATGTGACATTAAGTCCTGATTAGTATGTGTATTTACTCTGAAGTATTGAGACACAGATTTCAAAACTTAATAAGTTAGAACAAATTGAAGGATCGTGCTTATAGTTAAATTTGTTTTGTAAAGTTCAATGTCATTGTACCATTGTTGCATATGTGTGTTTTGTTGTTAGGTGTGTTTTGCGTTTTGCTTGTTTGGTTTTTGCTTGAGGATAAGCAAAAGTTTAAGTGTGGGGATGTTGATAGTTGTAGGTTGCATAATATTTTAATGGGTAGTTTAGTATGTGTTTAGTTGTTAAATTGAATGATTAGTGCATGCTTAGGTTATGATTCTATTATTTAGTTAGATATTTTTATTTTAAGTGTTTTATAAGTTAGAGCATTCTATTGAGCTTAAATTTTGTGTATTTGAGGTGTTTTGATGTGTTTGTTAGTGTTTCATATCAAATATCGAAGAACGAAGAGAAATAAGAGGAAGCCCATAGTAACTAAATATGGTCTCGTTTGTCATGATCGTGACAAAGAGCAAAAATTGAGTGCCACGATCGTGGCCCTGCGTCATAGCAGACACAGACTGGCTTTTAAAACTCGATTTTTTGAGGGATATTCTAGATTTTTAGGCCCAAGTAAACCCTAATGTTTGCCCTAAATGGAAAAGATATGTAAAGAAAAGAAGGAAGACCTAAAGGGAGCTCCATTTTTGACATTTTGAGAAAGATCCAAGGGAGAGAAAGAAGAAGAGAGAAGGAGGAGAAAGGAAGAAGGAGAAGAAGGGTTACAGTGCTGCTATCTTCCCAATCTATTTTGACCCTGCCAAGTGACATTTTATTTCATCTTTATTGTTCTTTCTTTTGAATGTATAAGATGGACTTGATAGTGATGGATTTGGGTTTGATGATGATGTTCAAAACTTTTTTAGGGATTTGTTCTTGAATCAATATTAATATGATTTCTTCTGATGGTAATACATTAGGTATTGTGATTATTTGTTGCATTTGCATGCTTCGATAACAAATCAAGAGAGTGAACCAATAGCAAAATGATTAGATTAGATAATAAGAGTTAAACAATCTAATAGATCACACAAATAATGAAATCAAGAATTTATAGGAGGACTTGATAGTCTGTCAAAGGGCTTAAGATCTGATTGGATTTGTGAGTTTTTTTGTTAATTGAGAGATTGCAAATTCTATAATTCAATTAGGGGTTATGATTTAGGGTTTAATGATTATAACTCGAGAGGAAGTAATCCACACTTCAAAAGTTTAAGACTGATACCGTATTAACTCAAAAGTAATCATGTTAGGATTTAATGATATGATAAATCTCCCTTCTCATAATCAACTAATCTTCCTTGTGTGATTTCCATTCTTAGTTTGGTGGTGCTCAATTTGATTCCTTGTATGTTAATTTTACATTTTATTTTCAATCAATCCATATTCACAAATTTACCTTCCTGTTTAGTTTTTATTTTCTTTTCTTATAATCCTTTTAGGCCTTTAATAACTCAGAATTATATTAGTTCACCAACTCCTAGTGGAATCAACATTTTTAATACTACAAGTTTACGACTCGTATAGTTGCAGATATTGGGGGTTTTATTAGAAGTAAAACTTGCTCAACATCATAAAACTCTATTTATTATTTATAAATTCTATAATGTTTAATAGAAATTATATAATACAAAAAATTTGTTAAATATATATATGTAAAAAGAACTGGTGAAAATTTACAAAATTGTCGCCAAAAACCTCTTGTAGTGACACTTTTTGTGGAAATGTCGCCTAAAAAGTAGCTCAAAGGACAATTATTTGGTGATGTTTTTACTAATTCATATCCAGTGGTCAACATTTAGCGATGATTCCATGAGATTGTCGCAAAATGCTATCTTGTCTACATTGGCAACGTTTATGGAAAATTATCGCCAAATGTTCGAACATTGTTAAATATAGCATAAAAATGAAGCCCCTCAGTTATTTTTTCATTGTTGTTTTCCTTTTGCTTCCATCTTCTTCCAAATTTTGTCATCTTCTTCTTTGAGCTTTTTGGTCTTCGTTGTCGCCTCCAGTTTGTTGTCCATCGAGGTAAGTTGTCCCTACTTTGTACCTAAGTTTTTATGTTATGCTTTCTTTATTTTATTTGGGTTTTGTATTTTGCTAGTTGTGTTGTCAACTGTTTGTGTTATGGTTTGGTTGATAATGGATTTGTATTCAAAAGAGATGATGAATGTGTCCACAATTGGTTGAGTTTTACTTAAATGGATTAGGAAAATTGTTTAAGTACTGCCTATAACATGTTCGATGAAAGTCTTGTTAAGAGTTTTTTTTGCAATTTATGGGTTACGTTTTTTTACAATATCTTGTCTAACTCTCATCCTGAAATTTAGTTTTCTATTTCTCCAAAGCCAGAAGCTTCTTCAAGCATTTTTTTTCTCCCTCTTTACATAATCTACAAGCTATTTGAATTTTTGTGGGAGACCTTGTACCCTTTTTACTTTAACTAATAAATAAGATCAATGTTTGATAACAAACGTTTACCATCTTATTCTGGAAAATTTTCTTTCTTGAGTGCCTATTGACTTTTAAGGATGGAGTTGGATTCTTGCACCATATGTTTTTTTCACAAGTTCCATTACATCATTAAATGTAATAGGTAACAAAAAATTTGTTGAGCTTAAGGGTGAAATCGGGATGCAACATGTAAACTGTATGAGGATGCAATTTATTTTAAAAGATGTCATCATTGTAATTTCTTTATTTATCATTGTAATTTCTTTATTTAGGTTGTTCAATTTAAAGTCAAAAAGATGTTCACTTTATGATGTCATGTGTGATATATATAGACAGAGAAGAAGTATGCAATTTTTCTAGCTGATGATTTTTTAGGTTTCGTTTTATTTCTACAAAAGAGGGACTTTATGTACCTTGGACAATTTGTTATACAGGTTAGTTTTCCTTTGGTTTAATGTAGTTTTTATTCATATATTGTAGTTCTTTAATTAAGAACTACAAATATATCGATTATTTTCTCTTCTGATGAATAAAATATATTGCGCATTGTTGTTTCTTTTTTTTTTCTTCATAAACCAGAGTGAGAAGGAACTACATGGACAAGAGTGTGATAATATCATACTCTAAAAAATCACTCCTATATAAAAAGTCAAGGGTGGATATCTGAAGAAGTGCAAAATAAATATATAAGTACAAAATTTTGTTTAAATTTTAAGTTTATTTATTTTGTAGTACTAACTAATAATATTGCATTGAATATTAGTTTTATTTTTTTAATTTTAGAATAAGATACAAGAGTTGTTGCAAACATCAATGTCTGAGGGAAATAAGGCAAATATAGAAAACATTAGCAACAAGGTGTTGGGTACACGATCTAGATATTATCAAAGGTCTTAGATTTGGCCCTAAGCCAACTGCTTTATCCTCATCAAGACCAGCATACCTTCAACATCTTGAAGAGGAAAACAAGTCATTTTAAAAAAGTTAGCCAAGTATGAAAAGTACCTCAAAAAATTACTTGGCCAGATTATGCAAGCAGTGAAGATGAAAACATGATTGAGTGATTAAACTAATATCTTTATTTATTATTTTTATATAGGTATTTTTGAAGTTGTAATTAAAATCTTGTACATGAAAAAATTTAAGATATTTTATTTTTATAATACAATGCTTTAAATTATCAATTATTTTAGTATAA
The DNA here is from genome assembly GCA_027563885.1 of Erythroxylum longipes. Classification (NCBI taxonomy): domain Eukaryota; kingdom Viridiplantae; phylum Streptophyta; class Magnoliopsida; order Malpighiales; family Erythroxylaceae; genus Erythroxylum; species Erythroxylum longipes. Next base: position 7,589,765 of record JAOQMS010000180.1, on the reverse strand, counting down.
TATTTTGTATAATAAATTCAGTTAACCAAAAAAATTTTCTAAATATTATATACAATAATATGGATTAAAAATGTAACAAATAATTATAATTCAATAAGGTATATCATTTTGTTAAAATGTTTATTAAAAATTTGACTACATTTTACAAAATGTAGCTAAAAATATTTGGCTACGTTTTCAAAAACATAATCAATAATTTTTAGCTATGAAAACTAAGCATAGACAAAAGTATTGGCAACGATTTCTCAAAACGTCGCAAACAGTATTTTGTTATGAAAATAAAACATAGGAAAAAATTATTTGTGAAAATTAGCTAAAACATTGCCTATAATTATTGAAAGATCTCTACCTTTAAAATTATGAGACAAGAAAGAAAATGAAGTGAAGGGAAACAAAATACAAAGTTGCATCCTAGGTGCAAAGGAATAGTTTTACAATTTGTCGATAGAGCCATTTTAATAAATAAATTGAAATAATAAGAAAATAAAAAGGATGGAGATTTTTGTAAAAAAAAACTTCTTTAATAAAAGAAGTAATCAAGAAGTTATTCAATTATCCACCTTCTACCAATATTCACAAATCAAAGGAGAATTTTAACTTTTAAAAGAGGATTTCTCTGGAAATTTAAATTCTTTATTGTGTTCTTTTTATAGAAAAGAATAGATTTACCAACTCTAATGGTGAATGATGTCGTCTGCAACCAAATATAAAAAGAAACCAACTTCCTGCAACACAAATTAATGTAGTAACGGAAAGTAGGGATCGTTTCCACGAGGAATTTAGACATTAGTAATTACACAATAAAAGGGGGGGGGTTTAATTGTGAATTAAACATAATTTAATTGCAATACAAAATTAAAAAAAAAACTAATAACAAAACAATGAGAATTTAGCAATCAATAGGAATATATCTTGGTTTTCGGTCTCCTTCATTATTAAACTTGCGTTGATCATCGACACTAAAAATAATCAATTTATTGGTTAAGCATTCATCGTGGTAAATTTCTTTACCTATTTTATCTTATGTTTAGTTAACCGAAACATGTATTCGAATTAACCCTTATTAATCAATAACTTGGATACGATCTCATATTTAATTAATTAATAGCTTTACGAATCAAGAAAATCGACGAACTAGACAACATACATACGATGTATATTTAACTTAGACAACTATTTTTCCTATAATCATGTCCCTAATGTAGTAGATAAAAATCCTAGTCGTTACTTTTGATTAAAAGAATTGAACGTCAACCTATTTAATCTAGCCATTGATTGAATAAAATCACAAACTAGTTGCACACCTAGCTGTAAAATCAAACAATCAAATATTAACCCAGAAAAATAATTAATGCTTAGACTAATAAATTGACTCAAATAAAGAACGAAAGTCTCACAACATTCAGAGTTTAAGAATTAGGATTCCGCAAACCAAGAAATAAGAGTTTAGTTACCCAACATCACAATTTTTCCTAACTATTTGGGAATGTCCACGTTTTGGGCGTTCTTGATTTTCTTCTTTGTTTCCTATCCAGCCGTCGTCCTTATTGCTTGCTTTTTCTCTTTTTCTGCTAGGCGTTATTCTTCTCTATGGACGGTTCTGTTCTCCTTATTTTCTGCCGCCAGCTCTCTATTCTCCTGTCTCAAGCTTTTCTCTATTTCACGCTACTCTCCTCTGTTCTCTTTTCTAGCTACTGTTGCTTTGATGTTTGCAGCTCATGTTTTCCTTTCCTATCCAACTTACATCCCCCACTTTGTTTGATTCAACCAGGTCATGTTTCTTTGTTTTCAAATAAGGCCCCAATCTCACAGACTCTGCAGTAAAATTATGTTGTTGACTGTCACATAGGTATCACTGCACGAGGCCATGTCTAGTTAGGTTTAACAACTGGTTCAGGTCTCTTTTTTTTCCCTCCAAAATATTTGCAGTTCTTTCTATTTGGTTCCAAAATACACCTTGACATAAAACAAGATTAATTTCCATTAAGTATAACTTCAAACCTAAAAAACAAAGAAAATTAATACATAAAAAGATAGAAAATAAAGACACTAACATATAACTAAGATTAAAATGTAAAATATAATTAAAGTCTAATTTTGATTACATAATTGGAATTTAACCTTAATAAATTTAAATATTTTATATTTTATCTTTGAAATTTCTTAAACTTTGTAATTGAATCTAAAATAGTTCAAATTAATTTTTGTTTATTTATGTTATATATGGGAATTATGTTCCTAATATATTGGTAATGATTATAAATTATAATTTTGAAATATGACTAAAATTAGATAAATTAAAATTCTTTAATTTAATAAAAATGATAGGATCAAGATTGACTTTAGTAATGTATCATGCCCACTAAAAATTATAAATGTCATAATAGTTTAACTTAATGTATCCACGCATAGTTGCAACGTATAATTAATTAATTTATCATTAAATATTTTAATTTAACATAGAGTATGGAACTAATATTTACTTTATATAAATTTCAAGCATATTTGCTCTTAAAAATTAGTAATTGATTTTTTAAAACAACACTTTCAAAACTCATTTCATTTTAACCAGATAGTTACTACATTATTACTAATCAAGGATAATAAAATATTCTCTTTAATTATTTTAATATGATGAATCATTTATTTATTTATTTACTTATTTAACTATTAGTATATTGTTTAAATTATTATTAATTGGGCTGCTTTAAATAGAAATAATTCTTAAGTTACATCAGAATATATTATTTCTTCTATGAAACATTTTAATAATCTCATGTTAATATAAGAAGGTTAAATGCATTGGGATCCTAAATTTTGACATTTCTTCGTATGAATCTTGATGTAAATATAAGTTTCAAAATTCGAAATTAAAATTAAAAAAAGGTCGAATCATAGAGCACCCATAGTGATTAACCATTAATTATACAGTCATCAAGATAAAGACATTTATAAACTTATAAATAATGTTCTATAAGAGATTTTTATTAGTAAATCAGTTAAATAAACTTATTCTCCAACAAATGCATACAATTTTATTTAAATATAACTACACTTTAGTTTTTCTAATCAACTACTTTTTCATATAAAAGAAATATAACAACAAAAACAACAACAATATCCAGTGAAAATTTCATTAACATACAGAATTTGAAGGGGTTCATTAATACATAGCCTTACACATAACTAGTAAAGAAGCTATTATCAAATATAAAAGAAAAATAACATTATATTAAATTAATCATTTCATTAATATCTCATCTTTTGGACGTAATTAATATTCATTTAGGAATAAAACTTGAACATAATTTGAATATCATAATCACATCATAATTTTTATTATAAAATAATTGTGTCAAAAAATTTATTTATTGTTTAAGTATTAAATACTTTAAATAAATATATAAGAATAGAAAATATTTTATTAAATAAAATAAATAATATCATGTATTAAGTACGATTAAATATAAACTAACTAAGCAATCATTACATTGAAGTCAATCTACAGTAATTTAACCAATAAAACTACAATAATGCAAGTAACCCTGGTCAAAGAACCATATGCCTCTTACTAATCAACGATATTTACCAGAAACAAGTGTTAAAATAAAAATCATTTGATAAAACCACAACAGCCCTTTTCCAACGGGGTTTAAGACAATCAGAGTCGCAACGTTCACCCTGGCCATTGTCGAAGTGGAGCCGCCAACAAGCACCCATCAAAAATATCATTCCACCGTTGCGTTTTACCCGTCAAAAGTAGCTTCTTGAGTTAAGCCCCACTTGTGCCACTTTTTTCTACGGCGATGTTAAGGGATGGGGATTCCCATCAACTGCCCAAAAAGAACGGGACGTAATAGGAGAAGTCTGTCCCCTTTTCCTAGCCCACTTTACTCACCCATTGACCATATTCACAGAATGTGCCCGTTACTAGTCCAAAAAGGTTGCGCCTTTTTACACTTGGCAACGTAACGTTCATTTAATAGTTTGAAATCAGGATCCCTACTTTCGATTTTTCTTGATTCAGATCCTTATTTAAAGAGAAATTTATAAAATAACTTAAACAACAATCGGATAAGCACTTTATTTGAACGGTGACGACTTCAATACAAGAAAATATTTAAATTATTACAAATTACGACTTACATGCTTGATAAATTCAAAATATGTATGACTATTCAAATCACGTTATAAAAGTGCTTAAAATAAATATAAAATTGGTTAAGAAAATTATGAAATTATCACAAAGCGAGATATTATTTTGTTTTCTTCCTTCTTCACTAAAGTGTTCTAATTTTAAATCTCATGAATTCACATTTTTTGCTTTTATATAAATAATAATGGCAATAAAATTTTACTTTGATTCATGACTATTTGTTTATTTTTACGTTAGTCCTTTTTTTAATGATTTGTTCTTTCTCTTCTTTTCATAATCTTTGATGATTATGATTAATATGTTAAAATTTTCTAGTTTTTTCTTATCTTATCTTTTGTAACCATCAGTTTTAAAAATGAGAGGTGATACGATTGAATTATTTTATATTTTCTTATGTATTTTTACGTGATTTTAATCTTATTTTCAAGATAAAATGCTTAATTTATGTTTAATTTATGTTAAATACTAGATTGGATATGTGGATATATATTTGAGATAAAAAAGACAACATTCTAAAGCAAATTGGAGCACAAATGTTTAACAAAGAAAAGGCTTAAAATGAAAAGAGATTATAGCTTGTTGGTGGCGGCATAAAACAAAAGTGGAGACACGAAGAAAAGAATGTGAGCTGCATATATTATGGTGAGGAGCAAAGTATGCAATAGGTGGATAAATGTTGAACAAAACAGTAGCACGAAGGCATTAGCACAAGCTTAAAATGACATGTAAGCAGCTGGTGAACCAGCCCAAAACGACAACAAGAAAAAGAGCAAAATGTTAGCTTTCATGTGCTAACGCATGCGTAAAACGCTAGTGTTACAGAAAACGCTAGTGTATTATGCAGCTGCAAAGAAGAGGCGGGCAGAAACAAGAAACGTGAATAGTGTAAGGGGAGTAAATCTTTATTCGTCCCATTAGCTACAGTGAATAGAAGGCAAGGCAGAAACAAAGCTGGAGCGGCGCAACAGTGAGAGGAGCGTGAAAGAGCTTTGAGAGAGAGCTTGGAGATGTGAATAGTGAGGGCATTCCTCATCTTTATTTGTCACATCATAAAATAGTGAATAGGAATTGGAAGAGAGCTTGCGATAGTAAGGAAGATTTAGGGGGGATCTTCGGTTGGGGAAATAAGTAAGGGGTTGATGCATTTTTCTTGGAACAGACTTATGGAAGGCTAAAATTTCGACACCGATTTGAAGGTAACATTAATACTGATGTCTCGAGTTAAATATAGTTTTTGATTTTTGTTGTTTATTTTTTCTCTCACTAGAAATTAATTGTGTTATCCTAAGTTAATTGATTTGGATTTTCTGTATGGATAATCGGATTTTTGTGATTGTTTGGTTATTTGTGTATGAACTCATAGGGTATTGTGAAAGAATGATTTTAATGTGTTCAGTGAATCGTTTGATTGCATACCTATTGTTAGAATTTCGATATAATCCGTAATTGTTATGTTGAAATTCATGTGTCGCGACCAATGATTTGTAATCGTTAAGGATAACATGACCTAGGTTAAATGATGCATCGTATATGGTTGTTGCCTTAATTAATCGGTTTTTCTAATTTGTAATGCTACTGACTAATTAAATCTAGAGATCATATCCTAGGTTATTCGGTGGCTAGGTTTAATTAATAATCGTATCTTGATTAAACAAAACCTAAGGGAAAAGTCGGGTTAATTATTAATCCACGATTAATAGTTGCTAGGAGAGGTTTGGGGACAACAAATCATTGAATTATGTAGGCCGAGATTGAACCAAAGAACCAAATCCCTACCGAATTCTCCAATTTTACCATTTTTTTTATATATTTTCTTTAATTTGTTTTTATTAGTTAGTTTCATTTTATTTTCTTATTCCAACATCCAAACCTCCCCTCATTTTTCCTAAACACCAATTAATTTCATTTCATAAGCTAATCGAACACTCCCTATAGGATCGACCTAGACTCACCACTACTATAGTAGTAGTTTAGTTATTTTATTTTGACTAGTGTTACGACACGCTAGTCAAATTTGGCATCGTTACCGGGGAGTGCGGTGTTTTAGTTTTTGTTTGCGATTTAATTGGTATTTTGTTTATATTTGTTTGTAATTGATTTCTTTTCAGTTATTTCGTGATCCTTACTTTATTCTGTTTCGTGTTTGTGATTTTTAAAAAAATCGATATGGATGGAAGTAATTTCTTTTATAACTCATATCCTCAATCCTATAATAATGTTTGGACTGATCAACCTAACTTTTGTTATAGATGGGATAATCATTATAATTACTTTCATGATAGCTTGCAGGATGCACAACAATTCTCATACAGACCAGAAGTTTCCTATCACGACTCTGGTCCACCTCTGGAAAAGTTGAGTAATATTATGAACGCTAATACTTTGCAATTGCAGCAGAATACTCTACAATTCCAGCAAGATGGAGGGCAATTTCCAAAAACTACATGGTCTAATGCCTAAAATTCGGAGATACCAAATGAAATAAACACAGCAACAATATGACATGCATCTCATGCAACTATTACGTAAAGATACATGCACGTTAAAACCATACATATATGTATATAGCAACGGAAACTTAACGGAAAAACATACCTCCAGCCATTGCTCACCGATGATACAACGTCTCTATGTTTGAATCTTCTAGCCTCTCCTTTAGCACGATGATGGTGTATGCTTAGTGCTTAGTGAGGATAGGGAACAAACCACATTTTAAAGCCCGTTTCCATACCTTTGCCCATCATAGAGGAGGAAACTCGAGAGTATAGGCATAAAGTGAGAAGTATGGGCAATAACGTGTGCATGGACCATAGTTAGGTTAGGTAAAATTTAAAACACTTACATTCTCCCACTTGGTCCATTTAACCCAACACAAACATAACAAGAAATCAAATATATGAATCATAGCGACAGGTCCTCTTATAGTAAGTATTATTTTCGATGTATTACATATATACAATTTCTTATTACTAGCCCTTAAAGTTTAATGAATAAACCATATGTTTATTCTAGGTCCAAATTAAATGACATTTCTTAAAACCAATCAAAATATGTTTGCACGAAATATATGAGAAAATATCAAACTAAATAAGAGTTTCATTGCAGCAACAAAAATACAACAAAAATCACATTATGGAACCAAGTCCCATTTGCATTACGTGATCCTTAAACTGCTTAGGTAGCATGTCTTTAGTTAAAGGATCTGCAATCATCAAATCAGTGCTAATGTGCTCTATGACAACTTTCCTTTCCTTAACACGTTCTCTTATGGCTAAATCAACATGAATCAGGTACATCTCTAGAAGAAATGCTTAATATTATGGCTGATAACAATCTTCAAATTCAACAGCATATGCAGCAGATCCAACAGAATATGCAAGAGTTATTTCAGCAAGCTGTACAACAAATCCGATAGGATGCTCTACAATTCCAGTAAGATTCATTGCCCCGATGGGAAGATATCAATCATCTGGAACCACAAAGCGACGAGAAGTAGTCATATCAACCTGAAGTGTAGCCAATAGACATTTGTGTGGAAACTTTACAAAGTGATGAGGAAGTTGAGAATTTTGAGGTCAACCCTTAACGAATTGCTTGTGTTGAAGAAGTAGAGGAGGAGCTTAAAGAAGAAAAAGCTATATCATTTAGCTTAGAGGTAAGTACTGAGTCCGTAATTATATTTGAGACTAACCCTTCACTTTTACCTAGCATGTTGGAAGAATTAAACGAAAAAGAATAAGGTGAAGAGTCATTCGAATTATTTCAAAAGAGCGAGGACTCAGTAGAGATGAAGAATCTAAAGAAAGAGGAAGAGCCGCAAGAAGTGCAGTTTTTAGGAGAGCTGTGGGAAGTGAGCTGCATACCGAAGGTGGCAAGCAGGATGTCGAGTCTCCACACCCATTGGTGATACTTTTACGAAGACCATCCTGGTGTTAGAAGGGCGATGCCCAAAAAGATGAGTGGACATTAGAGTATGATGACGAAAAGATGAAGTTCCACTCCTCAAAAGCCTCAAGGCATCGTGCTGATAAGGAGCTTACTTTGAGGGAAGGTGCTCTAGGCTCCTCACGGTGTTTGACAATGCTTCCTGTTGGGCTCAAGCATCCATTCGACAATGGATGATGTGCATATGCCGAGGGTTAAGCTCATGACCTAAAATAAACGCTTGATGGGAGGCACCCATCCATATCCTTTTATTTTGTTTGTGTTTTTCTCTTTTGTACATATTTGTTGGTTGGTTTGCTTTGAGTGTTTATTTGGTTTTTATGTGTTTTAGTTGTAGGTGGAAGATGGGTTACTATTCTTCAAGAGGGAAGCTGGTATTTCTTTGCTTTCAGGATTCACATGGCCCCTCGAGAGGAGTATTCTTGTTTCCATTCCCTTTGTGTTTTTATTGGTTTTAAGACATTGAGGACAATGTCCCATTTATGTGTGGGGGTGGGGCCAGTTTTAAAATTTTTTGCAACTGAATTATGATGAATGGTGAATGTTGAATCATGAGATTATGTCGTAGTAATTAGACTGAGAATTGAGTTGTATGCTTGAATTTGGATTAGGCAGCTTGAGAGAAAGGTGAATCATATAGATTGATTGAAGTAGTTGGTTGTATAAACTTAGTCAATAATTTGATACTTGAGTGATTAGGTAATGTATGAAATTTTGATGGATTTTCATATAAGCACATGTGAGGTTTTAAGCCTATATGATTGCATTTTACAGTCATTCTGTTTCTTTGTTGTGTGTGATGCTCTCCTAGGAAGATTACCTTCAGAACTTGCATTGAACCAATTTGAAACTACTAGTGGTTTATGGAAATGATTAAGGCCTTCTTTGTTTTGAACCCTTAGCTTATAACCCACCAAGTCATTTTTCCCTTGAAAACCCCTTTGAACCTTTAACCTTGTTTGTTTCTGTATTGATCACCTTACATTGAAACCCAACACTAGCCTTAGTCTGACGCAAGTTTAATGAAGTACTAAGTAAGCATTTAATGTCTATAATTTAGGTACTTTTGTTTTGTATTGTATTATGAGATATTTTTAGAGGTACTTCTACATATGTTTTGTTGATATATGCTACTATTGTTTCCTATTGCTTTTAGTTTTATTCAAGTTAAAAAAAGGAAACAAAAGAAAAAAAAAGAGATAACAAAAAGAGAAAAGAAAAAGAAAAAGAAAAAGAAAAAGAAAAGGAATAAAACATAGTAGCATTGGTTAGTGATGAGTAGTTGTAGTCCATTGTATTCATATGTTTATCTCAGAATTTGTCCTTAGTTGTCTCTTTTACTCAGTACTTTGTGAATGCTTG
>JAOQMS010000180.1:7499074-7551806 GCA_027563885.1 Erythroxylum longipes | reverse complement strand
TATGTGAAATATTTAAAAATTATTGTCATTTTATATTAAATTATTAATTGTGATTATTATTTGTTATTATGATTTTTGGAAATAGGGTTGATGTAAACTTGTAAACAGTAAACTGTACAGTATATAACTGTACAATATATCAGTGGACTATTTTACAAATTTTAAAAATTTCAGGGACTATTTCATAAATATAAAAAATTTCTCGAAACGGTACCCGGTATTGATCGGTACCGGTACAGTACCGTATTAGAACTCAATCTGATACCAAATCCTTTAAGGTATTCGCAACTTTGACGTAAATCATTTATGTCCGTTTAGATTTTGAATATCATAATAACTACATAGATGAAATGAATAAATTACTTATCTTGAGCGGAATTTGTCATGTCATAAAGAGAGAGCTTTCAATGATCACAAACTAATTTTTGTCTCTTAATTCCCTTTTTATATCTGATAGCTTGATAGATAGCCCAATGCTTAAATACCTTCGTTCTATATTTGTTTTGTCCATACTTTATTATAATAGAGAGAAGATTAGTTTATATACACTTCTTTGTTGATATTAATTAATCTTGTATGTCTATATCAAGTATTAAATAAACGGTTAAGATTTAATATACTATTAAAAATAGAGAAACCGTAAACCAAGTTTAATTCGGGCTATAGAAACATCAGGTCATATTTCTTATAACAACGACATGACCTTTCATAGCTAAAACCCTAGCAAAACTTCGACAAGCCTGATGACACGGAATTGCTCCAATTCTCGTTCTTCTATAGACCTAGAAGGACATCATTTGAACAAAAATGTCAAGTTGAATAAAATAAGAGCTAAATAAAGCCATTCTAGTCTGTATCATAAGTCCTTTGCAAGCAGGATTCAGGAACTCAAGAAGCACCTGAAACTTCTCTGCAAACGAGGGATTTAACCCAACTGCAAAATATCAGGATAAATCGTTTAAAAGCAAAACATTCACTCTGTCGGAAAACAGTATATGGATATTTTACTAGCTCTTGTAGGAAAATGAAATCAGAAATTGCAAAGAAAAATTCAGAATTTCTATTTAAGCTTTAATTTTTCTGAGCCTGAAGCGTTTTTTGTTCTTTTATTTTTCTTGGTAACGAGTCCGAAGCAATCATTAATACAGTGCAAGACACTGACTGTATGATCCTATAAACTCTGAGAGACCGTACATCTTTAATCTTATTACATTGTCTTTTAAGATGGCTTAAATGGTAGACTCATCATCGAATCTTCAACATTTGAAGTATTGGTTTGTTAATTTGGTTGTCTTGGATTAAACGCGTGGGATGACTTTGAATCAATTATTTGTCTAATTATTGAGTAATTTATAAATAATTGTTAGTAACTTATATTAACATATGTCCACGTAATCTTCATTCAGTCAACTATTCACTGTAATTATTCTTTATTTTCTTCTAAAATTATGTACATTAATAATGTGAATTATTGTGTTGATTTGTTACTTTAGTTTAAAACATTTAGAGTGTATAAATAAATGGATGTATATCACATTATATGTACACAAAAATGCAGAGAGTATTTCTACTTTTTTTTTTCATTATCTATTTCTACAATTGTGTACATTGAAAATTTAATAGTGATGCATTTAAGAGATAATAATTGCAAGTTCTCCCTTAAAAACAAAAAAGCCAGGTACGTGATAACTATGATGCCATCAAATATACAAGTAATCTGTAACTATGCTCTTCAAGGAAGGCAACGGTTGATTTCCTGTCGAACTTGTAATGAGATGATGTTTGGATTCAAAATAGATATTGTTATAATAACATAATGGAAGCACTGCTTTTGTGGAGCTGTTCGATCAAATGTTGGGGTGGCTTTTCCATATGTACCCCATCTTGGACTTCAGAGGGTGTTAAGATAGACGTTAGAATTTGGTGGGAGGCAGTCACTTTGACTAATCGAGTAAACTACTCATCGCTTTTTCTTAAGAGTCCATAGTTGTTAGAAAGCAACAGACACAGTCCACTAGTCATCACAGACAATAATCCTAAGTACTAGACAATACACTAATGCGTGTAAATCCACGCCATCCAGTTGGTGTGGGTGACTGGCTTCTTTTTCTTCCCCCGAAAGTGATGTTTATATCTGTTTTTATCTTTTTAGCTTTAGACTGAAATATAAAACGAGGGCGAGATAAAAAGAAATCATGGCTTCGGTCCCGCTGTGTTACTAGCTCCATTTTCAACGTACATATGCGAAGACCTTACTTGTCATTAACCCCTGGAATAACGGGACTTGATTCTCTGTACCATTTTTCATGTACCTACCCTGTTTCATTCAATCTCAGCCATTTATTTATGTGGGTCTCACATAAATAAATGGCTGAGATTGAATGGAACAGGGTAAGTACATGAAAAATGGGACAGAGGATTTGAGGCCTGGAATAACAGTGTTAAAAAGCGCACCTAGCTATAGGAATCGTCTTTCATGTCACTATTTTTAGCATCCGGAGCCCCACGTGCACAAAAATGGATGACAGGGCAGATAATCAAAGGGCGTAGTTGGATTCTGTAGTAAATATTTGTTTTGACTTTTAAATTCAGTAAAAGAAATCTTTAATTAAACTTTTAAATTATATTTTTTATTTTCTTTCTTCTTATTTTCGTAATTAATAAAATTATAAGAATTGACTTTTATTTTTGAACTTACCAAGGAACACAACAGGTTTCGACTTACAAGTTCGATTATGGGACAATGTGTTGCTCTTAAATTATCGAATTTTTTTGGAAGGACGGTTGCCCCTCAACCAGTAAATCGTATATCATATTAATGGCATTGCTGACACAGACAAGAGAACCGCCACGAAAACCAAACAACAAATGGTTATATATAAATAAAAAAACACAGACAAGAGGACGGCCACGAAAGCAAACAACAAATGGCTACATATAAATACAAAATCCACAGTTTAACTGAAGAATCTTGGAATATTAACATTTCCCGATGCCACAAGATCGTCAAAATGTCTTGCATTGCATTGCACTGCATACAACCAATTTATTGCATCCGCTTGTTTCTTATTATCAGATAATCTGCCAATGCCAATACTTAAAATTTAACGGCATTAATAGACACGGGCCTTAGGTGGGAATGATTCAATCTCATCATCTAAGGTGTTCATGTGAACTGGCCTGTAATCAAGACGAACTTTCTCGTTCTCCCAGTATCTGCAAAATGCAAGCGAAAATACTGAATCCAAAATTTACCAATTGGCTAAAAACAAACACAACACATAACACTCTAGGAAGCGCCAACAAGAATCAACTAGGGAAACTAATGTCCATATCACTTATATTTCATCCCAAGAAGACTTACCCTAATGTGTGTTTCATCCAGTTCTCGTCATCTCTTTTCTGCGATAATTAACCATCTTATTTCGTAAATAAGATGAAAACAGGCAACAAACAGAACAATCAACTGATAGCAGAACTAATACAAACCGTGAAGTCTTCGCGAGCATGTGCTCCTCTGCTTTCTTTACGGGCTTCGGCAGAATGCATAGTGATACAAGCATTTATCAAAAGGTTTTCCAACTCAATTGTCTCGATCAAATCAGAGTTCCTACCATAATTCATCAAAATTTAAGCTTGAAGAAAATAATAATCCAATAATTTGATAACTTGAGAGTCTCACAAGTAGCATACCATATTAAACTTCGGTCTTTCAATTTTACATCATGAAAGCTCTCCCATGCCTTGTCAATCAGCTGGCACCCTAAACAAGTAGCAAAGATGGTGACAAGGACAAGTATAAATTAGATACAATCAATACAAATTGTTCATCATAACAATTTATTAGATTTAGTCCATCTGGAAACACAGCAAAGATAACAATTATTGCCTTAGAATGTCAAGAATGTTCTACATTGCCTCCATGCTACTAAATACTTATTGGTCTGCAATAGAAAGGCAACCCCTTATTCAATACCCACCTGTCCCAATCTTCTGTACAGCCAAAATAACCAAAAAAAAACAGAGAGAGAGAGAAATAAAGCAAAGGAGAATGGAGAAGAAAATTAGGCATACAATAATAATGAAAACCACATGGTTGTGATTTCGAGGAATATGAAGTATAACTGGCTGTAAGTTAGGGTACCTTCTTCCAATGTTTCCTGTGTACGGAACACGGCAGCATTATTTTGCATTACTTTCTGCATTTTCAATCGGATTTGTGATGTAGGCAATGATCCATTTGAATTTCTTAGTTTATCAAGCCACGCAATTGTCTTCTCCCCAGCATCCTTTTCTAAAGGCTTCTGATTTTCTCCTGAAAGATAAGAAGCATAGGCTTTTTAATCATATTAACGCAGTAAGGACTTTAACTCTCTATCAGTTAATATCATATAGATGTCTACGGCTGTTCTGATCAACTACGGATCAGGGCCTTCATTGCTCGCACATAAATGGTAACTCTCAATTAGCCACAATTAAACAATCAACTTGCCTGGTCTATGGATCTCTGCTACTCTATTAGCACAAGCTCGACCAAAAACTACAATGTCAAGAAGAGAATTTGCACCAAGGCGATTGGCACCATGAACTGATGCACAGGCTGCCTCCCCAGCAGCCATAAGTCCAGGAACAACATCATCTGGATCATTGCCTTTGACAGTAACTACCTGAACAATAATTTTATCAGAAAGCAAGATTCCAAGATTGTGCAATGAGTCGCTTCTATAGCATGAGCACCATGAAATGAGAAGAAAATTATACTCTATGGTCACCCAAAAGTAACTGCCTTGTCTAGTTGCTGTTTATTTGTCAATTTCTTTGAAAAACAATCTTTTGAAAATTAGCCGAATATTCAATCACACGTTCCCCATGGTAACCGAATATTCAATTACACGTTCACCATAGTAACATATTAAATGACGTTTTAGCTTCCTATAATTGTTTTATGACGCAGTTAATCATGATAAAAGAACCCAACATATGCAAAATCTTACCTCTCCATGATAATTTGTAGGAATTCCACCCATGTTGTAATGCACAGTAGGTAAGACAGGAATGGGTTCCTTCGTCACATCAACACCAGCAAAAATGGCAGCAGTTTCAGAGATACCAGGAAGCCTCTCCTTTAGTACTTCTGGTGGCAAGTGATTTAAGTGTAAATATATGTGATCCTTCAAAGGTCCTGCAAGATATTAATAACTCAATCAAATCATAAAACAGAAGTGTTGAAGTAAAATTAGAAGGTACAACCTCTCAAAATTTTGTGGATAGTGATAGCATTAGTAAGGACAAAATATATAGATAACTCTCATTACCTATCCTCATATACTAGCAAAACAAAATACTCTTCTGGATCATGCCGGAAACTATGTAAAGTTCTGAGGAACTGCCGACACAATTTCTTCACAGGACCATTATTTAGCTCAAGGATTGGTGAATAAGTAAATACTCATCTTCTAGTTACATGAATTATGTAAATATGGGAAACAATCGTACCTACACCACGACCCTCCCGAATTTCTATTGTCATAGACCTGGAAACAACATCTCGTGAAGCAAGATCCTTTGCAGTAGGTGCATATCTTTCCATAAACCGTTCACCTTCACTATTCCTAAGAATGCCACCTTCGCCACGAGATCCTACAAAAGCAGATAAAGATTTGGAATACAAATTTTTCTTATCACCTGAATCAAACTAACTAAAGTTCACCAGAAAAACAACTAAAGAGTTGCAACTCAGTATGGTCTAATCTGAACAGGACACCAAATGATCATATGGTTTGATTAGCATATAAGCAAAGAAGGAAACACCTACCAACTTCAAAAAGATCTTACCTTCAGTAATGAGACATCCAGCACCATATATGCCAGTAGGATGGAATTGAACAAACTCAAGATCCTGGAGAAGATATTGTGTCCATAAATGTTAATGTATTTTTGTGTAAACAAGAAGACAATTCCGTGTAAACATTTCAGGATCAAGAAACAAAACCAACCTGGAGCGGAACCCCAGCCCTTGCAACCATAGCATTGCCATCTCCAGTGCATGTATGAGCCGAGGTTGCAGAAAAATATGCCCTGCCATAGCCCTGAAAGAAACAAACATGTAAAAGACAGATAGATACACTAAAATGACACAATTTAATTCCAGTACTACTTGAAATAAAACACATCCATTACCAAAAAAAAAGAAAGAAAAAAACTATACCCCTGTGGCCAGAATTGTTGAAGCAGCACGTATTCGATGTAATGTTCCATCCTCCATATTCATTGCAATTACTCCTTGGCAACTACCTGAATATTGGATATCAAGAATTTTTTCACATTCACAACTGTCTTCCAAAAACAGCATTTGTAATGTAGAAGTAGATAACTGAGTTAATTTAGATTAGCATAAGTGGCCAGTAACCACTCCATGTCTTGGATATGACTAGCATACCATGATATGAACAATGAATACTGCAAGACAACTAAGCCAGCAGACCCTAAAGTAAAGATCTGCATCTTGCTAGAAGCTCACAACAAGTAGATAAATGCTGTTAATTTGGATTAGCATAAGTGCCAGTAACCACGCCATCTCTTGGATATGAATGGTATACCATGTCATGAACAATGAATACTGCTAGACAACTAACTAGCAGACCAGTAGAGTGGAAAGATCTTCATCTCGGTAGAAACTCACAACTGATGCACTAGTGAGTATATACTTTTGGCATATGGTGCAAGTAAAATACGCGGAGCAATTTCACAGCAAAAAAGTCTGAAAGCTTAAGTAGACATACTGTACAATAGGAAAGAGAAAATCCTCAAAACCTTTAAATTCTGCCTGCTACATATTTATATCTCCAGTGGGGCCAATGTATAACTTCCATCAATTAGAGTGAAGTACAAAAAAGATAACTGTCAAAAACAATTATAAGCTTCATTTGGAACATACCATCATTGTTCATCAATAGATCCAAGGCAAAATATTCAACAAAGAACTGTGTATTATGTTTCATAGCTTGGCCATAGAGAGTATGTAGAAGAGCATGCCCAGTTCTGTCAGCAGCACATGCACAACGATACGCTTGGCCACCTACGGCAATTGCAACCAAGAACCAAATACAGAAAATTACTGGTGGAAATCTATCATCTGATTATTTGATTTCCGAATTTAATGTATTAGTTCTTACCTTTTCCAAAATCTAGACTTTGACCTCCAAATGCACGCTGATAAATTTTTCCGTCTTCTGTTCGAGAAAATGGTAACCCATAGTTCTCAAGTTCAATAACTGCTTTTGGTGCCTCCCTGCACATGTATTGTATGGCATCTTGATCACCTGTAGAAAAATCCTCAAGATTAATGCGCAAACAATGAGGTGTGTGTTGTGACATTAAGAAAGAATAGTAATATGGTAAAATTGCAAACATGCAGCTGCATAATTTAAGTTGAGCTACATGGTCAATTAAGTGTTGTTCCAATGAAAGTAACACCTCCACTTTTATATCTTCACAACTACAGAAAGTTTAATGATTTCAAACATCCAAGCAGTCATGTTGCTCTACTGCACAAGTTCAACAAGCATAGAATGCAATAAACCTTCTGTTAAATAGTCTATATGCTTTAGAATAACATGTCTTCAAAACACTAGGTAATATAGACCAGATAGGGAGCACATAATCCAAGAGCAGAACAAGAAGCACACCTAACCAGTCACTTCCTTTAACAGTGTCATACATGTGCCACCTCCAATCATCTTCTGTCATATTTCCTAGAGCAGCATTAATACCACCCTGCCAGATACAGAATTGCATGTCAACAAAATCCAAAGAAGATGGAAACTTGTAGGGTTCTCCTATCCGTTGAGCATTACACCAGTTATGTCTCCAATAACTACAAAAATTCAAAAGGCTGAATCCTTCACTACAAAGTTATACAGACACAATTATCATTCATGCCCAGTTAATAATCATATTAAGCACAAAGGACAAACATGCTCCCAGGATTCCTATCCACAACACCCAACTGCTCCAAAATGAATTACTCCCGACATAAATATTTCTTGAAAGAGAAAGATGACTCCAGCACATCAAGAACCTCAATGAATTTCTCAAAAGGATGTTTCTTTTACTTGTCACATTCATTCATTTCCCTTCTTTCAGGATCAAAATTCAATGCAAGTGTGGAAAATGTACATGCTATATTCATATGAAAAACAAATACTTGTAGCATCATTCGATCAAAATACTCCAATCTAACATGAAATATACCTGTGCTGCAACGGTGTGAGAACGGGTTGGGAAAAGCTTGGTAATGCAAGCGGTTCTGAATCCATGTTCTGAGAGTCCAATGGCAGCCCTCAGTCCAGCACCACCAGCTCCTACCACAACTGCATCATATGTATGATCAACAATCGTATATGAGGATCTCCCACCAGTCTGCCACAAAATCATTGCAAACATCAATACCAAACACTGTTTGCAAAGGTAAACTATATTCTCAATTGGAAGTACAGGCAAAGTTATGCGCCCACAAATATATGCTAATGGATTGAACAGAACAAAGAAGAAATGGCGAAGAACAACACCTAAAATACAACTTTACAAATCGAGAAAACAATGATAGGAAAAGTTTTCGCTGATACAAACTTCAACAATTTAGATACCATAGAAGTTTTTAGTAATTTTTAAAACTTCCTCATTAATAGAGCCATTGACCTCAAACTGATACTTAGAACAAACTGTATCGACTTCGTTAAATTGAATATCTCCATTTTCTACATTAAATCGAGTCTAATTCGCTTTCTCAGCCTCCAAACAGAGATTTTTTGAAAATGAAAAACTGCGTGTGGACACATAACGGCAACCCCGACCTGAGCAACTAGCAATAGAAATGGCAAAAAAAAAAAAAAGCAAAGAAAAGCCACTGGTACCTGATAAGATAATTTGTTATAAAACAAAGAGAGAAATTATCAACTAGCAACTGCTACTGCTACTTCAGAAAATTGGAAGAGAACACGAAATCTATTAAACCGATAACAATGTGAAAACGCGAACAGAAAATAGTAAAGTAACAAAAAAGAGGCTGACACTTACCGAATCGGTAGAGAAAAATCTGGAAATGTGAGATCTAACAGAGTCATTAGCGATCCATCTCTTGGAAGAAGAAGAAGGAACACGGAGGCCACGAGCCACGCACCGCCACATCACTCTCGTCAACTCTCAATCTCTAGGCTTAGATAGTGGATTGGTTAACAAAGCGCTTATTTCAGGGAGAGAGAATCAGTTGTACGAAAAGCCGAAAAGGAGACCCAAAAAAAGTGTAGAATGGGCGAAACTGGGAGGTTTTATTGAACCGAAAGCCACCACGTTCCTGGGTTGGCGACCTAGAAATCAAATATGCTGATGCACACGACTCGGTAAGCACCTAGAACTGCCCCGTGACAAACTACTAAAATGCCACTTTCTGTCTTTCTCTATAAATAAAATTTCCATTAAAGTAGTCCTAACAAAGCAGGATTCAGCTCAAAGGAAGAGTATAAATGCCCAAGAACGTAGGGTATCAATGTTAAAAATTTATAACGGAATAAAATGAAACATAATAAAATGATTTATAATAGAATAGGACATAGATGGATGAAATATTAAAATATTATTATTTAGAAATAATGAAAGAGTTCATAATAGAGTAAAATGTTATTTGAAAAAATGATTTATAATATAATATAGTGAAATTTTGTTTATAAAATAATTTATAATAGAATAGGACATAGATAGATGTAATATTAAAATATTATTATTTAGAAATAATGAAAGAGTTCGTAATATAGTAAAATGTTATTTGAAAAAAGGATTTATAATATAATAAAGTGAAATTTTGTTTATAATTTTGCATTTCATCGTAAGCTCTCCAAATCAAAGATAATTAATTTTTACTATTTAAGATAAAATGAGATGTAATGTGAAACTCTTTTTTTCCCTCCCATCCTATTATATTATATTATATTATAAATACTCCTCTCAAATGATAAAATAATATTATATTTCATTTCATTTTATTAGTAACCCCCTAACCAAACATAACTTTAAATAAAAGATAAAAACATCTCTTGAAGTTAGAGAAATTAAATAAAAAACTCTGTAGTTTAAAATTGTTGAAAAAGGTTCCTCTTGTTTCACATTCACCAAAAAATTATTTACGGTTGACTTTTGTCAAAAACATTAATAGAAATTGTAGCATATCAATATTAAGTCACGTAGACCAATCAAAACATGCAAATGTAGCAATATTAGGTCACATATATCAATTATCTGACCCAAAAATCCAACCCACCTTAACTTACTCGACCTAACTCATTTAACTAACATTTTTCTAACCCACCTATTTGTTTCCTCCAAATTCCTAGACTAAACAAATGAATCACATTCAAACTCAGACGATTCCAGGCAGTGGCGAGAGATGTAAGTGGAAGTAGCAGTGACACCAGCAGTAGGGACGCAAGCGGCAGCAAAGACAGCAAGCAGTAAGGATGCAAGCAATAGACATAGAGGTAATTCTTGGTCCCTTTCTTTTATGGTTCCTTTCATATGATAACTTCCAACTTCAATCACCATATTCCCTTATATGGTACGCAAAAAAAACTTGGTAAAATGGTATTATTACAAGTTGTTGAACTAATTAGAATCCAAAATTAAGTGAACCAATAATAATTTCTTAATGCGATTAATGCATTAATCGGTGATTTCTACTTTCTTTATCAAATTCGTGTAGTCTTCTCGCTTCTCTTACTATCTCTCTTTTAAGGCCTCTCTTTTTGACTGGATTGTGTCTTTTCATGTTGGAAGGAGTTCTTCTATATGAATAATAGCAGTGAAGTTAAGGATGAATTGAATGCCAATAGTGAATATGTTTTGTTTTTAGTCGATGAGCCTGATGTAGAATTGGAGTTGGAGAGTCTTTGTTTATTTGGGTTTCGTGGGGACAATTTGGGATTCGGATGGTTATAAAGGGGCTGCAAAAATCTCAAGAAATTGAAATTATTATATTCATGTTGAGATTGTCTAGTGCTTTATTATGTTCTTATTTTGTATGGCCAAGTTAAACTGTGTTAGGCATTGAAAGCTTCAGTCATCCGTCATGTCTTCTTAGTGATACTTGGTCTAGTGAATATTTACACTCTTCTCTGTAGATGTTCCTGCATTTTAAAGTTTTTTTGTCTTAATAGGTTGAGTAGTTCCTAAGTTGCGAAATTACAGTTTGAATATTTTTTACTTTTATTTGCATGTCATTTTTTAATTCTCATCTTATTTTCTTAATTATTTCTTTTTTATGTATATCATGAAACAGTTCTCCTTAATTTACGATTTTACCTCTCGTTAATGTCAATTTATGTTCGTCTTTCGCTCTTATATAATATATCATGATTTGTGGAGTTATCTCCCGTGACATACTATTATATATGCTTAAGGAGTTGTATCTAGATTCTTAGATATGATTATATTCAACAAATGACTTCTTTAAGATTTTAAAGAGCATTAATGTTGTCTTTCAAAATGTCTTAAATGAGTCAGTTGAAAATTTTAAAGTCATTGTTACTCTTGTATAATTTAGACCCTCATTTTTGCATGCCGTATTAAGAATGAAAAACTAAAAGCAAAAAGTTACATAAAAGAATTAGATGGAAAGAAGCAAGTGATTTGCATTATAGATTTGCAACTATTTGTGTTTGAAATTTTTGTTAGGTCTACCATATTAACCAAGTCCTTTAAATTATATTCTTTCACTGGTTTCAACATCGATCTTGTAGGCAAAGTTTGATATAATTTGGTCCCAAGCATGAAATTTGTTTGTTAGCTCTTTCTTAATAGGTTCATCATGCCCTGTATTATTAAATTGTCTTTCACTTTTATATATTATAACATGATCTGAATATTAGTAATTATACTAAAATATAGTAAGATCTTAATATAGTATAACAATTAGCAAATGAACTTAATATAGCTTAAGGTGTCTAACCAACAAGGATGAAAATGATTATAACATAATATTTCATGAATATTACACTGACTAATTATTGGTGGTTAAACTTATTTTTTGTTTCCTTGAAGGAATTAGCTTGGATAAATTGTGATATAAAGATACAATTAGAAGAGGGAAAGAACAAAATTTTGTAAAACATAAAGCGTACTTTCATTTAGATGCTTAGTATGTGGTGTATGTAGGCTCTTCCATTATTTCAAGCTTTATAAATTATGTTTTTGAGTATGCAGACTCTTTCATTATTTCAAGTTTCTATAATATATCTGTGTATGTAGGCTCTTTCATTATTTCATAGCATTGATGCTTATGAGTTAGGGTTTGAAATAAACCTTAGGAAAATGAATCCTGAAAGAGATGGAGTTGAAAAAATTATGAAAGGTACATATGTTTTATTTCCTGGAATTAAAGAACATGTTTTAATTAAATACTTTATAACTTATTTTTTGTTTATTTATCTTTCTTATGTGGTAAACCTTAGGATTGAGTTTCAGTTTTAGTGCAGTGGGACCTTCAACTTTACCCTAACCATGCACTATGAAGGAGGAGAAATGAATAATTTTGGAGTAGAGCTGGATTATTTGACCATGTTTCAATTCATATACACGGCAAGGGACTTGTGCTATAGAGAGGTTGGACTTTTTAGTTATAATTTTTATAATGAGTCTTTTGAGGATGGAATTAGAGAATTAAGAAGTGGTGATGACATAATCGTTATGATTAATATAATTAAAATCCTATGAGATTGTGGAGGATTTTTTTTATAGTGTTGTGTATCCCTTGTTGAGAGATAAGAAAAGGTGTTTAGAAGATGGTGACCTAGTTGATTGTAAGGTCGTTAAGTTTGATCAACCTATTTCTATGGAGGGAAAATAGCGTGACATAAATGAGTGCAATGAAGGAGAATTTAGTGAATTTGATGATCTAGCATATGAGGGTGAGGAAGGAAGTTAGTGACTCTGTGATTCCATTTCAGGTAATTATGATGATAGATTTGATGAGGGAGATGATGAAGAGGTTATAAAAAAGGTTGTTTATGACGGTATAAAAGAAGCACAACAAACAATATACCAGATATAAAATATAGATACAAATTCAGTATATGAAGATAGCATAGATGCCAATTGAGATGAAAAAGGGAGACGAAAACCTAAGTTTTAATGTATATAATGATATGCTAAGGCCAATTGATTTAAAGGTTGGTATGTTATTTAATTCAGTGAAAGCATTTAAGCAAGCTCTAGTGTAATATACTATTAACAAGGGTTTTGATTATATATCTATCAACAACGAGAGTTATAAAGTAACTACTATATGTAAGAAGGGTTGTGGATGGAGAATACTTGCTTTTCCAATATAACATGGGATAACATTTCAATATAAGCATGAATGTGGTAGAAAATACTAGAATAAAAAATTTAAGGTGCTACGGATTGCAAAGAAATATCTCTCATATTTTAACTATCGTCTTACTTGAGAAGTTAAAAAGCTTAAAGGTGCACTTTTAAGGGACTTTATTGTCGAGATTATAGACAAAAAGGCATATAGAGCGAAGAACTTTGCATTAGAGATTTTGGTGGGTGAAGAGGGAAAGCAATTTTAAAATTTAAGAAGCTATAGGTTAGCTATATTAAAGTATAATATGGACGGTACTTTCATAATCAAGTATCCACAAGATAGTTTTGATTCTCTGTGTGTGTGTGTATGTGTATGTGTGTGTGTGTGTGTGTGTGTGTGTGTGTGTGTGTGTGTGTGTGCTTGTAAAAAGGGTTAGCTAGTTGTAGGACTATAATATGTGTCGATGATTGTCACTTGAAGGGCAAGCATGGGGAGCCATTGCTTTTGGCCAGTGGATTGGATGTAAATAACAACATTTTTTTAATCATGTGGGTTGTAATTAGAATACAGAGTCAAGTATCATGGAAATAGTTTCTTGAATGTTTACAAAATTGAAATCGAACACTATTAGGACCATAATTAGGTTTTCATTTTTGATCGACAAAAAGGAAAATTTTGTTATTGGTTTTTCTTTTTATCTTATAAACATTCATTTATAGTTAACATACCTTGCTAATTAATGGAAACATGGTGTAGAACATGTGTTCAATATTGATATGGTTGGTGTTGAACATATATATTGTGTAACACATATGTATGCTAACCTTTAAGCCGAATTTAAAACTACAAAGGTCATAAAAAAATATAGTGTGGAGTACGAGCTAAAGCATATACCTTTAGTGAATTCGAAAGGTATATGATTGTTTAATTTTGGATAACACTTGAACTTCAATATATATGGTTATTTAAGTCATATTAGAGTTCATTTTTTCTTTAAATAGGTACATGAAGCAATTAGAAGGTATTGACAAGTCGATCTATGATTGATTGGACAATATACCAACCTGTAAATGGTGTAGGCACATTCATAATGTAGAGCTTGCACGTAACATATTGCCGAACAATCATTATGAAAGCTTCAATGCTTACATCAAATATGCTAGGGACAAACTAATCATCATAATGCTTGAGATAATTAGAAGAGTAATAATGAAGAGATTTAATAAGAAAAAGGAGGACATAGAGAAACTTAATGAATCTATTTGTCCTAGGATCTAGAAAACCTTTGGAGAAGTTTAAACTTTCCAATAAACAGATGTCATACTTTAGTGGTGGGAGATTGTTTGAAGTGGAGCATATAAATTTTGACCAACATATTGCTAATTTAGCCAACAAAAGTAGCATATGCAAGGGTTGGTATTTAAGTGTAATTCCTTATCAACATGTAATCAAACACAATGGTGCCAAACTATAAGATTATATGGACTTGATGTATATAGTAATGAAACATTTAAAGTTGTTTAAACATATCAAAATTTTCCAATTCCTTGTAAGGATTTATGAATGACCCCTATCATGTTTCATGCTTCTAAAATCCTTCTACCATAATACATGAGAAGGGTTAAAAGATTAAAAAAATTCGAAGTTCATGGAGGTAAGAGAGGAGCAGAACTAAAGTTATTTGGAAAGGACTTCAGATGTCATACAAAATATGCAAGCAATATGGTCACAATTTAAGAACATGTTCCAATTGAATACATAGTCGATAAAGAGCAAAAGAAGAAGAAACTGTCTTTTTTTTGTATATGGACATTGAGACTACATACTCATGTATATGGAGCTTATTTTGGATATAGATATTCTCACACATATGGAGCTTATTTTGTATTTTGGATATACTCGTGTATACGAAGGCTAAGTTTTTTTTATGATGTTTATTCTGGATCTTTATTTTTATATGTAGATCTTATTTGGATGATGAATTATGGTGTATATATATGCTTTAAACAATATATACATTTATATATGGAAATTATAGTTGTTCACTTTATGTCATACTTGTCCAACTTATTAATGATTTGTCTTTTACAATCTTACTTCTTATATGCTTATTATGGTGATAAAGATATCATTTCCTATTACTTTGTTTTTAGATGTGTGTTTATCCTTAATTGGTGATAAAGAACTTTGTTGCCCTTTCCAAATAAGATAATACTAATAAATTAATACGTAAAAATATTTAACATTAATCAATACATTAATAAAATAAATGTATTTCTTGTAACAAGTACATTGCTAAGTAAAACCTAATAATTATAATAAATATTATCCAACAACAAATTAATAGCCTCCTTAACAATAAGTCACCTCGTCGATTCTTTAATTTGTCGTTGATCTCTTGAAGTTAATTATGTGCAAAGGTTAAAGTAAGAAGGCAAAATGTTGGAAGGATATATGTTGGTGCAAGAAGGTAAAGATGCCCATCACTTTCATAGAAGTTGGATCTTGAGTATTCTTAACCTATTAAGTGATTGGATATGATTCCAATGCAGGAAGGTTAGATGATTCAAGCTCAATAATACAAAATGATGCAAATAGTCACACATTCAAGCTAAATAATATAAAATAATTCAAGCTAAATAAATAGTGTACTTATCCTAAACAAGATTATTCACAAATAACTAATGTACTTAGATGAAAATGGAACATAAATGACTCTTTGCCAAAAATTCAAGTTACCCTAGTTCATATTCTCAGGAATCAAGAAGGAAAGAATTAAGAATACGCATCAAACTTTTTTTTACACTGATGTAGGAAAGAATCAAGTATTAAGCTTGAAGGAATTGACATAAAGTAAATGCTCGAGAGTGAGACGGTGATAGAAATTAAACTATGACCAAATAAAAACCAAAATTTCTAGTCAAAACATCGGATGAGTAAGTTACATCCATATCAAACAAATATAAGGTAAGGTTTGTTGTTGCAATTTCAAACAACAAATAACAACAACGCCAACATAAAATTAAAGAGGAATAAATAAAATTAATATTTCCCTTGCTCACTAACTTAGAGAGAGCCTACTGACAAATGGAAAACATGTACATTCTTTTTCATCCTCTTTCTGTTCAACTAAATAGGTGGCCTATTCAATCGAGACATGAAACTTTCCCTTCTTGAATAATGAATTATGATTCATACATCAACCTCGATCAACTTATTGGATGCACATATCCTTAAAGCTTATAAAATCTTGCTTTCCTTAACTTACATGACCATATCCTTAAACTCATTGATCATCACATTATATGTAATCACATTAGGGTAAACTGATGATGCTTGTACCAACCTCTCTCACATCTCATTCCCCTCTTGTAAAAGAACACGTCAATCATAATATTATAAGACGATATGTTAGATACCATACTTTTATTGGCATTTCATCAAACATCTCTAATGCATCCACCATACACCCACTTTTCACCATCCTATTAATCATAGTACTATAACTATAAACATCAAGCCTCAAATCCTTCTCCCGCAACCACCTCAACAACCCTTTTGCCTTATCAAATTGCTTCTTCTTATACATAATCTTAATCAAAACATTATAAGTCTGTAAGTTCGAAGACATACCTACATTTTAAAAATAACTAAAAAATGATCCAACCCTTCCCCATCAATTATACTCCCAAAAACATTAAGCAAACTATTAAATGACCTACCACTTACATCCCTATGGCTTACGTCATCGTCGCTTCCATCTACATCCCTCGTCATCGCTTGGAATTGTCTAAGTTTAAATGTGGTTCATCTATTTAGTTTAGTGATTTAGGGGAAATAAACTAGTGGGTTAGACATATTAGTTAAACAGATTAGGTTAAGTTGGGACGATTAGGCTATGTTTGGTTGGACGTAAGTTTTTTTATGGAATGAAATGAAATGAAATGGTTTATAATAGAATGAAATGTAAATAGATATAATATTATAAATTGTTTTTTGGAAGGGATGGAAGGGTTCATAATATAATATAACAAAATGTTGTTTGAAAGAAGGGTTTATAATGTAATATAGTAAAAAGTTGTTTATCATTTTATATTATATCCTAAACCCTTCAAATCGGAAGTTTATTATTTTTACAGTTTAGAATGAAATGAGATATAATATGAAATCCTCCTCTTCTATCTCATTCTATTCTATTTATTTATAAACCCTCTTTCTGGACGATAAAATAATATTACATTCCATCTTATGCCATTAATAAATCGTCAACTAAACATAGCCTTAGGGCAGGATGGATTTTTGGGTCAAATGGTACATATTGTCTAACATTCTCACGCCAGCATATTTTAATTATTCAACGTAGCTTAACATTGCCACATTACAACTTCCGTTAATTTTTTTGATGAAGATTTTTCCTGGTGAATGTGACATGAGAGGGATTTTTTCCCCAAAAATTCTAGACTCTAAGGTATTTTTCAAAATTTTCTTAAGTGTAAGGGATATTTTTTATCTTTTAGCCCCGAGAACTTATTATAATTTGTGTTCTGCATCAACATAGCTCTCCAAGCAAATCATTCTTCGGGTGAGAGAACGTGGAGAGGCAGATGCAACCCCTCGTGGCATGAAGCATTAGGTTCTTTTAGTTGACGCAGACTTGAGAGAGGACCAACCAACGGAATTTGACAGAGGAACAAGCCACGTTGCCTGAGCCCTCACCACTGAACTCCATGCCATTGCTTTCTATACGCACTCGCTTAAATCAAAGCCAACTTTGTAAATCAAGAGAGTAAGAAACTGTTGCACGTCTCCACCCCGAATTCCATTCAACTGGCATAAGGTGTTTTTTAACGATGTGAAGGTAAAGGTATATTAACGATAAGAAACGCATCTAATTGACTGTGTAAAGTTGAATTGATTCAAAACCTTAAAATGGATCATTTTCATTCATTAAAAGACATTTAATTACATGAAAAAAATAGGTTTTTAATTATTAAACATCAAATGAAGTTCCCTCTAATTGTAAGAATTCAAATTCCGAGTATACCCTATCCTGTCTTATCCGTACACAATGCAGCCCAAGAGTTAACATATCTGGGCCTGAAACAACCCTTTGCTTCTTTGATACTTGGACCCATTTCAGATCATCAATCTGGTCTTTTACTCAACATCATCATCAATCCTTACAGATCTATGCAATTTGTCTCTCGTGTTGTGCTCAGCACTTTTTTCAAAGTCTCCAAACCAACCCCCCCGTCATAAGAGCATCATTTCTTGACATGATGATGAATCAAGCTGAGTAAGTTGGAGAAAGTTTAAGCTCAATTTCAACATGTTTAAATGATATTATTTTTAATATAATTAATTAATAAAAATTAGATTTTTAAATTCAAAATTTTATCAACTCGAATTTAATTCATTAACTTTAAATTATATTAAATTAAACCAAACCTTTCTGCCATCTTTACCATTCTCTATATAAGTGTTTGGTTGATGTCCTTTTAGATAGTAAAAACAGTTTTTGTACTTTTCACGGGGACAAAACGCCACAACGTGCAGGCTCCCCAACCCCAAGCCGTATGACGAGACCATTCTTAACAGATACAATTCACACAGATCTATGAATCATTGTTAGCAAAATAACAAAAACTTAACCACCTTGGAAAAGGAAAGTAGACCGAACAAAGAGCAAAGTCAAGCTAGGACGTCATGCATACACGGTTGGCTCCACCACACAATCTCATATAAGACATCCATTCCTCCTGAATCATGATCCTATCTAAGTTTGGCAGGAGGTTAACATGAGAAACTCCAGCTAAATATTGGTGTTGAGATCTCATATCATGCGTTAAAATTTTATAATTTTTTAATATTAAACTAATTTTGATTGCATAACATATTTAATTTAAAAATACGATACAAAATTTATTTTGTTTTCTTTAGCACTTCTCTAATTCATAAAATTTATGAAAATTACCATAATAATACAAATATCCAATCCTTAACCTTATATATATACAAATAAGTCGAAAGAATTCTACAAATAATGCCTTTAGTTATAATAGAGTTCAATTTTTTGGTCATTTTATTGGATTATAATTATAATTATAGATTAAATTAAGTTATAATTTTAATTTTAATTTATTTCATTAAATATTAATTAAGTCCAAACAAGATTTGATATTTAATATTGGTTCTTATTTCTCAAGTATCTTATATCTAATCCTAAGATTTTTCAAATTTTATAGTCAAGTCTAAATTAATTAAATTATTTTTTTTACTCTTCAATCATTTTTATATGTGACTCATTAAATTCTTAAATATATTGTCAATGAATATAAATTATAATCCTAAATTGTATTTAAGATTAAATAAATTAAACTCTTTTAATTTATATTTAATTCTCTAATTAAACAAATTTATATTAATGAATCAAAATTGGCATTTAGTAACATATCATAACCATATAAATATCAAGAATGTCAAAGTGATTTTGACTAACTTTTTTATGCATAATTTTTTCTGTATAATTCAATTCTTTCATTATAATATTCTGATTAGACATAGAGTATAAAATTAATGTATATTGTATTTGACTCTAATCGTATTAATTCTCTAGTATTAATAACTGATTCTTTTAATGACGCTTAAAAACTATTTTCAAAATGTTATTCTACCTTGGTTAAAGATTTTTTTAAATCAATAATGATTGAAAAAAATAGAGTATTCTTCTTAATTACTTTAGGGTTAGCAATAATATGTTAATTATTCAACTATCTCTATATAGTTCATGTCATATCCAATAATTACTTGTCGAGCTGCTCTTGACTAGAATATATCATAATTAGTATCAAAACATAACGATCCTTATATGAGATAATTTGATAATCTTAAGTCAAAGAATCAATTATACAATCATCACAATAAGCATTTCTACAAATACACGAGCAATGTTCCATATGGAATTCTCATATCAGACTAATTTAGTGAAGTTGTTCTCTAACAAGTACATATACATTAATTTAGGTATCTCTATACTTTAATGTATGAGATCAACTACTTTCTTCATAAAGATAAAATATAATGTGTTTCTAAGTTTTTCATATCTAACCTTAATAGAGCAACGATTACTAATAATTTAGATAATAAATGAATGTAATAAGAATCTTATAATTATAATATAATTATAATTTTATTTGCAAAGCATATTTATCATAATAACTATATTTTATATGTTAGCTAATTAAATAAACATATATAAGATAAAGAATGCATTTAATTAATTATGTCACAAAATATACAACCATTGGGTATAAGATAAAGTAATAATCTTCCACTTGTATAAAGTCAGTCGATCGTATAACATATCACTATATGACGATTATGCTACTACCTTGAGAGTGATTAAGTGAAAGAATTCTATAAGATTTTATATAGTAAACACTCACTTAAATCTTATAACTTTCCTAAATACTCTTGGATTCTTGATGAGACCTTACCTCATTTCATAAGCCTAATGATTCTAATGTTCCATAATATACCATCATCCAAACAATGTAAGGAATTATACCAAGTATTAAAAAAATTCTTAATCCAAATAATCATTTTCATTAAATGAAAAATGTATTATTACTTAATTAACAATTGATGTTATATTAAAGTCTTATTTTTATTCTTGTCAAACTAAAGATAAACTCTATATGACTTTAAATTTAAATATCAACTCACAAATAAAATAAGGAATATCTTTAATCTTTCATAAGTATCAGATATCTTAAATGCTAAACATCTTTGTCACCTTATCTATACAATTGAACCAGAATAGGTATGTAACTTTTGCATTTATCTCTATAGATCTCTATTTCTACAATTTTAAGTCAATACCCTTTTATAACCAATATAAAGTTGTTCTTGGACTATTATATCTACAACACTTACATATGAATTGTTGTTATCTATAAACAGAATATTATTATATAATCCCACTAACAAGTGTAACTATGTTCCTACTACCCTTCCTATAAATATGATAAATCAACAATCATCTTCAAAACAAATTCATTGTATTCATTATTAAAGTTAAAATTTTTAATGCTTTGACTATACATCAAATGTATTAGGAAAAGGCACTATTTTGATATAGAAGTGTTATTATGAGATTTGAATTCTTCGAAACTCCATCTTACTCTCACTGCTCATCTTAAGAACTATTCTCCTATAAGTATGCACTGGTATAAATATTTTGTTTAAAGGGCTTATAGGATTATATGCAACCCCGTTAGGTTTCTCGTAACTTTCTATTATCTAATTTGACAAAAAGCTCACTTTTGATCTCAATTTTTTCACCAATTGACAATTTAAACCTTAACATTCCAGAGATAACAATTATAATCCTAATATTTAGAAATTATTAAAATTTGACCTACCCTACCAGAAAATTTAACCCTCTATTAAGTGTCAAGTCAATGCTAATCTTACATTTTTAATCATTTTTTATTATTTTTGTGGGCTCCATGTGCCACGTCATTTGTTAACATGACAATGTGGAACCTAATTTTAAAATAAAATATATAAAACTTTAAATTATTGTTAAATGTGGGACCAACCTTTTAATTAAACCTTAAACTTAATTTAAATATTTGTGTTTTGTTTAACCTTTGTCTAAAATCCCTCTACCCTCCCTCATCATTGGGGGGTTTAATTATAAGGTTAGCGGCAACCAAAGGACAAATTTCCTTTTGGAATGAACTTGGTCTCGTGTAAGTATATTATTTGCAAGCAAGGAACCCCTAATGAAGCTGTGGGCATAATTCAAACTCTCCTCATACAACCATGCTTGCTATCTCTGAATTTATTGGCTGCTCACCTTCTTTAAGTGGAGCAGCTAGGGTAAATCCTTGGGACATTAATGTTGTCACTGATGCCTTAAGTTCGGCCATCACTATGTGAGGATTTGAGAAGCGGTTATGACATGAGAAATATCATCGTTACACAAGCACCCACGATGTGGCTTATGGGGCTCGCAGTTTTATGCAAGATTTGAAGAGAGCATGCCAAGATCATGACAACAGAAAGTGCTGGGGAATTGGTTTTGTTCTGAATTTCTTTTTTTTATTAGACCACGAGTTGTTTTAAGAGGGTCCCAATTATGAGAAGACGCCTTTAAGCCATTCATATCCAGACTAATCTCCGCTCGCACCAGGTCAGCCTGTAAGGAGTAAAGTGTTGGTCTGAATTTTAGTATAGTGGCTTTGTCTCCTAGCTTTCGAAGGTTATCTCTCAATCATATTGTCTCGACTTATAGAAGGATCCACAATCTTCTATTATCAAAAGCCCCATCCCTGAAGTTATCTATGATCTGCAAACTCTCTCTAAGGATCCCAAGAACACTATCTTTATTATGAGTGGTAGAGGGAGAAGTTCTCTAAGTGAGTGGCTTGGCTTAAGTGACATGCTTGGAATTGCATCTGAGCATGGGCACTTCTTAAGGTAATGCCCGTAATGTGGTTTAAATTAGTAGTCTGTAGAGGGGATGATCAGTAGGATGATAACGTCTAAGGATTTTTTTTTTCTCTTCTCAGGTGGAATAAGACTTCTAGGAAGTCTGTCCTCAGACCTGTTGGAGGATGATGATAGGGCGTTGAAGGGATTAGGGACAAGGGGTAAACAAAACGCAACAGCTTCCCTCGTTTTATTTACACGTGTAAATTAAGTTTAAGGTTTAATTAAAAGGGTGGGTCCTACACTAAATAATAAATTTAGGTTTTTATATATTTTATTTAAAAATTCGGTCTCACATTGCTACGTCAACAAATGATTTGGCATATGGGGCCACAAAAATAATTAAAAATGATTAAAAATTTTCATATCAGCATTAACTTGACATTTAATTGAGGAGGTTAAATTTTTTGTTAGGATGAGATCAAAATTTAAAATTTTATAAATATTAGGGTTATAATTATTCTCTTCAAAATGTTAGGGTTAAAATTGTCAATTGGTGAAAAAGTTAGGGTAAAAAATAACCCTTTTGCCTTTCTAATTTATTTATAAACTTGTAAGATATATGCTTTAACTAAGCATTACATCCCTGAATAATTACCTTTGACTCCTTTAGAGTCTTATAATTCCGTATCTTATATGTAATCTTATTAATTGATTTGGATGGAACTATGAAAAGGTTAGTTGTTATTTAAGATATAGCCATAGAAGAAATAAATATTGCAAGACATAATTATATCACATATTGTAAATTTCCCCCTTATATAAATTTATACTGTAATGAAATTTAGTTACGGAGACATTTACTAGAGAATCTCATTCCCTATTGATATAAAAAAAATTAATATAAAAGTCACTACATCGATCTTATTAAAGTGTTTCAAAATTTTATACGCCTAATTTGAACTTAGATTTAAATACTTTGAACTTTGAACTTTTAAAATTTAAATTATTATTTCATTTAATACACATGACCTTGTCATAAGTCATTAGTACGTTTAATGAAATATAAGTGTTCCTCCTTTTATTATTATCACATCTTATATACTATATGTATAAGATTTAATAATTTACTATTATAATTTTCCTTTATCTAAATGTTGGTTTGTTCATCTTTCAACCTAACAAGTTCCATATGATTTATATATAGATGATTCTCATTGCGTGGATTTAAATAATATGAAATAAAAGGATAGTCTTCGTTATCTAACTTTAAATTTTTGACACTTATGTTAAGCATAAGTCATTCTTATTCAAACACATATAAACTATTTGTATAAACTTGGGATAACTATTTTTACTCAATAATTATTTCTTATTGTGCTATACAAATTGTTGTGATATTTAATTAAAATTTAGTATCATGTACCTAAAAGTATTAATTAGAAATTTATATTATCTTTATCATATATAGTATTGGAAAGAAATATTATGCAATTATCTTCTTGTTATGACAATTATTATCATACTATAACAGATACGTATAATTACAATCCTAATTTATGCTTCTGGTTGGTTAAATTAAGTGGAACAATTCTTTTTATGAATATTTTTATTTTTAATTATGTTTGATATTTTTTTCATGTGGGTCTATCAGAAATAATCTCTTTACCAATTAAGATAAGACTATATACTATTAGACCTCTCGAAATCCTACTTATCAACAAGATTTTCACTAGATTGTTGTTATTAAATTAAGTGGAACAATTCCTCTGAGGATAATATACCTTTCATCTTTACTTTATGCAACTATTTATATTATACTATTATGGTGTTGACATCGATTTACATGCTACCTTTAAAGTTTACGAAATATTAGTCAATTCTAAAATATCACTATATTTTTTTTATCTATATGATATTGAAATATCTCTTAGACTTTATAAAAAAAATTACAGGAATTAATATCAAGATTGCATAATATACATACTAACTTTTATTTCTAACTTTGAGAACTCATTTCAAACTTAACGTATATTTAAGAAATTTGGTTCAGTAATACTTAGTATTAACTTTACTAAACAAAGATAATTTCTACTAAAAAAATAAATGTAAAGAAAGCAAGTAAAATGATATATGTCATACCATATAAGATTAGATATTTAATCATATATTTGGCCACTCTTATTATTTTATTTGAAATAATAATCCTCACTGCTACTTTAGAATGATTAATATATTTAGCCACTCTTACTATTGATCTTGAGCTTGTTTAACAAACTAACTAAATTTAAATTAGATAGGATAACATCTTTATCAATTACATATAATGTGACTCCTAGAAGTGATAATTCTTTACCAAAACACACAAACAGACACATAGACACACATACACACACACACACAGGCATACACACACATATTAATCATGTATCCAAATTCAAATGATCATGAGTTTGCTTATCTAAATCACATTTTAATTAAATAGAACCTATTATTATAAGGCAATATATTTGGGTTAAAGTGATCTTGAATTTGCTTAACAGACCCAACAATGAACAAAACTCTTGTTTATTCTTATAATAATGAAAGTCAAAATACTTTTCTAAAAAAATGGAAGGTAATAATCATATTATAACATAGACTTAATATTTTAATGAGAGATTAATTTTTGAATGGTCTTATCAAACACTAATTATATGTATAATTTAATCCCTGTGTGTGTGTGTGTGTGTGTGATTCAATATGCATATAAAATAATTCAAACATATGTAAGAATTACAATTCAATATAATCATATAATCATATCATATGCATGACAATATCAATCCTTGTTTGATTCTAGTTAAGATAATATTTTCAATTCTTTGGATAATTAAATTAGATTAAACAATTATTTCCCAAATAAATGAAAATTATATTCCAAATATTAATTTAATTTAATTTTAAAACAAATTTTGAATTCAATGGGGTATAAATAAGATTCAATATCTAATATTGATTCTTATTTCTAAATATCTTATATTTTATCCTAAAATTTTTCAGACTTTACAATCAGATCTAACTTGATTAAATTACTTTTTTCTCTCTTTAAATTTTATTCGTGTGTGACCTATTAGATTCCTAAATATATTGACAATTCATATAAATTATAATCATAAATTGTATTTAAGAATATATAAAATAATCTCATTTAATTTGTCTTTAATTTTTTTAATTTTATAAATTATCTCTATAAATCAAAATTGACATATAGCAACATATTCTAGCTATCTAAATATCACCCATGTATTCACCCAAAAAAATATATTAGCAATGTCAAATTAGTTTTGACTGACTTTTTTATGTGTGATTGTTTTCGTATAATTCAATCTTTTCATCATATAATGTTCTAATTACATATAGAATACGAAATTAGTGTCTATCTTATTTGAATCCAATTATATTAGTTTTCCAGCATTATTAACTTATTTTTAACGATATTTAAATTTTATTTTTAAATTATCATTCCACCTTGATTAAGAATTTCTTAAATCAATGCTAATAGAGAATATTAGAACATCCCCTCTAATCACTTTTGGGTGATGAATTTTATATTGATCACTTAACCATCTCTATATAATTCATGTCATACCTAATCATTACCAATTGAGTTACATTTGACTATGTTATGTTATAAGTAGTATCAAATTATAACAATCCCTATATAAGATATTTTAGAGATCTCAAATCAAATAATCACTTATACAGCCTTTACAATAAGCATTTCCATATCTAAATAAGGAGGCAATTGGTTCGTATGGAGGAATGATAATAGGAATAGAAATGAATATAATGAGGAATGAGAATAGATATTATCATTATAATTATGATGGTTGGTTAGGAGGAATGAATGATTACTATTACCATTTACAGTTGTTGGTTTGTAAAAAATATTGAGAAATAAAATTTATTATATTTTAATTAATTAATTAATTATATTATTTTAATTAATTATATCGTAAATAATTAATTACAATATATTTATTAATTAAAATATTGTAATTAATTAATTAAGATATTTTAATTAATGAATGAAGTATATTTTGATTAATTATATTGTAACTAATTAACTAATTATAATTAATTAATATTAATATTTTAATTAATTATATTGTAATTAATTAATTAAAATATTTTAAATAATGAAAAATTATATTTTAATTAGTCATATTTTAATTATTTATATTTTAATTAATTATAATGTAATAAATAATAATAATAATATTTTAATTAATTATATTGTAATTAATTATATTGTAATTAATTAATTAATTACAATGTTTTAATTAATGAATGAATTATTTTTAATTAATTATATTTTAATTAATTATTTCATAGTAATATTTTACTTAATTACATTGTAATTAATTATATTTTAATTAAAGAATAATTATATTTTAATTAGTTATATTTTAATTAATTAATTATATTTTAATTCATGATGATGTAATTAATTAATTAATAATAATATTTTAATTAAATATATTGTAATTAAATATATTTTAATTAATTAATTAATTAAAATTTTTTAATTAATTAATTAATTAAAATGTTTTAATTAATTAATTAATTAAAATGTTTTAATTAATAAATGAATTATATTTTAATTAATTAATTAATTATTTATTTATATAATTATATTTTAATTATTTATAATTTAAGTAATTATATTATTTCAATTAATGATATTTTAATTAATTAATTAATTACAATATTTTAATTAATGAATGAATTATATTTTGATTAATTATATTGTAATTAATTCTATTTTAATTAATTGATTTGTATTAAAATTTTTTTAAAAAAAAGTGTCACTAGTGAGGAATGAGTTTCATTCCTCTATTAAATGGACGGTATAGAGGATTCTCCAAAAGTGGAATATCAAACTATTACCCCTATAATGATAATCAACAACCAACTACTCACTTTTCATTCCTTACCCATTAATCTCTTCCCGAACACATCAACCAAGCACTCTCTAAGTAATGTTCCATATGAAATTCTCATATTAAATTAGTTTAGTGAACTTTTTTCTCTAGCAAGTACTCACATATTTATTTAA
Organism: Erythroxylum longipes; assembly: GCA_027563885.1. Lineage (NCBI taxonomy): Eukaryota > Viridiplantae > Streptophyta > Magnoliopsida > Malpighiales > Erythroxylaceae > Erythroxylum > Erythroxylum longipes. The sequence continues at coordinate 7,523,910 of JAOQMS010000180.1, read as the reverse complement.
AGAAAACGTTAGAGTCGAAGGGAAACATTAGAGTTAAAGGGTTTTAAATCGAGTAGAACGAAGACTTGAGTACTTAAATGTAACTTTTCAGTCCATAAAGTGACTTCTAATATGGAGGTAAAGATTAATTCAGGATTTATATTATAGAAAGAGTGTTTTAAATATCTAGGATCTATCATCTAAAGTAACAGAGATATCAATGAAGACATAGTTCATCACATCAAATCAAGGTGACTTAAATGGAGAAGTGCATGAGGAGTTGATGTGACAAGAAGATACTACTCAAGTTCAAAGGTAAGTTATATCATTTACTGATTAGGCAGGCCATGCTCTATGGGGTGGAGTGTTAGCCCATTAAATAAGTGTACAATCATAAGCTAATGGCGGCAGAAATGTGGATGCTTTGTTGGATATGCATCAGGTCAGTAATGTAATGGTAAAAAACAAATTAAATTGGCTAATTTTAATGAAAAATTAAGAAAGACAAGGCTTAGGTAATACAAACATGTCAAGAGGAGACACTCTGACGCTATAATGAGAAGATAAGAGGATATTGTATTTAGAATCTATAAGAGGAAAAAAGAAAGGCCTAAGAAGAATAAGGCCAAGGTGATCAAGAATCATATGACTTACTAGAACTTATGGAGGATATGACCCTCAATAGAAAACTTTGATACTGAGATACAAATAAAGGATCTCATATAAAGAGATCATTCTCTTTCTCATATGTCTTTTAAACATTTTCTTTTGAATCTCATTTCTTAGCCTAAACATTTAATATGTATTAATTCCTTTTTAGTTATCTAGTCTAAATATTTCTTTACTTAACCTAAATATTTTCTTGTCTTTTCTTTTTCGACTATTTATTTACTTATTTTATCTTTTATTTGTATTCCTTACCTTGTACTATATTTATTGTATTAACTTTTTTATATTTTTATTTATATGTATTTACTTATTTTATTTTATTATTATTATCATCTTTTATTTTATGTCTATTTTTAATTATTATTTTTATTATATATTTTTTCATTTAGGTCTATCGAAAACAGTCTGTCTACCAGTTAGGGATAAAGATGTGTACTAGTAAACCTCTCCAGACCACATTTATCAGTGGGACTGTCACTAGATTGTTGTTGTTGTTATAAGATTAACTACTTTTTTTATAAGGAAAAAATATGTGATAGTTTCTCCGATCTATTAATATCCATTCTTAATAGAGTAATAACTAAAAACAATTTAAAAATAATACATTAGTATAATATGAATATTATAATTATGATATTATTATAATTTTATCCAAAAAATAAATTTATCTCATGAATTTTATCTTATATGTCATTATGTGGGATTTGTCATATAAATCTTATATAGATATAAAAAAATAAAGAATATTTTTAGTTAATTATGTCATAAAATGTACAATCAATCAATTGATTGTGGTAGATAAGCCAACACTACAATGGTTCTTAATTCCTAATTACGTATACTAATATGTGTATTAGAAAAGTAATGCATCTCCAGTACAATCGTTGCTTGGTAAGTTCTAGTAATCGTATAATAAATATCAGCAATACGTTTACTTTTCTCTGAACAGAATTGTCCAAGTATATCGCTTTCTGTCACTTCGAAAATATGTGGCTCGTCGGTAGATAACAAAATGAATTGGTTAGCTTTCTTTAATTGAGCAATTCCTTCGTGGAAATTTGCGCTTGTATCCTCATTCAATGAAGCTTGTGTCATGCAATTGTTTTCAACTATAGTTATCACAATACCAATCGATGTTCGTATCCTAGAGTCCCCACCATCCCCGTGTTGCCAGAGGACGATACTGGTTTTGGATTTTTCCTACGTATATTCGTTTAGAGCCAAGTAATTTCAACTCACAGGACATGATGAAGATGACACAACAAACACAGTGGATGATGGAGAAAGGAAAATATTTTCCCATCCACATTTATCCTAAACTATATATTCCACGAGAATCCTGTCCATTTCCTCTTCCAATTATTCTCGATAGGACAGAAGCGACAATAAAGAAGATCGCCCCAAATACGTTTTCTGGGTACAGTACAGAAGGACGTTTTCAATTTGTCATGAGCACTAATCTAGTGGACAGCAACTGTTACCTGCTTAACACAGCGAGACCCTTTTTGCTAGTATTGATGAGCCTTAGCCAAAGTTTAGCATAGATTAGGTACGAGGAAGGTATGCTAAAAGAACCAAGGTAACTTAACCAAGTAAAGATAAAGTATGGTTTGAGTTACGATAATTGTGGGTCATTGATTGACTTGGTGGCTAGGGCAAGTTAGACTTGCCTAAGATGTCTTTAGTGAAACAAAGGACTAAATAGTGCTCAAATGATGGACCATAAACAAACGGACTAAACCATGGCCTCGCATTGGTCGAACTACGTGTGAATTGTCTCGGAACTTGACTAACTTTCACCTCTGGATAAGATCATGGGTGATGTGGCATAATTAGTGGGATGAATCATCAAGAAAGTGGGAAGATGTGGCAAAGAATATGGATGAAGTGTCTTGTAAGCATTTTACACGTTGCCTTGACTTAGGAGGGGGACAATGGTAAGTTATGTAAACCACCCACTAAAATAGTGTCTAAAGTGGTTGAGAATGTTAATCACCAACTAAGTTAGTGGCTTAGTAGCCTTAAGATCACTTTCTTGTATTCTTGCCCAACAAGTCTCCTAAAGCCTATAAATAGCTCATTTGAACAAGGCTTCATTCATTAGAGAGAGTTGGAGCTTTGTATTCTTTGTATTAATTGTAAGTAATGTAAAGGTTGAAACTTTGTATCAATTGTGAGTCATACACACTCGGTGGCAAGAGTTTCTTGTCGAATATGATTTTGTATAAAGATTCCAAACCGGGGGGATATAACAATGTGGTGGATTCATTGAGTGGAAAGGAAGTCTTTGTAGCCTTGTATGTAATCACTCGAGTGGAATCGAATATGTTGGAGCAAATTAAACTAGCAGCTTCGCTGGACAACACTTATGGCTGAATTGCGAAGCAAGTAAAGGAGGGTGTTGTGCGACGATTTTGGCTTGATAATGAGGGGTGGCTCATGATGAAGAATAATCAATTGTGCATGCTAAGTTTTGTTGTCGTGTAAAAACAATTAATGAACGAGACACGCGATTCATAGTGGGCTGGTCACCCTGGAGTCGAATGGATGTTAACACTCTTTTCCCGATCTTATTATTGGCCAAAGATGGAGAACAAAATTCAAGTATATGCCAAAACTTGCCTTGTTTGTCAATTGGATAAACCTGAAAGGAAGAAGGAGGCAGGTTTGTTGCAGCCTTTGGCAATTCCAGAAAAACTATGGATGTCAATTTTGATGGACTTCATTGGAGGGTTCCCAAAGGTGGACGACATGGCTTCAATTATGGTGTTGGTTGATAGGTTCTTCAAATATGCGGTCTTTGTGCCAACTCCAACTTTGTGTCCCTTGGATGTTGCTGCAGAGCTTTTCTACAAAAATGTGGTGAAACATTTTGGGGTTCTAGCAAACATAGTAAGTGACCAAGACGCTAGATTTATTGGTCAATTTTGGATGTCTCTCTTCAACATTATAGGGTGTGAATTGAAGTTCTTAACTGTGAATCACTTATAAACAGAGGGCCAAACAAAAAGGATCGATGGCTTATTGGAGGAGTACTTGCGGCATTATATAAGTGAAAGTCAATGAAATTGGTTAAGTTTACTTGACACTGCACAGTTTTGTTATAACTTCCACAGATCCTCGATAACAGAGAAAAGTCCTTTTGAAGTTATTTTGGGATAACAACCACTCAATCTTCTCGAGATAACTCAATAGTTGTCGAGAGAAAAATGTCCAGCTGCTTATTGTTTTGCAAAGGAAAAGCAAGCAATGTTAGATGAAGCAAGGGATAGCCTTCGCAAAGCTTCCAAACGGATGAGGAAATATGCAAATCAAAGGAGAAGACTATTTGATTTTGACATCGGGAATAAGGTCCTTCTCAAACTTACTCCCCAAATTTAGAAGAAGATTAGTAGCAAGCAGGTGTATTGAGGGTTGGTGCCGAAGTATGATGGCCCATTCGAGATCCTTGGAAAGGTGGGAAATGTAGCTTATTACCTCAAGTTACCTAAGCATTTAAAGGTACATCTTACTTTTCATGTGAGTTTCCTTAACCATATCATGAGGATTCAACAGATCCTAAAAAGAGTCAAGTAAAAAGAGCTCCACCGGTGGTAAAGAAATAATTCAATGAGCAACTTGAGAAGAATTTGGATCATCGAATTGGGGCAACATAAGAAAAATTGAAGGATGGAGTTCTTGATTCAGCAGAAGAATAAACCACTCTCGAAAGCTACTTAGGAGAAAGACACAACCTTGTGGTAATTCGAAGACCAGGTAAACGATTACCTTCAATTTGTTTCGACGAGGGCGTCGGGTTCATCTAGTGGGGTGGTTTGTTAGCCCTTTAATATTGCAGGACCCTTTTTGCTAACATTGGTGAGCCTTGGCCAATGTCTAGCATGGATTAGGCATGAGGAAGACATGCGAAAGAAACCAAGGTAACTTAACCAAGTAAAGATCAAGCATAGTTTGAGTTACGTTGACTGTGGGATGTTGATTGGCTTGGCGGTTAGGGTGAGTTGGACTTGCCTAAGATGTCTTTAGTGGGACTAAGGATAAAATGGTGCTCAAATGATGGATCATGGATGAACGAAATAGACTATAGGTGCGCATTGGTCGGTCCACGCGCGAATTGGCTCGGAACTTGGCTAACCTTCACCTTTGGATAACATCATGGGTGGTGTGGTAGAGTTAGTAGGATGAATCATCAAGAAAGTGGGATGATGTGGCATAGAACATGGATGAGGTGTCTTGTAAGCATTTTACACATGTTACTTTGACTTCGGAGTGGGATAATGGTAAGTTGTGTAAACCACCCACTAAAGTAGTGCCTAAAGTGGTTAGGGATGTCAACTACTATCTAAGGGTGTTCTTGTTTAGTGGGTATGAAAAAAGGAGAATGTGTATGGAATGAAATATTGAGTTTGGTAAGGCATTATGATTATAGAGTCATTATTTTAATTACCTATTTTTGGGTAATATCTCATTCCTCTCCTAATCTAGAGCAATGAGTATCATTGTTATGTAAGGGTGTGCTTGTTACAATTAATTACAATATAACTAATTAAAATATAATTATTAATTAATTAAAATATTATAATTAATTAATTAATTACAATATAATTAATTAAAATATTATTAATAATTAATTAACTATAATATAATTAATTTAAATATAATTCATTCATTAATTAAAATAATGTAACTAATTAATTAATTAAAATATAATTAGTTAATTAGCTACAATATAATTAATTAAAATTAATTTCAATATTTTAATTAATCAACATATTGTAATTAATTACTTACAATATAATTAATTGAATTATAATTAATTAATTAATTAAAATATAATAAAATTTTATTTCTCAATATTTTTTACAAACTAACTATTGTCAATGGCAATGGTAATCATTCATTCCTCATAACCAACCATCATAATTAAAATAATAATATCCATTCTCATTCCTCACTATATTCATTCTCATTCCTATTACCATTCCCTCATGCGAACCAACTGCCCCCTAAATTAGTGGCTTAGTGGTCTTAAGACCACTTTCTTGTATTCTTGCCCAACAAGTCTCCTAAAGCCTATAAATAGATCATTTGAACAAGGCTTCATTCATTAGAGAGAGTTGGAGCTTTGTATCCTTTGGATTAATTGTGAGTAATATAAAGGTTCACATTTTTGCCGTAAAGCTGTGTGCATCTTTCTCTTCTTATTTTTGTCCATTCTATTATGTTGGCTAAGTGAATTTCCTGGGTTTACTTTACCTTTGTGGGAAACACCTTAAACACGAGAGATTTGATAAGGTTGAGTTAAATTGCAAGAGTTCAATTACCATATTTAGACTTTGGTGCATTTTGTGAGCGAACTTGGAGTTCGTCTTTATAACAACAACCATGTTTTCAATTTTTCAACGCAGTCCCAATTAATGATATGTAATTCGAAAATGGACTTATTTTAATATTTATGAAATTAATTAATTAATTTATCAAATCTATGCTATATTTGACGCCTTCACTAGATTCCAAATATACTATTTCCAATATGAAAGAAGAATTTCTTTTTAAATCAATATATATATACACACACATATATATGCACACACCATGGTTATATTCTCTTATTATGTAGTCACTATAACATGGTCATTATATTACATTATGGTATATAGTAACATTGTAACCAAAAAAGGCACAAGCGACTTTTATTGAACATTCAAATCACAGGAGTGAAGGAGGGAACTCATCATCTTTGTTGACAGCTAGTCCAAGAAGGCCACAATCTTTTGATTAATACTAGAGTTATTAATACTTTCCACGACAATCTAAAATGGACCTTTTTTTTGTACCGGTTCAAATTGATTTATGAGTCAAATTACAAATAAACAATTAGAATTTGTCAAATCATAACAATGTCCCTGACTAAGAAGCTAATTTCATAATAGAGAGATGTATGAATCAATATTTCTTTGCAACTGGTTACACTACAACAAAGTAGCCATTTGGCTACGTTTTTTTGGCGACGATTTAAAAATAATCACAATTAAATAACATCGTCGCAAAATGGTAAACCTTTGGTGATGCCTTTTCAAAATCTTCACAAAAAGCTTAACCTTTGGCGATGGTTTAGTAATATTGTTGTCAAAAGCCTGATCCTTTGGTAACGATTTCATAAATCGTCGCAAAATTCATAACTTTTAAATCATCGCTAAATGCTTAAGTAACTAAATAACTCTCTTATTTATAATTATGAATTCACTGACTTTGACTTGATCATTTTGTGACTAAACATCATATTGATAAAAATTAAAATTGATATTATTAACAATGATTCTAAGTCTAAAAATAAATTTATCTAACAATAGTGTCAAATCATTTATTGGTTCATAATTTTTATTTTATTTTTTAATTTAGATGATTTGACAATTTCCTATGGTGTCATAAAGTTTACAAATAGTTTTAACATGAAGTTTATAATATAATGTTATATGATTCTTATAGAAAAAATAAATAATGATATATGGTAAGTATTATAATATAGTGATATATGGTAAGTAATACAAGTTTTTAATTAGAACTTTAGTAATTCTTACAGACAAAACAATAAATAAAGAGAAAAATAGGTATTTTTAAAACTCACTATTTATACATGAAGCAACTTATCTTGGGTATTTTAGTAATTTACTTTTAATTGTATAGCTACATTGATTAATAATTATAGTAATTTAGTATTTTAGTAATTTACTTTTAATTGTATAGCTACATTGACAAAAGTTAGATGTCTCTTCAAAAATAGTCCCCTGAATAATTATGAGTTAAAAGTTTCATATAATTTGCAAAAGATTAAATGGGTGTCGAATGTTGTATTTGTTATCTATGCATAGATTGCTTAAATTTCCACATTCAAAGTCAAGATGCGTTATATAATCACTTGCTAATATGAGAAATAGATAAATTCTATACTATATGGATTTATAATGGTGAACATTCTGAAGCAAGTAACAGTAGAAGTGTTGATATAGATGATAATGGTAGTAACAATAATGACGTAGAGGATTGTGATATTAATGACGATGGTGATGATGAGATTGGAGAGATGTTAGAGGATTTTGAGAATCATATGGAGACTATGAATGATACTAGTTTGCCTAACATAATTAGTAGTATTACATCTGACAATTTTGGGAAGTTATTGAAAGTTGCTCAAGAAGAATTATATTTAGGGTGCTCAAAGTTCTCATAGCTATCTTTTGTTGTCAAGTTGTTCCATTTGAAGTTATATAATAAATGGAGTAACAAATCTTTTGATATGTTAATTAATTTGCTCAATGATGCATTACCTATTGGATATAAATTGCCTAAATATTACTATAAAGCAAATAAATTATTAAGGGACCTTGGATTAAGATATATATCAATACATGCTTGTAAGTATAATTGTGTCATATTTTTGAAAGATATTAAAAATCTTGATGAATGTCCCATTTATGGTACATAAAGGTGGCAAGTGGATGATGGGAAAGGGAAAAAGATACCGCATAAAATCTTGAGATATTTCACTATTAAACCATGATTACAAAGGCTTTTTATGTTAACAAAAACAGTTATAGATATGAGGTGGCATAAAGAAAAACACATTGATGATAACTTATATGTCATTCAACAGACTCAAAGGAATGGAAAGACTTTGATGGAAAGTTCCATGGTTTGCGAAGGATTGTCGTAATCTTCAACTTGGTTTAGCCTCTGATGGATTTAATCCATTTGGTAATAAAAGTACTTCTTATAACATGTAGCTGGTAATTCTTGTGCCATACAATTTACCTCCATGGAAGTGTATGAAGGAGTCATTTTTTATATCTTGACTTATTCCAGGACCTTCTGCTCCTGTAAGAATATTGATGTATACATGCAACCACTAACTGAGGACTTAAACCATCTCTAGGAGGTTGGATTAGAAATTTATTATGTTGTTTAAGGTGAAACATTTATACTGCATGCGGCTGTTTTATAGATTATAAATGAATTTTCAGCTTATGTCGATTTATCAAGATGGAGTATTAAAGGGTATATGGCCTGTATTGTGTGTAACCATCAAACTCATTCAATGAGGCTACAAAGTAAAATATGTTATATATGACATTGTCGTTACTTGGAACATGGGCATAGATGACAAAGAAGCAAATTGTTTAATGGCAAAGTAGAACATAATGAAGCTCATTTGCATTTATTTAATGATGATATGGTTGACCAATTATCACATTTACACTTGGCAAATACCTAAGTAATAAAAAGCAAAAGAGAAAGTGTTATTGATCTCAATTGGAATAAAAAAATCAAAATTTTCAATTTGCCATATTGGAAGCAATTGCTATTGAGGCATAATCTTGATGTGATGCATATTGAAAAAAATAATTGTGAGAATATTTTAAGTAACCGTAAATTGCTAGAGGCGACGACATTATATACTTTGGCACGTGGGCCCCATTTGTGTGGGAAAAAATATACTGGTTGCATTGTTAATGGAGTTAGATTTCACAGAAAAGATCATGACAGTTGACTTAGAAGCTAAAATTATGCGGTTGTTGTTAGGGAATAATATAACGGCAATTTTTAACTTCTTCAGTGTCATCTTATAAATAATAAAGTTACATTACATCAAGAATAAAAATGTTATTCTTTTTAAGTGCAAATGGTTTAATCTTGGTGACAAAGGGATAAACATAAAAGTGAATGGCAATATTACTAGCATCAATGTTAGTAACACACAGTATGATAATGACCTTTTTGTGCTTGCAAGTGAAGTAAAGCAAGTATTCTACTCAACGACACTGTACTAGGCAATAATTGGAAAGTTATTCAAAAGTTTCAACATTGAAATTTTTTATTTTTGTGAGAAGGAAAATGGTCCAATAGGTGAGGATGGTGATGAAGTATATTAAAAGATGAATCAGAGTTGAATAATGGATCCCTACAAATAGAAGATGCATATATATCATCATTTCATAGGAGAGATATTGATCCCAATATACTAGAAGCAATGAAGTACAAGTCAATCTTGTTTTACAAAGAGATGAAGACTATATTGAGGATTCATTATATGAAAATGATGATACTTTGGCCGAATATAATAGCGATAAAGAGTCGAATCATAATGTAATTAATGATGATGATTTTCAAGATCTTGATCATGATGATTGAAGGTAATAAAAGTGTTCTTTAAATTGTTTGAAATATAATGTTGCTAACATTTATATCAATGGGTATTGTTGATGTTTAAGTTATGTTAATGTGGATTGTTGATGTTTTAGTTTTGTTAATGCAGATTGTTGTTTCTTGAGTTATGTTAATGCAGATTATTGATGATTGAGTTATATTAATGCAGATTGTTGATGATTGAGTTATATTAATGCGTATTATTGATAATTGAGTTATATTAAAGCCTATTGTTGATGATTGGGTTATGTTAATATGGATTGTTGATGATTGGGTTATGTTAATGCAGATTGTTGATGATTGAGTTATATTAATGCGGATTGTTGATGATTAAGTTATATTAACACTGTTGTTGATGGTTGACTTATGTTAATGTGGATTGTTGATAGTTAACCTAATCATGTTTATGCTAATTGTTGATGGTTAACTTATGTTAATGCGGATTGTTGATGATTGAGTTATGTTAATGTGATTAATGTTATGATTGAATGTATTTTTGTAATGATGATTGTATGTATTGTAATATTAATAAAATTTATTTTATTTTTATAGATATCCAATATAATGACACCTGGTAGAAACAAAGGAAAGAGGGTGGTAGCTATTGAAATTGTAAAACAGAGGGATGTGCAACTTTAGACATATCAATCAGTTCCTAGCGAACAATAACATTCGATCTCAGCCACCAATGAAGTTAGTCAGGCACAACCTCATTCTTCCTCAAACAATAATGAATCAACTAGTATAGAGGGATTTGTTGGTCTGTTAAACTTTAACACCTACAAATAGACTTATGCTCAAATATATATTTAGATGTTTAATGTATATTTTATTATCATTATTGGTTTTTTGTCAGGTTCTATTGTCAATATTGAAAAAGATGTTGAGGTATAACTAGAGGTTGTGAATTACAACGAATGAATGTTACAACGGATAACAAGTTGTCAATACATATTGATACTTTGCAAGGACATCCCATAGATAAGATTCCATCTACAAAATTGTCAAGCGAGTTAGGGATTATTACGAGAACAAAATTTCCTTACCTCAATCATTCTAAGGACTTGAAGGAAGACAACTTGCTTGAAAATGTTTTGGATGATGTTGCAATAAATTTTTAGTTTATTTAACTATATGCAATATTGTTTCACTTATTTTAAGATTAATTACACTTTTACTTATTGTTCACAGATGAAATTGAATGTTGTCGATATCGAAAACCCTGATGTTTCAAATACATGACTTCATTGTTGAAACAAAGGACCAGGGATTGACGTTTTAAGTTGCATCGATATTATAAATCTTTTCCTTCTGATGCGATGGCATGGAGACATGTTCTCGAATAAATGTCTCAAAAAAATTAGAATAATTTGTGTGATTATTAGGCTGACCCAAAAGTTCAAGTTTGTTTCTTTCCCTTCACATTTACTTCCATTAATCTTGTTAGATGATTTAATAAATCCCTAACCTTTTTTTCTTTATTTAGTAAAAATGTGAGAAAGCAAAGGTCAATAGAGGAAAAATGAAAAAAAAACCTCTCAATCTAGGGTCCAAATTACTTGTAGTCGTTCGAAATGAATATGTAAGATCTTTTTTTATAAGTTATAATTATATTAATAAACATTCAATTATTTATTATGCCTTGTATTTGTCTTTCATAAAACAAAGTAAGAAGGAACTACATGGAAAAGAGTGTAATGGGATCATACCAAAGTCACTCACTATAAAGAAGGTCAAGGGTCGATGTAAGAAAAAGAGCAAAATAACTAATAAGTATAAAAATTTGTTTAAATTTTAAGTTTATTATTTATTTAGTACTAACTAATAATATTTGCATTGAATATTGGTTTTGTTTTTTAAAATTTTAGAATAAGATACAGGTGTTGTTACTAAAATCAATGTCTAAGGGTAATAAGGTCAATGCAAAAGACTTTTGCAATATTGTGCTTGGTACATGTTCTAGTTATATCAAAGGTCTTGGCTTCAACCCTAAGCTAAATGTTTCAATCTCATCAAGATCCACATACATTCATTGTCTTGAATAAGAAAAACAATTCGCTTAAGGCTAAATTACAACATACTCGAAAAAGTTAGCAAAGCATGATAAGTACCTAAAAAAAATACTTGGCTTAAATTATCAAAGCAGTGAAGATGAAAGTGAATGGTATTAGTTACTTCTCTTATACCATTTCTCGTAATTCCTGTTTGTATTGTAATTTAAATTTAATACTTTTTCTTGAATTATATATTTGAAGAATACTAGCTAACTGGTTTTATTATAATTTGTGAATTAGCCTATGCATTTATTATTTTGTATATAATAATTGTTGAAGTTGTAATTAAAATCTTGTATACGTTGAATTTAATGATATTTTATTTTTATATACAATGCTTCAAATTATCAATTATTTTTGTATAAATTTTTAGAATAAATTAACAAGAAAAAATATAATGAAACATTATATACAATAATATACATCGTCATTAAAAGTTTTTTGTTGCGAAAGTAAAGCTTTGCCAAAAACTTTTTGCAACGATTAGCCTAAAAAATTTTCTATAGTTTTCAGCTACGAGAATTTCACGATGTTTTGGGTGACGAAACTAAATTATCCCTAATCCTTATGAGCTACAATTTTAGTACCTTTATCTAGGATTTTTTTCATAGTCAAAGGTAACTTTATTGTAGTGATAATACAGAAATCTGGGGTAAAAGTAAAACATGCTTGACTTACACGCACCAGATTGGGATATGCCTTTTCGACCTTGTTGTATCTCTAATAGAAATTACTTTCCAACGTCATTGACTAGAAACTGCAACTACTATAGTCAAAATTTTACACGTATTGTTTTTTTATCAACAAGAAAGGGCCTATTAACTGGAAGGAAACTGAACCACTTGTGCTCAGGGATAGAGTGGATAACTATAACATCAGGTCCCATGATAAACCAAAGATATGCATGCATGGGACCTAACAGGAAATATTTAAAGCAAAGCTTCAACTACTCTGATAAAGTGAAAAAATAAATAGAAATCCAAACAAAAAAGGGAATTTATTTGCTTTTGCGCTTTAAAATTCCATTCCTTGCATGCGTTGGCCAGATCCAGAAAGTTTCGTTTTACTAGAAGTTTATCGAGAGAAAATAAGTCACTGATATTTGTCCATTAGTGTATATTTTTTCTAAATATGTTTCTTGCACAATAGATTATTATTGTTGTGTTTTAGGATTTATTTTGTATGTCTTGTTTAGTTTAATCTTCATTGTGTTCTTTTATGTTTGATGTTGATTTAGGGTAAGAATTGATCATTTTAATGTAGGAATGGAGGTTGGTCACATTTGCGATTGAGCTAGAGACCAAGAGAGGAGAAGAGCAGAGGAAGAATTATAACATAAGAAACCACGATCATGGGTTTCATGCCAATTCCCACAATCGTGGGATGTTTAATCCAAAGATACACGTGGAGTTCACTTATTGTTTAGGTTTTTTGAACTATATAAGAATATAAACCCCTATGGACGAGAGAGTTTCGTGTGAGACTTGCCTCCTTGAGTAAAAACGTAGGTTTAGAGCTTCAGGAGAGGTAGAGATTCAAGGTTTTTCATTCACAATTGGGAAAAGAGCACACCAATGCCAGATTTTCCATATTCAAGCTAAGAAGAGGAGGAGTTTGATTCATTTTGTTTTTTCTCTTCTAGAACTTTTTTAATGGATTATTTAATCGTTGGGGATGTTATGGACATCATGAGTGGCTAATTTAATTGTAGAGATTACTTTTGAACTTCTTGTTAAACTCTCATTTAGTTGATTTGAATGATAGAAGTTATTTATATATATATATATACTCCCATTTAGTTGATTTGAATGATAGAAGTTATATATATATATATTGAGAGATTTGGGTTGAGTAATTTGTGTAGGATTGTACAATGAGAATTCACATTCTATAGACCTACATTCATCGAGTTAATTGATTAGTTGGAAGAGAGATCTTTGCTAATTAATTGATCACCAATAGGATAACGTAATAATTAATTGAATTGGTGAATTGATTTTGTAGATTGAGATTGCTTAATCATTTCCATTTAATTTGGCTAGAGACAATTGATTACACCTTGAGAGAGGGTAGTTAATACATTAGAACATCTTAGATGAAACACAATTCAATTAACAAAATAAGAGGAAGAAAAGATAGGGAAAAAGTTATCTTTATTTGTGAAAATCTTGGATTCCAAGTTCTTGCATTTTTTAGTGTCATTTATGTTTTGTTAGTTGTTTAATTTAATTTAATTTTCCAGTTTATTTCTATAAAAAATTTGGATTCTTAAACAAAGAATAATCTGAATTAAGTGGTGCCTAAGCACAATTCTTGTAGGATCGATATCTATTTATTACAATAAGTCACAACCCGTATACTTACGGTTTTGAGCATAAAACGAGTAGTCTATTTTTCATTCAATAGTCACCGTAAATCTATCACCGTGCTCCGTACGTTTTGTAATTATATAGGTACTCATAGTGCAACAAAAGACAATTGTATATATTGTCAAGAGCAGACCCTGTGTTATTTGAAGAGAAGGTCAGATAATTGTTACAACAGCCAATAAAGCATCGTGAGAAGATTTCAAGATGGTAGAATTAGGATAATTAAGTTGCAATTTTACTAGAAGAATAAAACATGATCACAACTTAATTAGCTTAATTAAGAAAGACAGATGTGTAATATTAATAAAATTAAAAAGAGGAATTAAAATACAAACAGTCACTAATTATAAAGTTCAAATATTAATTTGTAATTTAAAAACTATAATATTGAGATCTTCACAAATTCTACTATTAAATACATATATTTATTTTTAAGATATAAAAAATATATTTATAATTTAACTAAACTAATTATAATAATATATTTTAATTTATCCTAATCATCGCAGGTTCTAATATTTACTCTCTTACTACAAATTATTTATGATTATTTAGATATTTTATAAATAAAATATAGATAATTCTAATCATTATAAATAATATCTATTTATTATTTTTGTAATATTTATATTTTTCTAATATTCTCTTACTCAGACGATTTGAATAGGAACCAATTAATATTCATACCACCTCACTATTGTGATGTTCCTTATATTTTTGTCAGGTCAAATGAGGATCAGTACAAAACAAAATTATCCCTATAAATTGTGTTTGTCCTAAAATTTGTTATGTTGTTTTTATAATGTACCTTTTCATATTCACAATTCTTTCCTCCACTTTTACATGAACAAAGTGAAATTAAACTCGCATGTACTTATTCTTTGAATAAAAGATTCAATTCTTTACTAAATACAAATCCTTACTAGATATGAAGAGAAATTAAACTCATATAATGATTGTACTTGATCACAAAGTAATGAAACCTTATGTTGATTGTATCTAAGTTCTTCCAACACTTGATTCAACCAGACCACTTCTTTATAATAAAGTTTTAAATGACTTGAAGAATCTTATCATCCCGTAAATTTTTTTTTAGAATCAATGTTTGTTACACATTTAAGACCAACGCCGATTTTGTTATGCTTCTATTTTATGTAACTCCAATGACAAATCTGACTTTAGTTATGGATCAATTTTGGTGCTAAAACTGACAACGGTCTAGTACTACATCTCAACTCTTGAGGCCTTTACAAAAGATAGGTGCCTATTCTAGGGAAAACATTAGCTTATATTTTGTTTGGCTTCTCTACTTTTCAACATTTTTTAGTTACATTTAGCACTCGAAATTTTCGACAAAGCTGTTTTTCATCAAGTTGGCCTTTCAATGGCTCTAAAATCACCTCAATTGGACAATTATAAAGAAAATTATGCTAAATCTTATGTTTATTCCTAAACTTCATCACCTCATATAGCATGTAAAATATCGCCCTATCAAATTTTCCATACGCAATTCATTATTTGTGCTCATGTAATTAAACACTAACTAATAACCCACACTAAACAAACTAAAATAAGAAAAATTCTAACTTTGTAGGTATATGGTGACATTTAGCATATATTACAAGCCTTCAAACCTTTAGGTGTCCCTATTGGAGGACTTATAGTCTTCTAAGAGTTTACTTAAATGCTACTCACAAATATTGACCTAAACACATATACATTATATAACTTCAAAATCAACAACATAAAATATACAAATCTAAGCTTCAATTGAATTGTAAATTTTTTAACACATAATATTTCATAAGTAAATATCAACACAAATAAAACAAAGTAAACACTATTTCACCTACTTTATCAAGCTTAACTACTATGAATTGATAAGTCCTTACAAGATATCACTTATTCACATAAATGTTTAAATTTAGAGAGATGCTCTCATCATCTTCTCATGAAAGTAAATTTATTATAAGCTTGAAATTCAAATTTATTATAAGCTTGAAATTCATCTAATCTCTACTATTCAAATATATATATGTAGAAGAAAAAATCAAAAGGATTTTAATTTAAGTTGTGTTGGAGCCAAAGGATTAATAAGCTAACAAAGGAAAAGAGAATAAATGATAATGAAAATGATTACAATTAGTAGAGAAATATAAATAAATACATAGAAAATAAATCAATGTCATTTCATTAACTCGATATATTTTTGCACTTACCCATTCTTCTTCATACCACAAGAATTTATGCCAACAAATTTTCAACACTTTATTTCATTTTTCACACTTCCTTTTTCTTCTTTTTCCAATTGACATGAGATAATTTTTCCCCTTTTTCATTTCCTATTTTATACACTTAACTATTCTACCACGCTTATTTCTTTGTATCCCATTGCTAAAAATCACATCAATTGCAAGTAAAAACTCAACTAATCATAAATTAGAGAGTAAATACTTGATTTCTTTTAGGCTCAAGGTTATTTAAGAAAGGGTTGGACAAGAAAAGGCTTAATATTTATATAAGATAAAAAGGGCTCACTAATGGATTAATGTATGAAAAAGGTAGACGATTTGGCTCAAATTCAAATCATAAGTGCCTTTATCACCTTTATGTTTTCACAAATTGTACATGTAATCTACAAAAGATAAATTTCACGTTCTAGAAATTTAAAATCAAAGAAGATGTCCATATAAGAAAGAAAGAAAATATGGTATAAAAGAGCAAATTCTGATGGAATCACACAAGATATATCAAATCAAAGAATAATCACTTAACAAATTCAGTTTCCTAGCATTCGAAATTTTGAATTTTGCATCTCAATCACTTAATCATATTATACATCTAATTCGAACAATCAATCTTAGTTCAAATCATACATAAATTTATGTCATTAACTCTAAAGATACTAATAAAAACCTAAATACAACCTAAAAGCAACAAATTAAACACAATAAAACCTACAACTTAAAAACATGAAAATTGCAAAAAATAGTGAAAAATTAAATGTCATTATAAAATAATCAAAAGTTATCCTTATTACTTAGAAATACTATCCTTAATATTATGTATGAAGAATAAAGAAGGAAAAAGAATTGGGGAAACTCCATGAAGACCTGAACTGTTGCAATGGAACTTTTTTTTGTCATAATAGAATCAACCAACCATACTCACCATGTACATAATTCTAAATAAAATCGTGGAGGATCATAACTTGAAAAAAAAAACTTGCATTAAACTTCTAATATTTTCAATTCAACATAATAAATAAAAATAAAAACAAAAATAAATAAAAAGTTAGTGAAAATAAAATAACAATAAAAAACAAAATTTTAATCCTATATAAAAGTATGCATGTATGGTAAGCTCAAAGTCGTTGCGTTGGTGACGATGTGGAAATTTCTGTAGATAAGTCCACATCTAATCCATTTTAGTGTTCATTAATGCCATATGTACTTGAAGTCAAGATGAAGTCAATTGCTGCATCAAAATCCTTTAAGACTTCTCATCTGTCCCTATATTCCCTTCTTAATCCTCAGCTTCTTCGTCATTGTTATTCCTCTTTTCCTCTTACCTTAAGTTATTCAAGTTTCCTCTATCTAGTCAGTGTGGATTGATCCACATGTTGTTGTCTCAGGTATACCCAAATATTATGATTTGATGTTATAGTTAGCATCTTTGGTCTTCACAACCTTAAAACTTGAGATGTTCACCCCTTACTTTACTAGTAATTGACTAATAAGCACTAAAAATACAAAATTATTATCTGATGACTTGTGTTAAACCATGATGCTGATGGACTATAGTATAAGGGATAAGAATTAAACTAGTGGAACATCAACTAGATCATTAAATAAGAGGTTTATGAGGTAAAAATTGGTGGTTCAACCTGCTAGATTGAGGTTAGATGTTATAGCTTAATATATAAGCCACTAGTTGTGGTTAGATGGCTAAGTTCTTGCATAAAAAATGCAGATGTTATAAAGTATATAAGTCCCAATTTGAATATGTGCAAAGCCTCCCTCTATTCCTACTTATAATGCCTCGATGGTTATCTACTATGAAAACTCAAATACCTCCCCTACAATGGCAGTTTGAGGTGCTTCTTTATACTTGCCTTTGAAATAATAATTGTGGTGCCACAGAAGTAAGAAGTAAGGGCCACAAGCTTTAGTTTAGCTTTATCCTTAATATTAGCATATAACTCCTTCTTTTATCTTAGGGTAGTAATTTCCATAAAGAGTCAATAAATAATCCCAATTTAGATTCCAGAACATATTTTGAATCCTAAAGAGTCAATCAATATTAGGAATAATGATCTTCTCCATAACTACGTAATTATTACTCCTCTTATTATACCATTCCTCATTAGCCTTCATTATAAATTAAGGAATATCATCTAGAGAAGACAATGTTGATGGTGAGGAAGAAACTCCCACTCCTTGCTATTTTCTTATATCTTACAGGAGAGGCATTCTTTCCCATATAATAAGAAACAAGCCAATAATACCATAATGCATAACTTCATAACATTGAGCTCGTTCTACAACATTTTTCAACTCTACAAACAAAAATACAATAACTTAGCATAATGATACCACAAAATTCATAACGCCAAATCAAAAACTCAAAAAACAAATTAAAGCAATAATACGTATAATACTAATATGTCTTAATCAAGCTCCATATTCCAACTTTAGTGTACTCTTACTGTGAAAATTAATATAATAACTTACTTGAACACTGTATAATGCAAAATCCATACTTGGATGGTTCCCGACATAACTAATAATAAAAATTTCACTTATGTCTCACTAGTGTGAAAATATGATGTTTGGAGGTTTAAATCATGGGTAATGAGATAGGTTTTGTGTTTAATGAGATTTAATCTTTAAAGACTGAATATGGAAACAAAAGTTGAGATTTGCTTGAAAATCTAAGGTTAGAGGCAAAAAGGAAAAGGTTTAGGGTTTTAGGAAGAAAAAAAATTCGTAATTTGGCTATTTATATTGTCAAGATTCAAAATGGGGCCAATGTTGAACATACTTTATAATCAACACTAGTTTTATTATAAAACTTTTAGAGTTTTAGTTCTATTATAAGAACGGTTTCGGACACACTTCCATAACCAGCATTACTTTTTTTCTATTTCTAAACAATCTTTATAGTGTTTTAAGACTAGTGCCTGTCTTCCATAATAGGCACTGGTTATGCTTTATATTCTCTAACTCAACTCGTACTTGATTTTTCCATCTTCTTATGAATCATGCTATAAATTCATGATTTAACAAAAAAAGTAAAAGTAATAACCTAAACACACCAAATAAAAAATCAACAAAAAATAATATTAGTAAATACAAAAACTAATTAAAAATCTTAAAAGTTACAGTTCCCCTACACTTAAACATGACATTATCTTCTATGAAAAACAATTAAAATGATAAGATCAATGAAAGAATATAATAAAGGCTGAGAGTTCTCTCTTAATTCCATAGAGTTCTAGTGAGATAAAACTTTAAGAAACTCTATAAAAATAGTCTTACAAAACAAAATAAAGATTAGTAAAGACAATAACAACAAAGAAAACAAAAAAAGTTATAATCATTAGGCTACCTTCGAATAAGCGCTTTCTTAGACACATTTTTACTAGACATCTCATTTATCTCTTAACTTATCACAAGGTACCATTGGGATGATCTCGATTACCTTATCACATTGGATAAAAGAAATTAGTAGGATCTATATAAGTATCTCCAAATTATGCAAAACACCAATGAGGATACAAAGACTCCAACTCTAGGTTATGTGTTTCTTTGATATAAGTAGTAGGCCTAAGCTCCTTTTTAAACCTAGTAGCATTGTCACTCATAATATGCTCCTCCTCTTTGTCATTAAGTCCTAAATCTTTGCATGATTTCATCCATCATTCTCTTTATTGTTTAGTCCTAAAGCTTAACATGATTCACCAAGTTATCATTATCAACCTTAGGAATTGTATACACACTATATTAAGTACATCCATCTTGAAACAATTTTCATCTAAGGTAAAAGCTTCTTTTATTTTATGAAAGATATGGGACTCTTCTCTCTCTTTATCCCTAAGTGTAAGCTTTCCCTCAGTAAGATTTATAGCAATCCCACTAGTAGCTAAGAAAGCTCTCAACGAGAACCCCAACATTGTACCCTATGTCCATTATTAAAAGTTCAATTGGAAAGATGAATTTTCTTACTTTCATATGTAAGTCTTCTATAACCCCAATAGGTACTTGATAGAATGATCTGTCAATTAAGTGAACGTTTATCGGCTTGACTTCTCCTATCCATAACTTCTTAAAAACAAAGCAAGATATTATTCTTATACTAGCAATTTAGTGTCATAAACATTTAATAGGTTTTTATTAGTCCCTAATGGAACCTAAAAAGGTGTTGAATTGGGTGTTTATAAAATTTAACAAACTTTTATAACCAATATACTAAATTAAAACAATCAATAAGAATAAGAATAAGAAAATTATGTATTATAAGTCAGTCAAATAATTGAACAATAATTTAAAGAGGATAATGAAAAAAGAAATCAAATCAATTTATAGTGGTTCATTAAAATCTTTGCTTACATTCACTTTTAAAACTCTTATTAATTCTTCTTTCAAGGTGAAGAATAACCTTCATACAATCTTTTCTTTGTAAAGAGGAACCTTTTTACAGTCTTCATTTAAAGTGAAGAGGAACATCAATTACTGTAGAAGCACTCCTAAGTACAATAATATAATGCTCTAACCAAATCTTACAACTTAAAATACCTCCCTTTATCACTTACTAATTAGAAAGAGGCTTATTTACATAAATATGATATAGTGATAATTAAATGATTGAAAAAAACTTAGAAATGTGTGTAAAAGACATCTAAATTCTTCATGATAAAATAACCAATGAGAGAACATGTATTTATAGGATTTTAGGACCTATACTAACAATTAGAGCCAAAAATTAGTAGTTACAAGGGCTAGTTATAAAGTATTAGTTAACTGATATAGAATATTGGTCAATCGATGTGTATTAAATGCAAAAATTTACTAATCATTGAGATATTTGTTGACTATTATGTATATAAGTTAACTAATATAACACATTAGTTGACCAATACATTAACTGATATTGTTACAAATCTTTGGTACATCAAAATTTACCATTTTAACCTATATTGGTCAACCACTAACCTGTATAGGTTGATCAATCTCCCAAAAAATATGACTTTAATAACTCCAATGGCTCAAACTCAATTTATTTAATACAATTATGATTTAAACACTTCCCAAAATGTTCTCTAGAGAGTGTTTAAAAGATTAAGAGACTTTTCTACTAAAACCAAAAGCTTCGATGCCTCTTAATTAATGAAAAGACTCATATAATGAAGTGATATGAAGCGTTTATTCATGATAAGCTTTTTAGAACATAAAAGTGATTAAGGGAGAGTATAATTACCATTACAAACTAAAGAATGACTTCTATGTTCCTTGTTCTTATTTTGTTCTTGACTTAGTCTTCACTTTTTAAGTTGCAAACTTCATCTTTTCTTTTATTAAATTTATAATCCATATTTTTTAATTAAATTTACAAATCATATTCTTGAGTTTATGACTTTATATTTTTCTCATTTTTTTTCATCAAAATAATAAACACATTACTAGCATTTTATTATCATTAAAACATTGATTAAAACCTCCCTTATTTCAATAGTTTTAAATCACTAAATTTACAAGGTATAGTGAAACCACCAAGATCTTTTAACTTCAGAGGTATCCTATTATGCAAGATAGTTGAATTCCTTAGTCAAATATATTGCAATGTACTCCTCTAATTTCTTTTTTTAAAGTGATATCCTTTAAAGACTAATATATGAATGCATATGAACTAATTTTTTGGTGAAGTGTATATTAATTTTAATTTTTTAAAGACCTTTAAAATTTGTTAAATTCATCTTTATTGATCTTCTTCTCCAAACTTTAATGGTATGAAATTGGCAGATCGTATGGCTTCAAATAAGATTATGGTCTTTGTTCATTACTGACACATATTAAGGATGGAATCAATGCTAATTTCATTGTGTTTTCACTACTTATATTTTCCAAATCAATATTGACACTAGATGCAGGTGAGCAACACTAGTCTTCTATTACTTTCCTCCTTTTCAAATTGTTCCTTATATTTTCTTGACGTTTGCACTTTCACATGTTAAGCAACATCATATTCAAGTGTTTTTCTGCTTCTTAATGTAATGGAACATATTGATTCCTATGGTTGATCTCCCTATTGCTCAAAAGCTTGCCTTGATATGTTTCACCCACCACTTTTAGCCTACTTGCACCTCCAAGTTATAAATTGATACATTAATTGATTACACCACTTTGGCTAATTTCTCATTAAATTCTTAGAAATTTAGTCTTATCATCTATATTACCTATTTTAACTAAAAAACAACAAAAGACATAGATTGATTTAATATCCTCTCTATCCTTTCTTTGTTGTGGCTGTAGCTACAATTGGGTTCTACTTTTGGAACTTAGGTGGCCCAATAGGTTTGTGCACTACTATTCATTCCTTCCAAGAAAAGTTTAGGTGATTTTTCTACCCTACGTTGTACGTGTTAGAGAATGGATCATTTCTCATGTGTTGCTTTCCTCAATAGGCAACCATATGTTTTTCTTCCTCATTGTATTTTGGACGGATCATTTCTCATGCGTTACTTTCCTTTATAGGCAGCCATGTGTTCTTCTTCCTTAATAAAGTTTAAGGGTGGCTCAAGATGCATGCATGTGTGGGTTGGGTGCCTATACATACCATATTAGTAGCATACCTAACTGTTGCATATTTCATGGTTTAAGTTCATTTTCATCTGAATCAAGAGATTTACAATTTGTGTTGTTATGTAAAAAATGATTATGCCTCATACAAATACACCTTCAATTTCTCTCTTTAATGAATGTTTTGCCAAGGTCTCTATGATCTCCTTTACCTCCTTGTCAGTCTTTATATAAATTGTTCCTTAAGTCACAATGTCCGTCACAATTTGATATGTAAATATTAGGCCCTCTTAAAAAGTTGCATCACTAGCTGTAAGGAGTACTGATAATGAGGTTACTAATTGAGTAAAGACATATATCACTCCTAAGCTTCCCAAAACGGTTCTCCTTCCTTTTATGAGAAACTTTGTATTTGCATCTTTAACTTGGTAACCTTCTGTGGTGGGAATAAAGTTAACATAAAAGCATCTTACACCTAATCCCACTTATCAAAAGAGTCCACCTTTACTAAGATTAGCTATATTCTTGCCTGATCTTTTATGCAATATGAAAGGCATCTCATCCTCACTCATCTTCCGTAAGGCCATTATGTGAAAGTGTTTGGATCACCAAATAAAACCTATTGATAAATGTGATTGTGTCTTCACCAAGTGATTCACTAAAGGTCAATAGCAAGTGTAGACGTACTTGCTTAAGCTAGTAGTTCCTCACCCTTATACTCAGTTTAATATATGAGAGACTTATGTTAATCACTAGTAATTATGTTGGACCCCGCTTCCGGAGTCCAACTCGCATGCAGAATATCTTAATATGTGAACTTATTTCCATCACCTTGACCATTATTGATTTATCTTCTCTTTTCCGATACCACAACTGTCGCATACTTATAACACATATTCATCACCCATACTTGCCGTCAACAACTATCCCTTTTAGTTCAGCTCCACTCTTCGACTATCTATTTATCCATTTCAACCTGAATACCTCAAGGAACAGCGTTGGCGAGTCCACACTTTACATATACAAGTGCTTCAGGGTTGTCGGCATAACTTTTGGTATAGACATCCAATTCAGGGTTTCTTTACATAGTTTGAAAGATCCTTTCAAGAGCTACAACTTTTATGAAGACCTTGAAGGCCAATTATATCTTCTAGAGGGGTCAAAAATAGGATAGAAGATAACCATGAACAGTAACCCAGACGACAGCGTGAACAGTAGCACAGACGATAGCGTGAACAGTAGCACAGACGATAGCGCGAACAATAACGCAGACGATAGCGCGAATAATAACATAGATGATAGCGTGAACAGTGACACAGAGGAAGTCTTTGAACAGTAACACAGACGGATCCTTGTGAACAGTAACACAGACGAATCCTTATAAACAGTAACACAGACTAAGTATGAGAACAGTAACACAGACGAATCCTTCAACCAAAATAACTTCTTAACTCCTTCTTATTATCCTTGGCCTATGATTTATCCTCTGTGTTCTATCCTCTGTAGTTGACTTTTATCCTTTGGGTTGACCACTTATCGTCTGTGATCTATCCTCTGTGTTCTATCTTCTGTAGTTAACTTTTATCCTCTGGGTTGACTACTTATCGTCTATGGTCTATCCTCTGTGTTCTTACGTCATCACAGACGATACTTCTACTCTTGATTCATCCTTTTCTCTGTGTTCTGACGTCAGCACAGACGATACTTCTCCTTACTAATCCTCCTTGCCTCTGTGTTCTGACGTCAGCACAGACGATACTTCT
>JAOQMS010000180.1:7481570-7498974 GCA_027563885.1 Erythroxylum longipes | reverse complement strand
AACATTTTTAAAATGTTACAAAATTCATATCTACTACATGTTAATGATGTTGCAAAAAGTTAATATATAACAGTTCAAAAATGTTACAAATAGCTAATTAATAACATTTATATAATATAATATAAAATCATTTATAGCTATCAATAAATGTTATAATAAACTCAACAACAACATTCTATCAATGTCATGGAAAACTTCTCTATAACATTTTTAAAATGTTAGAAAATTCATATCTACTACGTGTTAATGATGTTGCAAAAGGTTAATATATAGCAGTGTAAAAATGTTACAAATAGGTAATTAATAACATTTATAAAATATAATAGAAAATCATTTGTAGCTATCAATAAATGTCATATTAAACTCGACAATAACATGTTAAAATTGTTGCTAAAGCATCATATCTTTAGTAACATGGGTTGTCATAGCATACTCATTATTGTTACCATTCATGTTTAATAACACTTATCACCTGTTACCATATGTCGTTTTTGTTGTAGTGTCATCATCAAACAAAAAAGTAGAAGAAAGAGTTGAGAGTTATCATTGACTTCTTTAATCCTTGCTCAAATTCTTCCATCTTGACACTAAAAAACTAAAAATTATTATAACTAAGCTAGAAAAATGTCTAAGCAAAAATCTAAGAAAAGTCTAAGAGAAGATTTTTAGTCTCCTAATGTTGGTTATAAATCTAAGAGACGTCTAACAAAAGTCTAATTAAAGTCTACATGAGGTCTCCTAAAATAATCCTAATATAATTATCTATAGTTACGATTATAAGAATAGAGTTCAAAATGACTTTAACTTGAAGCATTCCACATTCTTGTATTTTTCTCCGAGAACTGGTGCATATTATTCAAGATTGACTCCAATATTATTTTGCTTCTTTCTTGTAAAACTTTATTGATAATTTTGATGCCGATTATAGATCAAATTTGGTGTTAATATATAATTGTATCTTATCTCCTAGGACCTTTACGAAAGTCAAGTCCCGATTTTAGAGTAAACACTGGCACTTGTTTTGCTTGACTTCTCTAACTTCTCCACTTTTTGACATCTTTATGTTAGAATTAGCTCTCGACGTCGTATATAAATTTTTCACATCAAATTAGCTTTCCAGTGATTCTAAAATCACCTCAGTTAGACAATTGTAGAGAAAGTTGCAATTAATTTTACCTTTAATTTTCAAATTCATCACCTACAAGACAATGAACTAAGCATAGAAAAATATAGTGAAATCAATATAAAATATGTCATAAAGGTATTAAATACTAAGTAAATGAAACCCAAATAACATATAAAATATTGAAATATCAATTTCTCTTAAGATTACCTCATTGTTTGTCCTCAAGTATTTAAACCATAACTACTAACTTAAAATAAACAAACTAAAACAAGAAAAACTCCACTTTCATACGTATATGATGACATTTAGCATATATCATAAGCTTTTAAACCCTTAAAAGTCCCCAGTAGAGGAGTTATAGTCTCCTAAGGACTTACTTAAATGCTGCCCCAAAGCATTGACCTAAACACATATACATTAGTTAACTTCAATTAACAACACAACGTATACAAATCCAAACTTCAATGGAATTATAAACTTTCATAATAAAATCTCATTACAAATAAAACAAGGTAAACACTATTTTATCTCCTTTTTCAAGCTCAAATATTATGAATTGATAAGTCCTTATAAGCTATCATTCATTTATACAAGTGTTTGAAATTTAATGAGGCACTTTCATCATCCTTTTATGGAAGTAAATTTACCATAAGCTTGGAAGTCATCTAATCTCCACTACTCAAATAGATATGTATAAGTAAAAATAAAAAGTAATTTATTTTAGGTTGTAATGGGGCCAAATAATTAAATAAGATAACAAAGGAAAAGGGAAAAACGGAGAACAAAAATATTCATAATTAGTAAACAATATAAATACATGTATATATAATAAATCATTTTCGTTCTACTAAAGTACTAGTGCACCTTGAATTATTTTCAAAATCTTATTGAAAACTTTTATTTTACACCCATGATCATTTAGTTATCCTAGATATAACAAATTATTCTTCATATTCTCCACACGTCGTACTTTTTAAAGAGTACTAATTACACCATCATACATCTTCAGCTTGATAGTTCCTGTAGAATAATAAGGACTGACGTTAGTGCAAAAGCAATAGATCGATTTTTTGTTTGCTAGTCCATGTATGACAAACACAGGATGTATGATAGCTACTAGAGTCTGTGGGATCACATAGTGACAGAGAAAGGGATTTAACTGTCACTCCATAAGTAGGTCGTTATATAGCACACACAGTATGAAATGTGTGTCATAGCATTGCTCCCACTAAGTTGGGCATGTCACTCTTCAATGCCATACCAATCATGAATCTAGCTTTACTTAAAAACTAATCCAAGCCGCTAGATTAACATACCTAATGCTAATCTTGACACTTGAGATTTGGATTTAAGGCTTCAATATGAAATATGAATCTTTCACATCCGACTCATGAGAGTCTCATCTTAGACTTACTAAGGCGACTATTTAAATAAAACAATTTATCATACATACTACATAAGTATGAAGATAATACAATATTACGTACACTCAATATTAATATTGTGAAGTCTCATCCTACACGCTACTCAAGCGTTAGGGCGATTAACTATGTGACAAGGTCAATCAAAAGCCTAGTGACATTATAATGTGCCTTATTATGTAATTGCGCACCAATGAACATTTGAGAAATAAGCTTTTATTAAAAAAATGCTCATTATAACTAAAACACGTCTAATATAAAACAAGATACAATTCAATGAAAAACTAAACCCTACACAAACCTAAACTCATCACATGTGCCTTGAACGAATCTCGAGGAATAGGTTTATTTAAGGGATCAACTACCATTTTGTTAGTAGGTATATACTTTATAGCAACCTCTTTATTTTTTATGGTGTCTCTTCTCTTACAAAATGATAACGCCTTTTGATGTGCTTAGATTTTCTATGAAACTTCGGATCTTTAGCAAACTATATGGCAGCAGTGTTGTCACATAACATTTCAATAGGATCATTAACTCTAAGAGTAAGATTAAGATCCTGAAGAAAACTTCTCAACCGTATTGCCTCCTGAGTGGCAAGACAACAAGCAACGTATTCTACTACCATTGTTGATAATGCTATACAATCTTGCTTCTTACTGCACCAAGATATGACTCTGCCTCCCAAGGTGAAGACATATCCTGAAGTTGACCTAGACTTATCTGGGTCACCACCCCAATCGACATCTGAATATCCCCTTAACCTTAAATCCCCACCTTGATAGAAAAGGACTAGGTCTAAAGTACCACGAAGGTAACGAAAAATCCTTTTGACTGTTTGCCAATGGGCAGGTCCTAGGTTGCTTTGGAAACGACTTACCAAACTAACCGCAAAGCAAATTTTAGGCCGTGTACACAACATAGCATACATTAAGCTTCCTACGGCACTAGCATAGGGAACATTGCTCATTTTTTTCTTTTTCCTTGTCTGTTTTAGGGAATTGATCAAGACTCAAGGTAAGACCCTTTTCAATTGGAGTATCAACGGGTTTGGAATAATGCATTTGAAAACATTCCAAGATTTTATTAATATACGTTTCTTAACTTAAACCAAGAAGCTTCTTGGGACGATTTCTAGTTATTTCCACACCTAGGACATACCTAGCTTCACCCATGTCCTTCATATCAAAAATAGAGGACAACTACTCTTTAGTAATTTTGAGTATCTCCATATTATTGTCGGCTAGTAATATGTCATCAACATACAAAGTGAGAAACATAATTCCACTTGTTGTTCTCTTGAAATACACACAATGATCTTATAAAACCATGACTAAGCCAAAAGAAGTAATGGCTTCATGGAATCTGAAATACCATGATCTGGAAGATTGTTTGAGACCATATATGGATCTTTTAAGACAACACACATTGTCTTCTTGACCTTTTGATACAAAACCAATAGGTTGATTCATATAAATCTCTTTCTCAAGGTTACCATTGAGGAAAGTAGTCTTTACATCCATTTGAAATAACTTCAGGTCCAAATGGGCAACCAGAGCTAGAAGTAAGCGAATAGAGGCAAATCTCACTACAGGAGAAAATGTCTCTTCATAGTCTATACCCTCTATTTGGGTATAGCCATTTGCTACCAAACGGGCCTTGAACTTATCGATCATTCCATCCGCCCGACGTTTTATCTTGAAAACCCATTTGTTTCCAATTGAATTTCATTGGGGAGGAAGATCAACTAATTCCCAAACCTGATTTCTTGCCATTGAGTCCATTTCATCCCTCATGGCATCCATCCACTCTGTGAGATTAGGTGAATCAACAGCCTCTTAAAAAGAGGTTGGTTCTTTTATTTCCAAAGGAGTACAAAGGAATATTTCCTCTTCAATTTGAAAATATTGTCAAGGAATTCTTCTACGCTCACTTCTTCGGAGTCTAGAACCTACATTTGTCAGCCCTGATGCAGAATCTCTCCCTCTATCTCTTAGAGATGTAGGGTCCTGATCATGTTGAGAAACACTCCCACTATCCCCTTGAGATGTGGGATTGTGAACATGTAGACTATCCACAGATTCTGGGTTTAGAGATTGAAGACAAAACTCATTCTGATTTTAGTTCTCTGGGGCAGAAAAAATCCTGGTGACTTGGACTTAGCGAGTAACAAAATTCTCCCCCTCACCGAGATTATCTTGACGTAACTCATACAACTCTAGGTCCTTTTTGATTTCACCTATGCTTGGGAACTCATCCTCAAGAAACTCCACATTGCGGGAATCAACTTCCATCATGCCACCATTCGGGTGCTCACCAAACATAACATACCCCTTAGAATGTTTAGGGTATCTTATAAACACCATTTTTGTGGCTCTTGGACCAAGTTTCCCATGTTTATGAGTCAGGTTGTGTACATAACTAGCCAAACCCTATAGGCCCAAATGATCCAAAGAGTGCTTTCTTCCATTCCATAACTCATATAGAGTGGCGGGTACACTTTTACTTGGCACACGGTTAAGAATATAAGTTGTCGTGAGCAACGCATCTTCCTAAAAACTAATTGAAAGACTAGCATGTGCCATCATTGACCTGACCATATCAGGCAATGTTCGATTCCTACGCTCTGCAACACCGTTTTGTTGTGGAGTTCGAGGAATCGTTAGTTGTCTTATTATACCCTTTTTCTCACAAAATTCTTTAAACATATCAAATAGATATTCTCAACCACGATCGGTCCGAAGAGCTTTAACTCTTCTTTCCAATTGTGTCTCAACTTCAGCCACAAAACGTTTGAACACATCAAGCACTTCATAACGATGAGCTAAAAGGTACACATACCCATAGCGAGAATAGTCATCTATTAAAGTGAGAAAATAGATAGCCCCATGACGTGCCTTAACATTCATGGGTCCGCAAATATCAGAGTGAATAAGCTCTAGAGGTCTAGACACCCTTGAAGCCTTACCAAAAGGTTTCGCAGTTGCCTTATCAGCTAAACATGACTCACATCTAGGTAACTTAACCTTAGTGAGTCAATCTAAAAGTCCTTCTTTAGCTAGCCTAATCAATCTATCTTAGCCAATGTGACCAAGTCTAGCATGCCGTTTAACAGATTCAGAATTAGGATCAAAATATGAAACATACACAGAAAACAAATTATCATAACATGCATCCAAATCAAGAATTAGAAAATCATTTTTCAATGTAGCATGACCAAAAATATTGTCATTATACATAATATCCAATCCATAATGACTAGAACTAAAAACGAATCCTGATTTCATTAAAGTTATAAAAGGCACAAGGCAACATCGCACCTTGGGTGCATAGATAGTATCATGGAGAAGCAAAGTATTTCCTCCACATAACTTGATCTTATATGTCCCAATTCCTAGGACATATTCTTCACTGCCATTTCCTAAGACAACAGTTTGTAAACCCACCGGATACCGATGAAAGTCCACATAGCCAGCTCAATCCTGAACTATGTGTTTGCTTGCTCCCGTATCTACGATCCAATTGGGAAGAGAATTAGCAACTAATGCATGAGAACAAACATATAACTCAGGAGTAATGGATAAGAAAGGTACTTTCTTAGGTTCAGGACAATCCCGAGCAAAATGACCTTTCTTTCCACAATTATAGCACTTCACACGTGCCATGTTTTTCTCTCCTTTGCCCTTTGCCTTTTGCTTCTTGTCAATATGACCTATTGGTCCATTCCTTTGAGGAGGCCGCGAACCTTTTCTCTTACCTCGATTGGCTTTGTTGCCTTTTGGTCTATTCCCTTTAGCAACAAAAGCCACATGGGAAGAGTCAGATGCTTTTAAGCGATCCTCTTCCATTTCGAGGTGCCTTGTTATCTCTAAAAGAGTTTTGACATTCTCATTGTGTGTCAAAACAAGTTTCACATTCTTCTAGTGTTCAGTATGATCTGGAAGAGCCCAAATCACATTCAGGACTTGTTCCTCTTCAGAGATAGCTCGCCCAGCTGCCTTAAGATCACAAACCATAGCACTCATGGTTCGTAAATGTTCAGCCATAGTACGAGTTGTATTGATCTCGTAGTTCATCCATTTGAAGTGTAAGGCACGAAGCCTTGTTGCAGATGTTTCTTACGATCCTTTTTGGACCAATCTCCATAAGCCTTTAAGGATGCTTGATATTGCTCACTAGCAGTATCAATATCTTTTCCGTCTTTGTCTAATAAAAAAGGTGCAGTCATTATTGTGGTCAAATGTTCGAGCAATTCTTGTTCATTTAGAAGATACTGAATCTTCATTTGTCACATATCATAATTGGACCCATCTAATTTTTCATTGGCAGACAATCACCGATTATAGTTTTAGTTACCATATCTACAAGTGTATATAAAAATGACGTGAGGCACATTTACATTAATTAAATTATCAAAAAATTCCACAATTTACATCGTATGATCGAAAATTTCACTGAGCTCATAATCATTTCATACAAAAAAATGAATTAGGAATTTCTATAATTTAATTAAAATATTTTAATATGGCATGTCACAAAGATGCCAAAAAACCATATGTAAAACTAATTTACAACTAAAACTTAATACATGTAAAACAAAATTTACGTACAAAATTATATAAAACTTATTTATATAAAACTTATTTTAAATATAATACAAAATTACCCATAAAACACATTTATGGAATATTTCAAATTATATTATATAAAAACACATTCATGAATTTATAACAATTTAATTATTGCAAATCATATGGCAAAAAAATATTCACATAGCAAAACTTATTTGCATAATTAAACAAATTAATCTAAAATTTTCATGAAATAATAAACATGCAAAGAATAAATTGCTAGTTACATACATAATATTATATAAAACGAATTCATATAATATTAGTAATTTATTTCATGATAAGCCATATAATTAAAACCAAGAACTTTTGTACTATCTAAGAGATACTGGAGTTAAACGAGCATCTATACTACATAAGTTTGTCTTTTTAGGAATCAAGGTACTTTCCATTACTGTATCGAGAAAGCAATGTTTTTAGTACTATAAAACTCCTAGCGATAACAAAGACCTAAAATATGTTCCTTCCTTTGCGATATCCATGAAGCGGTTATAACAAACTTTATCAAAGAAATGGACACTTTTACATAACAATGAGTATGTAAAAGAAAACTTTCAATCCTCTTCGTGAAGAATATCCATCTGTCAAAAGCCTTATTTTGTTTTCAACCAAATGCTTTTTTTAAAAAAAATGGATTAAAAACCGTACATACATCTTCCGAAGAAAACCTTTAATAAGTTTTCCATGAAGAAAACATCTATCTCTCTTGTTGATTTCAACGTACGAAAATGACAGAGTCACACAAACCTCTTTCTTTTAAAAAAAAACAAGAGAGAGGTGTTGAACGTTAAAACAACGATTCATAACTTCTTTTCTTTCAACGTTCAAAAACCTGGAACTTCTATTCTAGTTTTCATAATCACTCTATTATAAAGATCAAACCAAAATAACTCGTAATTCTCCTTTTGAAATAATAATTGACCATCAAAACAGCGATGTCTTTGAATGCTAGAACAAAAGTTGATAATCCGTAGGTTTCAAAACTGCAGATCTTAGTCTATGAAGACTCTACGCCATAATCTTTCATTCTTTCATATTTTCTTTCTTCACTACGACAACTTCTATTCTTTGGATCTTACATGTAGGAAAATAAAATGAGGCTGTATTCTTATTCTCTCTTCACTGTCATAATTTCAACGTAAAAAATGATGAAAGAGTATAGATGTTTTCAAAACTTCCTTTGTATTAGTTACGTGCTTAAAGAACAAGAAATAGAGTTTTTGATTTCAGTGAAACCAATTACAAAATAAAGCCAAGATAATCTCATGCATATTTAATGAACAACTTTCATGTGTTCAAACAAATAACACCACAAAATATGTAAATCATTGGCATTTTTCAAGTATGATGAGAATGCAAACTTGGCTCTGATACCAATGTAGAATAATAAGGACTGACCTTAGTACAAAAGCGGCAGATCGATTTTTTGTTTGCTAGTCCACGTATGACAAACATAGGATGTATGATGGCTACTAGATTCACTATTAAGTCACACCCCAAACTCTAAGCCTTTTGAAGGTTTGCTTCACGTGAGAGCGAATGATCCAGAAAACTAATTTTCTCTTCTTTTTGGTTGTGTAGATTGATTCTTTTGCATCCGTTAAGCCTTCCCTTATAAAGGGAACAAACAAAGGTTATATTTATTAGTGGCCATTTAAACTGCCAACAGTTCCAATATCAATAAACTTTATAGAATAATAATCATAATGTTACTCCGATCCTCTTAAGAAAGGTTCATAATGATGGAATCATTCTTTTTGAGACATCATGTGAAAAGTAGCTCTTGAATCAAATACTCATACATCAATTAGTAACTTCATAATTTCAATTATTGTGGCTACTTCACAAAGCAGAGTGGTCATCAATTAAATTACATACAAAATTTGAATATTTTCTTGTTTAAATTCTAATGATCCTTTTTTAAGCAATCTTTCCTGTCACAGTTGTAGTATTTTAATTTCTTCTTACTTTTTTATTTTGATCTATCATGATTTAGCTCTAATTTAGGCTACATTCATTTGTTTTCCCTATTGTCATTGTCAAGGGTTTGAGTTTTCTCACTTACATATAGACCTGCATAGGTGTTAAAGTGCAAGAGTGATGGGTTTATTATTCATAATGAAGAATACCAATTTGTAAACTCATCTTCTACGTTCCTTCTATCAAATTCTCTAGGCCTCCTTAAGAGAATATGGTTAGCATGCATTGGCATCATATCACATAATACCTCATCATAATACTAAACAATCGAGAAGGAAACCGATACTTGTTTAATAGCCTTCACTTTACATTCACTTAACCATTAAATTTTATATAACTTCATATGCATCATAATAGACACACTCAATTTCTCTAGAAGGGTAGTGCTAGCTATAATGGTGGAACTTCCTCCATCTATAATCATACACTACAAACCTTGTCATGAATGTGACATCTAGTATAAAACATGTTTTTCTTTTCTACTCTAGCCTATCCGTGATTTAAATATTTAATGCCCCTTCCAATAACAATTATCTCACCTTACAACAATATACCCAACTTCACCATTCCTAGAGTCATTAAGTGCTAATTAACATGGATTCTTTTATACTGGATCATTTATATGTTTCGCAGAGGGCATTTCTTATCATTATCTTATCGAAACCTTTCCCCTTCAAACTTTGAAGCTAGATTAATTCTAAGAAAACTTTGATCAAAACTCTCTTCATTAACTTTCATTAGAGGTGTTGGATAATGTCTAGTAGACCTCCTCTCAGTAAGAACTTGAGATTGATATCTCCTTTGCAATTTTGCAAGCGAATGGGATCAACTTACCAACATTTTGTTCACCTTATTTAGCATTATGTTTATCCTCTCAAACTGTTGTAAGCCTAAAAAAGTACGAGTTATATCTCTCCTCCTTTAATATTGAATCTCCTTAAATAGGCACATCTAAAAGCTATAAGCAAAGTTAGTAAATAAAAATTTCTCGCACGGCTCCTCATATGTACGCTCTTAAAGATGGAAAATCAACCATATTTCTTCCTTCATAAGTTCTTTAAAGAACTTGACAAACACAAACAAAAATTCAACCTTGTAAAGTCTAAAAGCCAAAGAAATATTGGTCAACAAAAGAAAATAACTTATAGGTTAAATAAGGAATGCGTAAACCAAACAAAAACAAGGAAGGGTAGCAAAAACTCCAATTTGTATTTAAAAGTGATTTCTTTAAGTCACTATTTTAACACTGTGTTGTTTTCTTTTCTTTTCCTTTTATTTATTTTTGTTTCTTTTCTTTTCAATAGCATATAAATAAGTGGTAATGAACGAAACAAAATATGAAATTGAACAAAGAAGAAACTCTAATTAAAAAGTAGAGATTAAAAAAATCCTAAAAGAAGATAATTAATGAATTTTTAATTTTTGAGCGAAACTTTATAAACAAGAATATGATGCAATAGAATGAAAAAGAACCAAAAGGAAACACAAATTTTTTTGACGAGAGATAAAATAGAAATGGAGAAATAGAGAAGAAAGGAAAATGATACCTAGAGAGCTCATGAACAAGTTTGAAACAAACCAAAAAAGCTAAAAAGAGTTGTATAAAGGAATTGATTCATTGATTGTAAAAAATTAAGAACCAAATTCATAAATTATTTTGAACGCCACAAAAAAATAATTTTTTGATAATCTTAAAGTTCTATGAAGAACAAGGGAAAGAAAATCTATTAGCTCTCAATAAACAAATATCTAACTATTAGAAACATGCCTTAAATACTAAACAACAGTAAAATAAGGATTTCAAGTGAGCACAGTCTAGGACATAATCGTGGCCAGGTCATGTTGCATCGATACCTATGTCTAATGATTATGGATCCTTTTGTATCTCTGGAGGGTTGGAAATGTCTTGGAATATACTCATAGGTGTAAACTGTAGATTTTTCTCTAACTGATAAAGATGCACGATCTGTGATATGTCCGTATTGGGGACCATATTATCCAAAGATGAGTATTTGCTTGTAAAGCTTCACTAATTCTAGCTCTTGCAATTGACCCAAGTCTACATATTATGGATCCTTTATTTGGGTTAGTCGTGCTTGCATCACCTAGTAAGCATCTTTACTTCAGAATAACAAATAAAGGAGGTATAGAAGCATATATAGTTGCAGATTAAACTGATAAAATTGATGATAGAAAGTCAACCTTTGGGTATTATACTATGATGTATAAAAACTTGGTCATTTGGAGGAGTAAAAAACAACCAATTGTAGCAAGAAGTAATGCAGATGTAGATTTTCATTCCTTAGCAATTGAAAAGTATGAATTGATCTGAATAAAAAAAAAGTTGTTGAAAGAATAATATGATAATAAAGCAACTTTTAGTATTGCTCATAATCGAGTCTATGGTGAGAGAATAAAGCATTTAGGGGTTGTTAAGTATTTTCTAAAAACAAAATTGGGAAAGGAGCTCATTTCACCTATATATATATATAAAATAGAAGTAGTTAATGTCCTTATTAATAGATTATCATACAATAATTTGATATACTGATTGATAAGTTAGGTTTGGTACTTATACCAATCAGTTTGGGAGGGAGTGTAGGCAAATAGGATAGAAAATTAGGAAGAACTGCTAAAGATTTGGAACAACGTATTATATCAAATTCGAAAATTTAAGTTTTTTTAAAATTTTAATACTTTTAGTTTTAGATTATTAGGAAGATTGATTTGCATTTGTTTAAATTTGAATATTTTTATAAATATGTTTAAAATTTAGATATTTAATTTATTGATCTTTAAGACGAAATCCCTTTATATAAGAAAGTTTTCTCTATTAAATAAAGACAATTTAAATTAGCTATTAATTACAGTTGAATTCTATACTTTCATCTTTAATTTTAACAATAATAAATTATTTTTGTTGAACTTCTCATTATTAAATTCTTCTATCCCAAAATGCTTTGAGTTAAGAGAAATGACTGCTACTATTTCATGTGAACAATATTTGTATGCGTGAGTGGTATTCAGTTTTTTTAAAAGGTAAATAATATCTAACTTATTCTTTTATATGATTCACTTATAATAGTATCTATAAAGCATATGATAAGCATATATATACACCTTAGTTAAACTTTGACACCACTTATTAGAATAACTAAGCGAATAGATTAAAATCAAAATCACAACTTAATTAAGATTGAAAGAAATATGACTTACAAAATGTTATTATGAGTAAAAACAAAGTTATATTATAAATACTCACTAGTTATAAGTTATAAATAATGATGTAAAATTTAGACTAAAATGGCTGATTCGACCAGGTCAGTTACAAATCGGGTTGATCCAATTCTCGGTTTAATTTTTATTTTTAACCGTTATTAGTGAAAACTAACTAGTTTTCTCTTAACCATGAAAAACTGGGAATAAAGATTTCACTGTATTTTTCACTTGCTCCAATCAACTCGATAGTTCTTTTGGTGTATGACAAACTGGTTAGACTTCATTGGAAGAAAAATGCTTCTTCTGTGTTGAACAAAGAAAATACTATTAGAAATTTTTAATATGAATAGAGTGTAGAGTTCATTAATAATAATTAAGTTTGGGTTAACCATTGCAAAAATGATTAGAACTAATTATTTGGATAGTTGACCCTTACCACTTATAAACCCTTTAATATTTTCATGTTTAGTCAATATGGGATATTCTAACACTCCCCCTCAAGTGGAATTGGAATTGGAATTGGACATCCAGTTGTCAATTGAAATAAACGTAGTGGCAACCGGATCGGACTGCTGGGACTGGACATCCAGACGAACAACCAGGAAATTAATAATCCAGACAAAATCTGCCTTGATACTATATTAGCAATTTTTAATATGGGTAGAGTGTAGAGTTTATTAACAAAAATTAAATTTGGGTCAATTATTGTCAAAATAACTAAAACTAGTCATTTAAAAGGTTGACCCTTATTACTTATAAATTCTTTAACATTTTTATGTTTAGTCAATATGGGATAATGTAACAAATAATAATTAGATTTGGGTTAACCATTACAAAATGATTAGAACTAGTTATTTGGATAATTGACCCTTACCACTTATAAACTCTTTAATATTTTCATATTTAGTCAATATGGAATATTCTTACACTCCCCTTCAAGTGGAATTGGAATTGGACATCCAGTTGTCAATTGAAATAAACGTAGTGGTAACCGGACCGGACAACTGGGACTGGACATCCAGACGAACAACCAGGAAATAAATAATTCAGACAAAACCTGCCTTGATATTATATTAGCAATTTTTAATATGGGTAGAGTGTAGAGTCTATTAACAAAAATTGAATTTGGGTCAATTATTGACAAAATAACTAGAACTAGTCATTTAAAAGGTTGACCCTTATTACTTATAAATTCTTTAACATTTTTATGTTTAGTCAATATGAAATAATATAACAAATAATAATTAGGTTTGGGTTAACCATTGCAAAAATGATTAGAACTAGTTATTTGAATAGTTGACCTTTACTGCTTATAAACCCTTTAATATTTTCATGTTTAGTCAATATGAGATATTCTAATACTCCCCCTCAAGTGAAATTGGAATTGAACATCTAGTTGTCAATTGAAATAAACGTAGTAGTAATCAGACCGGACTGCTAGGACTGGATATCCAGACGAACAACCAGGAAATTAATAATCCAGACAAAACCTATCTTGATACTATATTAGCAAACTTTAATATGGATAGGGTGTAGAGTCTATTAACAAAAATTAAATATAGATCAATTATTGTCAAAATAACTAGAATTAGTCATTTAAAAAGTTGAGCCTCATTAATTATAAATTCTTTAGCATTTTTATGTAGTGGAAGATTGAAAGAAAAATGACAAGAAGATGAACAGCATGCTGGAACATGGAGTTACGAAGAGAGAGAAAGAGGACAAAGAAGACGGAGACGAGAGAAGATGAGAGACGATAGATGAGTTAAGGCCATTAATTGAAGATATTAATATATTAACTACAGTACGGTGGTTTTGAATAGAAAGAATACGCTATATTCTTTATTGTTTTTCTCTTGGTCACTGTTTTCGAGAATGTTAATATATTATAATTTCATTGTCATGACAGAATCTATCATGTTCCACGTAAGTGCTGCATTGTGGAAAAGTTAACAAACATGAAAATTTTTGTTTTATTTTAACTTTCTAGTTTTCATAAAAAGCAGAAGATTAAATAAATAAACAATTTTTAAATTAAGATGAAGATGTAAGTTTTAATTTTTATAATATTCAAAATATTAGTATTTGAACAAAACATTAGTGTATTTTCCGTTTCAATGAAATATTTTATTTTTACTTACTTTTATAATTTTTACTTCTTATTTATTACATACTGGTTTCATAGCGATTTAATATGAGTTGAACCTTTAAACTTTAAATCTTTCATTTGACCAATTTAATGTTTAGTTTAGTTTTTAAAACATTGGTTATAAATATGAATTTACAATTTAACCTATGAGATTGAGATTCTCACAAATTATAATCTTAGATGCTTAAATTTATTTATTAATACAGAAAGAAGAAGGTAGATAAATATTATTTATAGATGAATCAAACTAGTTACAGTCTTATATTTCAATTTATTCTAATTTCCACACATTTTAATATTTACTTTTGCTCTATAAATTATTTATTTTCTCTATATATTTTTAGAATAATATATAAGTTCTTTAACATTTATAAATAACAAATACTAATATCAAAATTCTTTTAACTTAACTTTATTTTTCCATATTTTGTTACTATTGGAGTCTTGTGCCTCTACCCATTCATTCGATTCCGATGATCCTAGTGTTACTTATTCAATCGACTCCCATGGTCCTAGTGTTACATGTTGGTTCAGTTAATTAATGATCATTGATAATAATAAATTTCCAGTGACTATTTGATGGAGCATGATCAGTCAAGAATCTAAAAGTTGCTTGCTCAGGTCCTACTTTCCCAGAATATTTTTGTACACAATTTGCAGAAATTTGGTTTCCCCAGCAGAAAGAGAGAAAAGAAAGAGTTATGTAGACTTGACATTCATAAAAATCCATATTAATTACAGAAGTAAAACTCTAAAATCAAACAGTCCAATCCTTAATCCCAGCAGCGAAGAACAGGGCAAAGGAAATGTAGAATTTACAGAGTGGGCAGAGAGAAAGAGAGGTTCTAATATCTATGTACTTCAATTCCTTCACGTGAGGCGACGTATATCATGTCAAAAAGTACTCAATTTTCACGTAGAAATGACCTTCTTTGTTCTGTATCTACCTCTATAGTCCAACGTCCGTGCATTTCAGGAGGCTGAGAGCAAGAGAGAAGTCTCTGTCTCTGTGACAGAGGGATGAGATGAGACGATGGTCATTCAGGTGAAAATGCGACGTTCTTGATTGTGATAGGTAAACCTTTAGTGAAATCGACAAATGGGTATGCGAAAGCTTGATCAGTATCAGCCAATTCCCAGTAGTAGTTAAGGACTAAATGGTGAATAAAAACTGCCATTTCAAGCTTTGCCAACTCTGATCCGGCGCATAGCCGTGGTCC
Organism: Erythroxylum longipes; assembly: GCA_027563885.1. Classification (NCBI taxonomy): domain Eukaryota; kingdom Viridiplantae; phylum Streptophyta; class Magnoliopsida; order Malpighiales; family Erythroxylaceae; genus Erythroxylum; species Erythroxylum longipes. The sequence goes on along the minus strand of JAOQMS010000180.1, from coordinate 7,483,228 downwards.
TCCACCAAATGGCATGTAATAGTTAGTAGCGGCCATAGAAGATCCACGAGCACCATTACTCTGTTACAACCACCACCGCGATGGCGACCATTAGAAAGGCAAAATAAGCAAGTTATAAACATGAAATAGATGTTAACAGCGCAATAGTTTTACATTTTCACTACTTTCAGGAAGGTATAGAGTTTTGACAAAGTCCAAAAGTTGAACTTGGTTAAGCAAATGTGATGATTAGGACTAGAATTGCCAGCAGTTCCTCCTAGATATTTCAATCCGTGAATCTTAACTAATACGAAACTTCTAAGACGAGCTGAATTAATTCGACTTCTTTGACTTTTCCTTATCTTGACTAGTCTGAAGGATCCAAACTTGTAGATAAGCTAGATAGCTCGATCAATCACTAGCATATCTATGCGTTGAGCACGAAATACAAGCAAGTAGTTTTTACTCAGAGAAGGTCCTGTAGGATTAACAACCATTCAATAATGGACGTGAAGGAAGGAGTGTTCCGTACCAAACACTACCACCAACTGGATGATTTTTTCAGTGGCTATCAAAATATCTGGTGCCATATATATATATATATTATTGGGATAATAAATCCCACGATGAAAAGAAACTACCAATAATATATAAGGTTGAGAGTGAGCAATCTTTCATAAGGCTCGAGTCTTTTAGATCGATCTCATTCTCAACTTAACTTAAATTTTAAGATACTATCAAAGTCTATAAGGCCTAATAGCTTAGCAAAGATTTTGGAGCCCGAAAACTCCGAATAATTCACTTGACAAACTCAAAAAGAGGTTGCAAGTGAGGAGAAGTATTGAGATAAAAATATCACATCGAAAAGAAACAACATCTAATAATAACATATAAGGTTGAAAATGAGCAATTCTCTATAAAACTTAAATCTTTTGGATCGACCTCATTTTTAATCCAACTTAAATTTCAAGATATATATATATGATGCCATTAAAGTCTTGTTTAGTAGTCATAATAAAAAAAAGTGAGAATGAAAATGCAATTTCATAATTTTAGTTAAAATAGGAAATCATAAGAATGCATTTTAAATAATTTAAATTTTTATTCTTAAGAAGAGTGTAAGTATAAGATGAAATCAAATAGAAAAATAAAAATAAAATAAGAAATTGAGTAAAATACTATTAAAACATTATTAAGATATTTCAAGATATTATAATATTAATTTTTACCATAATATTATTATAAAAATTGTATATTACGTTAATTTAGATCTAATTTCTTTAAATTTTATTTTATGTTATTATTGATATTATATCAAGTAAACAAGCCTTTTTAATTCTTTAATTTTATTTAATTATAAAATTATTCCTGTTTATTTAAAATTAATACTTTATAAATTATTAAAATAATTTTAATTAATTATTTATAAAATATAAAATATTTTGATTGATTAGTTATAAAATAAAAATTTAATAACTAACTAAAGTTAAAAAATTCCATTATGATTAATATTTAATACTTCATATTTTTCTCTTTGCGAAGGTGCAGGCTAAAGATTCTCTAAACATACCATACAGAAAAGGAGCTTCTTTTTTTGGGGCGCAGGGTGGCATTTAATGGAGGGATAGATTTGAATGGGCACAGGATGGCAAACAGGAACAGGTGAATTGATCCCTTTT
>JAOQMS010000180.1:7457986-7481558 GCA_027563885.1 Erythroxylum longipes | reverse complement strand
CCCACCCCCTTATAAATGTACGTCTTTTAAGCCTGGCGTGGACCAGCTTGCTGTTTTCTTGTTGACCCATTAGAGCAGCTAAAGCACACTTGCACGTGCACCCTAGAGCCCCACCTTCGCATGTGGCTTTAATCATATCAAATCATCGACACGCGAAGCAAATAGAATTATAGAAAGATAGAGACTGTGTGTTAAAGTGGACCAGCTTCCCAACAACAAGAAGCAAAACATCCTATTGAATGATCCTGACAGTGCAGAGTTGATCTAGTGGAGAAACCGTAAGATCGTAGGACGTCTTCGCCTCTAATCCTAAGCAATATATAGTAAATATCCCTGGACGAGGCACAAAACAATGGCTTTAATGCAATGTTTGGAGGATCCACTTAATGTTAACGTCTCTTAAATCTTATCGCCAAACCAAGTTAGCAGGTGAGGCCAATCCATTTTTCAGATACTAAGGTCTAGGCTCTAGCCCAAATAATTGTGGTTGCTTTCTTACAGCTTTTCCATTCTAGAGGATAGGAAGTAGCAACCATTCCAAATCGCATACTTACCCCGAAGTACATGGTTTTAGGAACTCTCTAAACTTCGTAACCCTCGTGTAGCGTTCCAAGTTTTACATAAAGATACTTAGACTTTGATGTAGGTACATATACAAGTAGTAGATTCAAAAGTAAACTACCCAATAAAAGTAGCCCTCCAATATGTCATAAATACACTCAACGACATACATGCCTATATTATTTTCATCATTGTGATTCATAATGATTAAATAAACCCTTTACAATATAATATATAAAAGTAATTTATATTATGATATACAAAATTAATTTAATCAATATAAATTATGATCATAAAAGTCAATAAATAATAACTCTCAATTTTTTTTAATCATAAATCTATCACACCAAAGACCTGGAACTCAATTGCATGAATGAAAAGGAATGCTGTCCTAAAAGAATTTGACTTCCATAATGTAACTTCTGTACTTGTAACATGCAATACCCTTTCTTTTTCAACTCAAAGGACTCAACTTGGAATCCTCATTTGACAAGTAAAGAAGAGTACGAGGTTATGTAGATGAAGCTACGAAGTACAAGTTATCAACATAATTTGAGTTTCCTCTATACTAATCATATTTCAGTCACATAATAATTATCTAGTGCCTCAGCGTTTTGGTGTGTAAAATTCAAAGAGAAGACAACAGGAATAAGGGATGCTTGCTACAGGGTAGAAGAAACAAGATGGAAAACTTGCAGGGTTTTTTATGGTTAAAAGGAAAAGAATAAGAAGATTATGACAATTGACAAGTACAACATTGGAAACAGGAGATGCAACGCTTTTGTAGTCAATATCAAAATGCTTTTACGAACCTGCCATCTCCACGGATTAAAGCACTGAGGCTGTTCAAAAAGACTAGAATCCAAATGCACTGCTGAAATCACCGGAAGCACTTTCCATCCACGTGGAATGTCATACCCTTTAAACATTACAAATTTCATTTGCAAATCTACAGTAAAACAGACAAAACAGACACGGATCTCTTTGGTTTTGGGACACGTGGGATTATGTTTACCTTTGTACTGAACATCTTTCAGAGCCTTCCTGTGGAGGAATCTGACAACATTTCCAAGTCTAAGTGTCTCGCTGATAACCTTGAACGAAGAAAAGAAGCTGATTAATTTCTTTAACACAGCACGAATGCAAGTTGTTGATTTGACTGGATAGTGAAGATTAACAGAGCTTACACATTGAGTGAATTCCATCTTCTTGTAATCTTCCCAGTTCAACTCTGTGTCTCCTGATTGCTTCTTTGCTCGAGCTATTTCGTTATGTTCTTCCTATTAAGATAAAAATTGACCAAAATTCTTGCAAGTTAAATAAACATCAAGGCTACTGATAAAAACTAACATAACATGTTTCTGTGTACGATGTTTGCTTACTTACCTGTAACTTTTGAATAGAACTGGGACATCCTTGTAAGAAGAAAATTGCCAGAGCAATAGCCACTGAGGAAGTTTCATGCCCAGCAAAGAGCAAACTTAGTATCAAATCAAGGATTTGCTCTGTCGAAAGGTCGGAATGTCTCAAAACCCATCCGAGAAGATCATCTTCCTCCCTATATTCAACTCCATCCTTCATTCTTTCAATTCTCTCATCCTTTTTCCCCTCTATGAATTTCAAGATAGATGAACGAGACTGTCAAAAAAGAACATGCAAGAACAGAACTCGTTAAACTCGAATCTGAAAAGTGAAGATGAAGCATTATATCTTCTATTTTCTTAGCTTACCTGCAAGGCTTTTCTATATGCTGTTCCTGGCAAATTTAGAGGGGCAGATACTACTCCTTTCATAAAGGTGACATACTCTTTCCTTAGCTGCTCAGTCTCTGGCTTCCCAGGATCCAAACTCATGATATGTTTTGCCATCAGATTGAATGTGAACTGCAATTTCTTCTTATAAGCTGTACTTTTTTCTTTACAAATAATATTCAGACATTAATGTTACAGTATTTTTGTAATGCAAATGTCAAAAGTTTACCCTTTTTGCTTCATCTTGAGCTGAAAATGTTGAATTGTCTTTCCAGTTGCTTAGAACCAGGAGGGTTTGCTTCTCCACCTCTCTCATTAAATGTGTTCTAAGCCTGGCATGGCTTAAAAAGTTGAGTGATATTATCCTCATATCTCTATGCATGTCTCCTACTAAGACTAACATAGACCATTTTCCAAGAATTCCACCTATACTTCTCGGATAGCTGCACTCGAACAAACTTCCTTCATTCTGCAATATAAATCTGTTCAACCCAACATCTGCAGACACAATTGTTGGCTCCCCAAATAAATTGGACTTGTAAATCTTTCCATACCTGCACGTTAAAATTGAAGTTTCAATGCTATGGTTAAACAATATCTGCTATATTTTTGTTCTGAATGTTGGTTTTTCGCTTCTGGGTAGTTTTCTTTCACCTTGATATATGTTGTTCCATGAAATCTCCAATTGAAGTAGCAGAGTAAGGCCTCAAGTAGCCAATTGTTTCTCCGATAAATGGCCAGCCCATGTTTCCTGGTGGGAGATTAAAGCTGGCTTGTTTTCTTTGAACTATAATAAAGATCAGAAGTAGGGACATAAGTGATGGAAGAAGAAAGAGAACAAGCAGCTGTGAGTCAAACATGGAACTTGCCTGACTCTCATTCATTTCTCTCTGGTTTTTGCTTAGCTGTTCTAAGCAAAGTGAGAGCAAACAGTATATCTAATTTCAGGATTGTCTGTCCTACTAAGCCTTTCAAATGAAAAGATCGTAATTTTAAACTCCCTTATGCTGGAGTGATGTTGGTGAAAACAAACTTGATGAAAGCCTTTCAACGCCAATAGGCTGCTTTTATAAACTTCTTTTGTGTCTCCTTGCGACAAAATTAGACACTTCTCTTCTTTATCTCCATTTGATTACTCTTTGTGTTTCCTTTTTATCAAAATCTTTGTTTCAATATGTTTCTCTTTCTGGTTAAAGTAAAAAGTTAAACATGTATTTTTTAATTATAAAATTGTAAATCCCTTAACCAAAGGCCTGAATCTAGACCTGGGATCGGGGACTCACCACTGCATCCAACAAAACTCAAACGTTTTATCCAACTTCTTAAGTGGATTCTTTTTTATTTTAAGATTACATTGGACCAACCAACTTCTGTGTAGTTCACTAATCCAAACTAAAATTTTATCTGTAAATGGATATGAGGAGGAGGTTGATCTCATATTATGTAAAAAAAGATTTTGACCCTAAGACTCCAATACATATTTAAGTAATGGTTCAAAGTTTTAAGAAACTATGAACCTATTTAAATGCGGGCTTACGCCAAATTCAATTATTTCTCCAAAATAGTTAATTGGAATATGGAGAATTAAGGGTATTAACTACTTTTCCCACATGTAATCACATTTAAATTCATAAATTTGCATGACAAATTGATTCTCTCTTAACATTAGATCAAACTTTATAGAATGAAACTTTCCTTCTTCAGTCCTTCAAGCGAGTTTTTCTTTTCATAAAGGGAGTTAATCTTGGCAACAAGTACCGAACATTTAACACCATTGACCCCCTGCGCATCCATTAAAGCGCATGTAACCGAAGTACCTGAAATCGATATTAAGCTAACTATTTAACCTGGCAAACTAAGATAGTTGCCAGTTATATCCGAGGAGAAGCCATTGTTACAATGTATACATCTTGTACTGTGTTACTTGTTTGCTTTTACGAGGTTTGACGGGTGGCGTACTCTTGCAACTACATATACCAGTCTCCTGTGTTTCATCAGTTAATCATCAATTTGGACTAGGCGGGTAAAGCAAGTTGACACCCTTCTTCGGTGTTGGCTATGTTACGTCGAGCTTCAACCTGCCATTGAGTTCTGGCACACGTTAAAAAAGAATGATATATCCTTTTTTCAGTGACAATTCTTTGAATAATCAAAGGTATAGTCTAGAATTTTATTTCGAATATTACTTTGACAGTAAGTTGTTAACATGTTCTTTCCCTGTACGTAACGTTTCGAGCTCGAGTCACCTGATTCACAGAAATTGAAGAAAAAATGATCAATAATTCCATAGAGATAGATACAGCTTTAATTTGGAATCTGGTGTATATCTTGCAGTCCTAGTAAGAACTTGAGGCAAAGCAAGCACGAATTCATGTGGTGCTGCCTCAGATAATGAGCCTGCAACATTGACAGTGAAATGCACGTGGACCTCTGATAATATTTGCAGTTCTTTTCTACATCACAATAATGAAGTTACCTTACCATAAAAATTTATATAATTTCGTTTGATTGATTGATCGACGATCACGACCATTAGCAAATATCGCCACAATTATTGATCCTAAACGTTCTTTTAGCTGTTATAATCATCGAGAATATTGGAAGTAGGCTTGGCAGAGAAGACCTAATTAAATTCATTAATTTCAAATTCAGTTAGAATTAGATTTTTTTTTTAAATTTCGAATTTGTTTATTTACTTCGTGATAATTGCTTGGAAGAATGCATGCCTTCTTTCAGTTCTTTGCCAAGCCTATTTTCTAGCCCACCAACCTAATTCAGTGATACAAACTACTCCATACTAGCGCGCAATGAGTCCTGTCTGTGATGGTTCTGATTCAACGGCTCATGAGATGTTTTGCTTGAGTAGGTATTGATGGTTTATTACCTTGCAGCTATTTTTTTAATTGGAAATTTATTTGTATGACTTTATTTTTATTCAATAAAAGATATTCTTTATTTTTGTATATTTGTTAATTATTTAATTATTAATCATAAAGGTAAAATGTTTGAAATAATTGTTATGCAATTAAAAATTATAATGCAATTATGATTATAAGATTTGAATTGTATTTTTTGTATTATTCCTAAAATGTTCCTAGCCATAGTTTCATCAAGACGGGGTTTGATGAAATGGTTAGACTAGCACATGTTTGTTTTTTCTTACGAAGGAAGTAATCGATCTTATAGAGTAAAGTGTAAAGACACTTAAACAAATATGTGAGTGCTTCTTAGAGAATAAATTCACTGAACTGACCCAATTATGAGAGTCCTGAATGAAACATTACTTGTGTGTCTATGGATTATCTCATTATGATAGTTGTATAATTGATCCTTAGACTTGAGATTACCAAAGTTATCTCATGTAAGAATTACTATGATTTGATGCTACTTATGTTCTACCCTTAGAGTAGTTTAATTCAGTAGTTATTGGATATAGTATAAACTATATGAAGATAGTTGAGTAAGTTAATAAAGAATTCGTTGTCCTAAAGTAATTAGAAAGAATGTTTTGTTTTTCATGATTAGTAATGATTTTGAGAATTTCTCATCAGAGTAAATTGAAAATTGGAAAAGTTGTTTTCAAATATCAATCATAAATCATTTACTAATTAGCAAGAACAAACATGATTGGATTATTTAGAGTAGACATAAATTCCATACTCTAATTCCAATTGGATTATAAGATGACGAAAGGATTAATTTATACATCATAGCCATGCATAGATAGATTAAGTCAAACCACTTTGACGTTTCTAATATTTGAGTGGACATGACATATTGCTATACGTCAATCATGATCTGTTATTATAAATTGTTTAATTACGGAATTAAAGATAAATTAAAAGGAGTTTTAATTTATCTAATTATAATTATGAATTAAAATTATAATTTATAATCATGGCCAACATATTAGGAACCTAATGGGTTACACATAAAAGGTCTATAAAGGAGAAAGTGAAATTTGAATTAAGTTGGACTTAATTGAGAAGTTTTAAAAACTTTAAGGATCAATATGTGATATTTAATCTTATGAGTACTAATTTGTAATTATGACAAAAGTTTGACTTTATTTGTAATTTTTAATAAAATCCAAGGACATGAAAAATATGATTTTTCATATAAAAGGAAAAATTAGAAAATTTGGAGCTATCACTTCTTACAGTTTTCCTCTCAAATTAGATTTGAGCTTTCTCTAAATGCATCTGTAGATACCATTAGAGGCCAGATGATTGAACAGTTCATGGATTGACAGATTCAAGGTGAAAGGAAAATTACAACAGGAAATCGAAATAGGTTAGTATAACTTTGTTAATTTCTTGTTTTATGTTTCTAATTAAATTTTGTTAAAGTTGATTCTGTGGAAAATTTAAATTCATTTCACTATGCTTAGATACAATCCTGCATTTATTTTCCAACAGTGGTATTAGAGCCACCTTTAACAAATTTAATTGTGATTTATAAGCTTGTTTTAATTTTGATTTGATTTAAATATGCAAAAGTTGCATATTTATACGTTGAAACTATTTTGACAATTTGGTTTGGTGATTTTTGGAAAGCTTTTATGGTGTGTTATGAAATGGTTCTACTCATTTACTACCTGAATAAGTGTTTCTGATACTTGCAATTTGTTGTATTAATTTCTGGAATTGCTCTGAAAGTATCGTTCATGCTCTAAGTGATTAAATATTTTTTCTGATTGTTATGGAAATGTTCCATAAATTTTTCTTCAGTTTGTTGTCTAGAAATGTTTTGGAATGCCTACGTTTGTTCTTTAGAAATGAAACTGGAATGTTTTATTTTTCTAGAAAATTTGGTTCTTGTTCATATTCATCCGTAAAGTGTTTCTGGATATGGAAGGACATGTTTAATATCTTAGTTGATTGCTGCTTTAGCTTGCATTAACTATTTCCAGAAATGATGTAAATGGTTACATCATTTTCTGGAAATGTGGAATACGATTCAGGTGTTTCTCGAAATTTTTTTTATTTTGATCTTTGTTGCGTTCCTTTTTTCACTTGTGCGATGTTTCTTGAAAAACTGAAGAGTTTCATTCATTGTTGTTGTCTCTTCATTTGCATAACTGAAAAACGTTTCAGATGGTCTTCATAAAGTCCAGTATCTATTGATTTTATGGTTTTCAATGCATAACGTATGCTTTGATCATGGTTTATTACAGGCAATGGGTTCTTTCCACTTACTCAAGAATTAATAGTTTTTTGTCCATTAAATCAAACTTCTATTAACATGTGGTGGCCATTATATTCAAGTTTTAATTGGGTAACGTTTGTGATTCATTTTTTGTTTTGTGTTACTGTTCATTCAATGCAAATTTATTCAAACTCAGATGCTTCAATGACTATTGATGTGTGTTTGGCTAATGGGATTAATTGGGCTTAAGGGCTATCGAAACAAAGATCATCGGCAGCATGTGTAGCCGCTGGCGGTTGGAGAACCACCGACTGTGGTAGTGGTGATGGTGGTTTCTCTCTCTATAGATATTTCTCTCTCTAGAGATTTATGAGTATAAAAACTTGTGGTTTTCATACCTTTGGAGATAGCATAGAGTGTAGACTGGAGGCAGAGCAAGCACAGGCCAAACAATAAACCAGAGAAGAAAAAAAACCAGCGATGGTTTCTGGAGAAGGAGGGGCGCGTGCATACATGTTTGCTACCTCCTGGCATGCGCCAGCTGCTTTCCCAATGCCTTTTGTATTTTTTTTACTTTAATGAGATTAAGGTTAATTAATTTTTTTTAAAAATTTTAATTTAATTTTTCAAGAGTTGATTAATTAAATTAAATAATTTTCAAATATATATTTAGAATCAGGCAAAGTGCTCCATTTATTTTTCATAATTAGATTATGTCAGATATATTAATATAATGAGATTATATTATTTAAAATGAGACCTAAATTTTTAATTCCCTCACTAAAATATTAAGTTCATGTTTAGAACATGAATAATGCCTTCCATTGTTATAGGATTAAATCAAAATTTTGTTTATTGTTAGGCTTGTTGAGTAAACTCAACGCCTGTTTAACTTGAACATGTTTTGTCTTATACGATGGGTTTTACTTAACTAAATTTATATGAATTGAATGAGTAAATTCATGATCATATTAATTTAAAGGAAAGGTTAGGAATCGCGTATTAGATATGTTTTTGGCAAAGAGTTGTCCCCTAATGGATCTAGGAATCACATAAGATGTGATTGATAAAATGTTATCTACCTAATTTTAATTTAGTTGGTTTGTTGAGCAAACTCAAGATCAATTAAATTAAAATGGGAACCTAGCCCACTAGGAAATATGTGATAATTTCTCAAATTACTAGTGAGGGCTATTAATTTGTTTAAAATAGTGGGAGTAACCAAATTTTTTTTAAAAAGTCCTTATTTATTTGGTTTTATGGCATAAACTAATTTTTTGCTCTTTGATGAAGCAATTTTTGAAAAATGAGTACGAACTTGTCCCTGAGGAGCATCATGGATGCAAACAAATTGACTAGACTAAACTTTTCAGACCAATTGCGTCACCTTAAAATTGTTCTAAGGCAAGAAATTTTTTTTTTACGTTCTTGACACTAAGCTTCCACTTGAACCTGTGCAAGATGCTGCCAATGAGAATTGGGAATATTATCAAAGTCATATTGATGATAATAAGCAAGCTATATATGTGATGTTAGCTAGCATGTCTCCCGAGCTTCCGAGGCAACATGAAAATATGAATGTAAGGGAAATGTTCCTACACCTTTAAGAGTTATTTGGTGCACAGAGTCAGGTGGAGAGGTTTGAGACTGCGAGAGCTCTGTTTCAATATTGGATGGCTCATGGATCTTCAGTGGAACTTCATGTTCTACAGATGATTGACTATATAGAAAAATTAGGCCAATTGGGGTATGACCTAAACCTCGAGTTGAGCATTGATTTAGTGCTCCAGTCTCTTGCCTCAAGTTTTTCACAATTTATTATGAACTTCCACATGAACATAAAGGAAGTGTCATTGGCTGAATTGCTCAACATGCTCAAGACCGTTGAGGGATGCCTTAAGAAGGAATCTAGTTCTGTTCTTGATGTTGGCTCTTCTTCTTCCAAAAATAAAGGTAAGACCCTTAAGAAGAAGAATAATAACAAGAACCAGAAGGCCTAAGATAAAGTAGCAAAGCTAGCAGGTGATGTCAAGAAGAAGAATGATAAGGGCATTTGTTTCCATTATGGCGTAGCTAGACATTGGAAAAAGGAACTGCAAAGCTTATCTTGCTAGCTTGAAGGAAAAGAAGTTAAGCTTAACTTTAAGTTCAAGTTTGTTTATGATGGAAATAAATCTTTTTACTTTTGTTTCACAATCTTGGGTATTAGATACCAGACGTGGTTCTCACATTTGTAATAATGTGCAAGTACTAACAGACAATAGAGCATTGAGAAAAGGCGAAATGGACTTATGAGTCGGCAATAGAGCAAGGGTTGCTACATTAGTTATAGGAACTGGTAGTTTAGCTTTGTTTTCTGGCCTTTTACTTGAACTAAATAATTGTTATTATGTTTCTGTTATCATAAGAAACATTATTTCTATTCCATGTTTGGACATGATAAGATTTGTCTTCAATATTAAAAATAACAGTTGTTCTTTTTATAAAGATGATGTTTATTATAGATCTGGTATGCTTACAAATGGTTTATATGAGTTAGATCTTGAAAGACCAATTCTAAACATAAATAGCAAGAAAAGGAGATTAAGTGACCAAAATCCATCTTATTTATGGCATTGTAGGTTAGGTCATGTTAATGAAACAAGAATCACTAAGTTACATAAAGAAGGATATTTAGATCCTTTCGATTATGAATCATATGAAACTTGTGAATCTTGTTTAATGGGTAAGATGACCATACTACCCTTTAATGGAAAGGGACAACGTTCTAATGAGTTGTTAGAGCTTATACATTCAGATGTATGTGGCTCTATGTCTACTCAAGTTAGAGTTGGATTTTCTTATTTCATAACATTCACAGATGACCATTTTAGATATGGCTATGTGTATTTAATGAAATACAAGTCTGAAGCATTTGAAAAGTTCAAAGAATTTAGACTTGAAGTAGAGGAACAAACTAGTAAGAGTATTAAGACACTTAGATTTGATTGAGGTGGGAGTATTTGGACTATGAGTTTCTTGGTTACTTGAAAGAGAATGGGATTCTCTCACAATGAACTCTGCTTAGAACTCCACAATATAATGAGATTTCTGAAAGGAGAAATCATACTTTATTAGATACGGTATGTTCCATGATGAGTCATGCAGTTCTTCCAGTTTTATTTTGGGGATATTCTCTTAAAACTACTGCTTACTTATTAAACAGAGTTCCGTCCAAATCCATTGACAAGACTCTATATAATATATAGACTGTAAAAGACTAAGGTTGTCGCACTTGAAGATTTAGGGATGTGATGCTTATGTGAAGCATGCAATGTTTGATAAGCTTGAAGCTAAATCAGATAAATGCATGTTTGTAGGGGTATCCAAAAGACAGTTTTGGATATCAATTTTATCATCCTCTTGAGCAAAGGTTGTTTATCTCAAGACATGCTACATTCTTAGAAAGAGAATTTATTCTCAAAGAAAGTAGTGGGACTAATGTGGAACTTAGAGAAGTTCTAGAACCATAAACACACATTGAAGTGGAATAAGAACCACAAGTTGATACATTAGATGTACAACAAATGGTTCAAGAATCTTTGGAAGGGTACGCCATCCTCCTGTTAGACTAGATCTACATATTGAAAAAGGAAGTGGTGATGCTTCACTTATGAATGACGAACCTATTGAATATAAGGAAGCAATGTCAGACATCAATTCTTTAAAATGGAAAGAATCCATAAAATTCGAAATGGAATCCATGTACACTAACCAAGTATGGACTTTAGTGGATGCTCCTGAAGGTATAGTATCTATTAGGTGCAAGTGGGTTTTTAAGAGAAAAACTAACGTGGATGGACAAGTACATACGTACAAAGCAAGGTGGTGGTAAAAGGTTACAGACAAAAATAAGGAGTTGATTTTGATGAAACTTTTTCGCTAGTAGCAATGCTTAAGTCTATAAGGATTTTATTGGCTATAGCTGTATACCATGATTATGAAATTTGGCAACTGGATGTCAAAACAACGTTTCTCAATGGGAATTTGTAAGAGGGTTTTAAATCCAAAGAATTTCCTGATCAAGTATGCAAGTTGCAAAGGTTCATTTATGGACTAAAACAAGCGTCGCAAAGTTGGAACATCCGTTTTGATGAAACAATCAAAGAGTTTGATTTTATAAAAAATGTAGATGAACCTTGTATTTACAAGAAGGTAAGTGGAAGTGCAATAGTTTTCTTATTGGAAATGACATTTCAATGCTCCATTCTATTAAGATATGGTTATCCAAGAACTTTTCCATGAAGGATATAGGAGAAGCAGCTTATATAATAGGAATAAAGATCTATAGAGATAGATCAAAGAGGTTGCTTGGTTTATCCCAATCCACATACATAGACAACGTGTTAAAGAGGTTTAGCATGGAGAATTCCAAGAGGAGATGCTTACCCACATCGCATGGGATTTATCTATCCAAGAGCATGTGTCCTAAGACACAAGAAGAAAGAGATAGAATGAATGGTGTTCCATATGCTTCAGCTATCGGATCGATCATGTATGCAATGTATGTACGAGACTAGACGTTGCTTATGCTTTGAGCATAACAAGCAGATATCAAGCTAATCCTGATGAGAGTCACTGGATCGCTATTAAAAACATCTTGAAGTACTTAAGAAGGACTAAAGATATTTTTCTAGTCAATAGAGGAACTGGGTTGAGAGTTCAGGGTTATTCAGATGCCAATTTTTAGTCTGATCAAGACAATAGTAGATCACAGTTAAGGTACATTTTTGCTCTTTGTGGTGGTGTGGTTAGTTAAAAAGGTTCCAAACAACCAACCATCGCAGATTCAACAACTGAAGCTGAGTATATTGTAGTTTCTGAGGCAGCGAAGGAAGCAGCTTGGATCAAGAAGTTCATCAATGAACTTAGAGTGGTTCGTAGCATTGTTGATCTGCTAGTATTATACTGCGACAACAATGGCGCTATTGCACAAGCAAAAGAAACAAGGTCTCATCAGTGATGCAAGCATGTACTCAGAAAGTTTCACTTAATCTGGGAGATAGAGGAGCGGAAGGACATCTTAATAGAGCAAGATCCCACTGAAGAGAATTTTACAGATCCTCTTACCAAGCCTTTATCTCAAAGACACATGATAGACATATGGATGGCTATCGTATTCGATATATTGGTGATTGGCTTTAGTACAAGTGGGAGATTGTTGGTTTATGCCTTTGCAACCAATTTTTTGTTGTTGTAAATTCATTTGTATGACATTATTTTTATTTAATAAAAGGTGTTCTTTATCTTTGTGTATTTATTAATTATTTAATTATTAATCATAAAGATAAAATCCTTGAAATAATTGTTATGCAATTAGAAATTATAATACGATTATAATTATGATATTCGAATAGCATTTTTTGTATTATTCCTAAAATGTTCCTAGTCATAGTTTCTTCAAGACAGGGTATTGATGAAATGGTTAGACTATCACATGTTTATTTCTTTCTTATGAAAAAAGTAATCGATCTTATAGATTAAAATGTAGAGAAACTTGAACAAACATGTGGATGCTTATTAGAGAATAAATTCATTAAACTAACCCGATTATGAGAATCCCGAATGGAACATTACTTATGTGCCTGTGGATTATCTCATTACGATGTGGATTATCTCATTATGATGGTTCGATAATTGATCCTTAGACTTGAGATTACCAAAGTTATCTCATATAAGAATTACTATGTTTTGATGCTACTTTTGTCCTACTCTTATAGTAGTTCAATTCGGTATTTATTGGATATAGTATAAACTATATGGAGATAGTTGAGTAAATCAATAAAGAATTCGTTGTCTTAGAGTAATTAGGGAGAATGTTTTGTTGTTCTTAATTAGTAATGATTTTGGGAATCTCTGGCTAGAGTAAATTAAAATTTGGAAAAGTTGTTTTCAAATATCAATTATAAATCATCTACTAATTAGCAAGAATGAACATGATTGGATTATTTAGAGTAGAAATGAATTCCATACTCTAATTCCAATTGGATCATTAAATGACGAAAGTATTAATTTATACATTATAGTTATGCATAGACAGGTTAAGTCAAACCACTTTAACATTCCTAATATTTGGGTGGCATGACATGTTACTAGACGTCAATTATGATCTGTGATTATAAATTTTTTAATTAGAGAATTAAAGATAAATTAAAAGGAGTTTTAATTTATCTAATTCTAATTTTAAATTAGAATTATAATTTATAATCATGACCAACATATTAGGAACATAATGGGTCACATATAAAAGGTCTATAAAGGAGTAAGTGAAATTTGAATTAAGTTGGACTTAATTAAGAAGTTTTAGAAACTTTAAGGATCAATATATGATATTTGATCTTATAAGGAATAATTCGTAATTATGACTAAAGTTTGACTTTAGTTGTAATTTTTAATAAAATCTAAGGACATGAAAAATATGATTTTTATTACAAAAGGAAAAATTAGAAAATTTGGAGCTAGCACTTCTTACATTTTTCCCCTCAAATTAGATTTGAGTTTTCTCTGAATAGATCTATAGATACCATTAGAGGCTAGATGATTGAATAACTCCTGGATTGATGGATTCAAAGCGAAAGGAAAATTACAACAGAAAATCAAAACAGGTTAGTACAACTTTGTTAATTTTTTTTTTGTTTTAAATTAAATTTTGTTAAAGTTGATCATGTGGAAAATTTTTAATTCATTCTATTGCGCTTAGATACGATCTTGCGCTTATTTTCCAACAGATATGGACTTAACCCTGAATTGGCAGAAAGTTTAGGTAAGATAGGAGTTGGAATGTGTTAGTCCTATTTGTGGTGGCAGTCGCTTGCTTCTTTTATTTGTTACCATCATTCACCACCTCCTTTTCAAGATTTCTTGCGTCCACACTAGACTTTAGACTTCTTATGCTCTTTTCTTACAACTGCCATGTTGTATGAGTTTGGAGCTGGGTTTGATTTGAAGGTGGCTATGGTTTTGGAGTTAGTTTTGGATCTGAAGTTAATTTAGAATTAGGTTTGGACACCACCTGCGGTGATTCTCCTCTAACAAAGAAATCGTTGGGTTTTGTGTGGGTCAGGTTGGATATTAGACAAGTTTGGTCGAGTTTAAGATCTAATAGGTTAGGACGAACTTTAGGCAGGTTTCGAGCTATTTAAAATCCAATAAGCTTCAGATTCAAATGACATAAGTCAAATATGATCAAACTTTGGATTTGACTCGAACCCAATTCATTGTCATTCCTAATTAAAAGCAAAACATATTTCCAAAAAAAATGTTAAATATTAAACAAACTTTGGTAACCGGTTTGTGATCAACCATAAACTTAAATAAACAAAGATAGTGTAGAAAATTACTTACTTTACTATTCATTTCTAATAAACAAGTTACTAATAAACTTGAGCAAGCTATTGTTCGATCAACTCTTACAAAAGTTGTATAAATTTTTGTTGTTAACATCTTTTTATGTCTTTTTTAGAGCATAAACCTCTTAACAAGAGAGAAATTGAACATTTACGAACATACTTAGTAACAAAAAAAAGACCTTAGCAAATATTTATAGTAAATTTATTGAAAGTCCATAAGGGAGAACTTTAGAGTAACTGGCAAAGTTACTCCTTTGTGACCATAAGGTCATAGGTTCTAATCACGAAAACGGTCTCTTTGTAAAAATTACAAAGGAAAAGTTGCCACTATTGATGGCCCTTCCTCGACCTTTGCAAAGCAGGAAGCCTTGTGCACTGAGGTACATTGACTTTTTTTTATTATAAGTCCATATCCAGTAAATAGACTCCAGTTTATTTAATCAAAATCTTTTATTGAACTTCTTTATTACCTTTGATTCGAATAAAATTTGATTTTTTAAACCTTAATTTTTACAAAACTCATAATTAATTAGTATCCAAAGAATAATTTAAAATTATAGCATTTTTCGCCTTGGATAAATATTAATTAAAAAGTTATAATAAAAGTGGCTAAGAAAATCAATTTAATAGTTGACTATCATAAAAGATTTGATCTAAAGAAATGAAACTTTATTATTCGATCTCATAAGGCTTTCAATATTAGAAAATATTATATACATGTGTCATATGTGATATATAATACAATCTTATACATGTAATAACTTATTAATATGAAAGAAAAATAGAAAGTGACAAACTACAATGATACCTATATGATATAAAATATATCATTTTTTTTATTTGTAGGTTTCAATTTCTCTTTATTTTATGTTAAATTGCCATAGAAAAATTTGCCTTTTCTCATTGGATCTAAACTGCATTAGAGAAAACTTGTATATGATTAAACAATTATAACTCCCTATGTCATATAAATCTATAGATTTCACAAAACATTTAAGTGTGTCCTAGAGACATAGGATCAAGGTTAATATTTATATATACCCAATGATCATTAAAATGCTTAAGATCGACACAAATCTCCAGAATTTCACCTATATTATGACAATATATAATAAACTAAATAACTGAGAATAACTTGATGATCTCTAATTTATGTATATAAGAAAGTACTATCATAATACATGAAAATATACAATTGTATTAGGAGTGAAATATAATGATCCCTAACTAAAAATTTTAAAAAAACTCAACAAACTCATATTGTATATATATATTTGAAAAATAGTTAAGTGAAGTCCTTTAATCAGTAGATTAACCAAGATATGCTCAGTCTTAGTATACACCCTTTATGGCTAAATACTTGACCTTAAATACTTAGACTATGTGATATTCTTATTGTTGTTACTAAATAATACAAAAAAATTTATCACAGCACAATTGAATGAGCCTAGTAACCGAATTAGCAACAAATAACTCAAAAATAAAATTCGTAAGTTAAATTGCATGTGAAACAGTGTTATAACATGCTAAAAACTCTATGTTCATAATCAAAGATGCCACTAGTGTCTACTTGATACTCTTCTACGAGATAACACCATCTACTAATATGAAAATATATCATAACATAGACTTCCGGTCATCTAAACATATAACAAAGTTTAACTAACAAGGTATAAATTGTTGACTTTTTTAAATGTCAATATAATAATTCTTAGTTCCTTTAAGGTATTTCAAAACTCATTTAACTACAATATAGTGTTCTGTACATGGTTTAGCCAAATACTATCTAGCAGTCCAACAAGGAATGTAATGTATGATATAGTGTATACCTGAGCATATACCAAACGGTCTATCACACTAAACTAAGGGACATTCCTCATGGGCTCTCTTACTATGATAGATGGATGTTGCAACAATTTTATCATAAGCCATATTAAACCTTTGCAATATACACATTATCGTAGTCTTATTTATCCAGATAAACTATGTAATCAGATAATATTGCAGGTTTCCTTACTCAAACAGATTTTCTTAGCTAAACTGGTTTAATACGATCATGTACCTTAAAAACCTCATTATGAACTTGTATAAGTTTATGTTCCTATATTGATATGGCATTCATAATTGGGTCTACTGATCCTAATTAAGTGAGTGATGGATATGATATAATAGTCATATTCACTCTTCTATCATATGAAAGATGAGAGAGATCACACTTATCAGAAACATTTTGCTCCAAAAACTTAGATGTTTGCAATTGCACTATTTCGGATCCTTCTTCTCTATAGTAAAATCTACATCCCTTAGTGTGGTCAAGATATACCACAAAAAAAAAAACACTTGGAGCTATAATGTAATTTATTCTTCTAAGAATTATATAAACGTACCTTAATATGGTAGCCCTATATATGAAGAAGAGTAAGGCTAATTTCCACTCTGTTCACATTTTTAAATGCATCTTTGGTATTGATTTTCTTGGAATCATATTAGTATGTACATAGCAGTCCTTATGAATTTGCTCTAAAGGTAATCTGGTAGGGGAGTCCTACTCTACATTAATCTCATCATATCCTTTAATTCTACCTTTTGGACATACCATTTTGCTTAAGACTATTGGCATAGTAAACTGAGTTGTTATTCCGTACAATTCTAAGTATTTGAAAAAAAACTTTTTCTTGTTTAAAAACCTTTATACTATATAATACTCTCCTCCATGATCATATTTGACAATCTTGATTGACTTTCCTAATTATTTCTCAACCTCAATCTTAAACATCTTGAATTTTTCAAGAACTTAACTTTTTTAAGAAAGAACACATGTTCATAACAGAAATAACCTTCAAAGAATGTTGAAATATATGAATTATAGATAGTAGATATATAGGGTCCATATATGTGAGCATTTATGATCTCTAAAAGGCCTGAAGTATTAGTTAACCCATTTTCTTTATTTTGGTAAACTTTTGCTTGTAACAGTCAACATATGTTTCTAGATTGTCAAAATCTAAAGCTGAAATAATTTTATTCTCTATCAAATTTTCAACTTTGTCTCTAGAAATGTGACCCAATCTTTTATACTGTAATATATAAGATTTTTACTTTATTAGGGTTTGTTTACTAGTAACATATTCAGTAATATATGAAGAAGCGTATATCTCATTAGGAGTTACACACATTTTATATAAAATATATGACAAGAATGTTGTAATCTTATGTTTTGCATTGAAAGATAACCGTACAACATAATTTTCAAGTACAAAATTATTCTCTCATTATTAAAAACTAAAACAAAAATCAAATTCCACCTCAAAGATGATATTTGTAGAAAGTGTCATACAATACAAGTTTGAATCATATATCTAGGTTTAACTAAACATCTTCCACTAAGACAACATCCACTTTATTCATTATTCCCCACCATTAATTTTGGCTCCTCCTTATTTGACATTCTCTTTTGTATGAATCTTTGTATTATGAAGGCAATATGATTAGAAGCTCTTTAATATTTTTCCACTAAGATCTTGATGTGGCTATGTCTCTATTAGATTTATAAATCATACAAACCAAAGAGTTACATGATATTTCTTGCTTTTCCTTTCAAAGTTTATACTTTAGGCTATGTTTGGTTGGGTGGTTATTAATGGAATGGAATGGAATATAATATTATTCCATCGTTTGGGAGGAGGGTTTATAATGGAATGTAATAGAATGGGATGGGAGGGGAGGGTTTCACATTACATCTCATTCCATCCTAAACAGTAAAAATAAGTTACCTCTGATTTGAGGGGTTTAAGATAGGATGTAAAATGATAAACAACATTTCACTATATTACATTATGAATCCTTCTTCCAACAACATTTCACTATATTACATTATGAACCCTTCCATCCCTCTCAAATAACAATTTTCTAATATTAAATTTATTTACATTCCATTCCATTATAAATCATTCCATTCTATTCAAAACCTTATGTCCAACCAAACATAGCCTGAGGCATTCCTGTTTTTTACTTCTCTTCTTCTTACAAAAGAAACTTCTTATACTTGTACTCCTTACAACATCTAATAGTACTAGAATGGATAATATCTTTAGGTGGAGGGAATTTAGAAGGTTTACCTTTGAATCTTTTAGCTTGACCTTTGGTTTCCCTTTAGTTAATATCAACATTTTCTGACTGATATTTTTCAACTTGTCTCCTCAGCAATGCAACTAGTAATCAATAAATTTATATTCCAAGCCTCATCATAAGAACTGTATACAGTAATCAAAATATCGACCTCTATAGGAAGAGTATTAAGAGCTTAGTAAACTATATAAACATAAATAAAAAAATCTAAACCCCTTCAGCTTACTCTAGATGTGGCCATTCTAATGATATATTCCCTTACTCTCCTTACTCTAATATATCTCATAAAATATAGTTCTTTTAGTATGATACCTATTTAAGTATTTAAAGATACTATTTATCTTTGAGATAAATTACTAAGGAAGTCTATGGCTATGTTAGTTTTTGGAAGTCCACTTAGCAGATGTCTACCATAAAGAGATATATCTCTTTATGGTATCTCTTTATGGTAGACATCCTATTTGACATTTTCCAAGCTATATAAGTTGCTTTCTCAGCCTCAATACTGATGGATGTGGAATTGCCAACTTGTTTTTGTTCATGGCTATATTAATATTTGTCATATCCAAAGAAAATTATATATCTCAACTTTATTTATTGAAATTGAAAACAGTAAGGCTTTTAATAGTGACATTGTTATTATTAACAAAAGAAGCAATTGTGTAATTGATAATATTAATCATAAATACAAATGTAAGATAACAATACTATTAAAAGCCATAAAACAATATATTTATGAGCATGCTGTCACACATATATATCATGAAATACTTATGGGATGAATTCATAATACATATAGATAAGATTTTCACATAAAAGCAATCAAAGTACACAAAACTAACTATTGTGATTATATCACTTGTGGGTATATAGATCACTTAAGCAATACATATCTCCAGTCATATGTCTTTTTACACATCTCAAAGTCTCATATAAAGTCAAAAACTACAAGTAGAATAACAAAATATAAAACTAGAGACATCCCCTAATATATGAGTAAAATATTCTAAATACAACTTGAAAAGATATTTTGGTGATGTTAGGATTCAAACTCTTCCATAAGCATACGAGATATATCTATATGTTATCCTTATATTCATCTACACAAGCATAAATAGACGACAACTTACCATTAATCTATGCAAAATCCTCATGCACTTTCTCTATGTCATATATCAGTCCTGTAAAACATTATTAACAATCCTTATTTGAAAATTTATCATAAAATTCTTAATAAAGTGATAATCATATAATACACAATAATAAATCTATCATATGAGATAATAAACAAACATGCATCTCTTGTATGTCAAGTCAATTGTATAAAATTCACTTAATTATAGCTTTCTTATGTTTATTCAAACTTTTTTTGATCAAAACTTTATTTATTACCAATGTAATAAATCCGTAACTTATAAAATTTTTGCTTTATGAATTCACAGGGCCTAAAAACTAACATAAAAATAACATAAGGGACCATTTTTTGAATTCTACAAATTTTTGGTCACCGGATGCATAAGGTGCATGCAATCGATGCACGCAACGTGTGTTTCCTTTAATGGGATGTGTAATCTATATGCCACACATGTATAACCTCTTATGGCATGCGAGATACATGGGCCTTATGCCCTAACGCACCAACCGCTTTATAGCACACGTGTAACATGCATTAGATATGCGTGACGCGCCCACCGCCTTATAATGTGTCCACCGCACTTGCCGAACATGCATCCAATGCTAGTGAACTGCATCAGCCAACTATCACCAGATGCTGGTGTGTTCCAACGTGCAGCTCCCATGCGAGAGCTCTTTCTTCTTCCCTATTGTCATAATAGGCAATTTTCGACAGCTGTTTTCGGTGATTCTCATTAAATTTGAATGGCTTTTTATCAGACAATCACCAAAAACTCTATTATTTTGCCTGTTTTCCCCAGCAATACTTGTACAAAAACCAATCCAAGCTACATATATGTAGTTTATACAAGCAAAATATAATAATTTCTTCAATTTCTTTAAAGAGAAACATAAAAATTTATGTTCAGATTATACAATCATGGAACCGCGTTAGTATCACATGTTAGATATAATATAAAACCTTAATAATCGACTCATGATTAAGCATGAACTTGTATAAATGAAGATAACGTAGAAAATTATATGTTTTACTACCCATTTTCTTGTAAGCAACTTGGACAAGCTGCCAGATAATTTGAACAAGTTCCTTGAAGGATGAATAAACTGCTACAACTTTCGATCAACTTTTACGAAAATTGTATAATTTTAAGCATTTAGTGTCTTTCTACATTAATACGTGAACTTCTTAACGAGTTAAATAAACTAAATATCTATAAATTTACTTAATTAGACAATAGAAGTCTTTAACAAGTATTTATAATAACTTTATTAGGTCTCCACATTACAAGCTTAATTAATGATCAGTCAATACAGATAAAGACTAATTTTCTTCACTAAACTCCAGCTAGATCACATGTTAAGCTTCTTTACTATTTTTAATCTATATCAAAATTGATTTTTTAACCTTAATTTTTATAAAATTTATTAATAATTGTCCAAAATATTTAAAATTCCATCAAAACAACCATGTACATGTTCTATATTATTCCAAAAATTAGATTTTTGAATAAGTTAGCTCCTGAGCTTTTTCTTTATCCATGAACACAAATAAGTTGCTATAAGTTGCTAGAACTTTCGATCAACTTTTATGAAAGTTGTATGATTTTAAGTATTTAGTGTCTTTTTATGTTTTTCTTAATGTGTGAATCTCTTAAAGAGTTAGAGAAAGTAAATGTCTATCAACTTAATTTAGTAGCCGATGGGAGACTTTAACAAGTATTTATAATAACTTTATTTAATCTCCACATTACTGGCATAACAAATAATCAGTCAATACTGATAAAGAGTCATTTTCTTCACTGAACTCCAACTAGATCATTTGTTAAGCTTTTGTATTATCTTTAATCCATATCAATTTTGTTTTTCTTAATTTTAATTTTTATAAAATATATTAATAATTGTCAAAAAAATTTAAAATTAACAGCCCTTTAAATGTTCTTTATTATTTTGAATAAGTGATCGTGAGCTCCTGATCTTTTTCTCTGTCCATGAATACAAATCATTAGAACCAATCTATGTAGGTAATTAACGAACTACATGCACTTCTTTAGTATAAGAATGACTTTTGTCCAATTCGTATAGATAGGGTACGTGTCCTACTTGCCATGTATGATAAATGCTGGAAGAAAAAAATGCAAAATTACATGTATAAGAAACCAATTCGGGTTTCTATAGGTCGGAAGCCTTTTTCTGTTGGGGTATTCTATAGCATCTTTCTTTTGTATTCTCCAATGGTGGCTCTCTATGTGAAATTTATATAAATAGATATTTCTTACAACAAAATATTCTCAAGTTGTCTCTTTTGATATTTTAAATGAATTGTCCTCGCTTGTTCATCTTCTCTGTTTCGTAAGTGAAACTATTTTTTTTTTATAAAGAAATATACTTTTGGATAACATAACTTGAAAGTGCATTGTGTGAAAATAAAAATAATCAAAATATTTTTAAAAAATTAAAATAGTTATCCAATTTTGATAGGACAAGCGGCTGGGTTATAAATTTGACAACTCCGTCTGGTTTCGTTTGTATGGTTGAAGAATGAAATCAAAGAAGACCAGATAAATAAACTCCTGAGAAAATAATTATGAGGTTGTGCGTGTCAGCTGCCTGAATTCATTCTTTACTTGTATATAGGTAGATTTTTTATTCCGGTTATATTGTTATTATTATGTTTTATTAAATTTTATTTATATTACAATTCAGCTAAATTATACAAAATTTACGTAAATATATGAATAAGATTTAATAAAAAATATTTTTATATTTCATTGTTTAGCCGAATTGCAACTTCTGTTAAATTTGGCTTGTACACTACGCAGGTAAAACAGCACCTAACAAAACAGGCGAATTTCGTTCGGATTTCGTAGTTTAATGAGGAGCTTGACATCAACTCCGACTTAGAGCTTGTGAAAGCAGATCGATGCAGTAGGACTCGGTTTTCAAAATGGTATATCGCAACTCAATTTTAGTAATTCGTACCTTTACGCACTAAAATAAGAAAAGTTTTAGATATTTAATATAGCAAGCATTACATATCATCAGAAACTTTTACAGTAGGAATAGTTACTTGTGTACCGAAATTTACATTTGATAAACACAAAAGAATAGAGTTATTGACTCTGTTAATTAGGATCGTTAAGCATTCATTCAGAGTAGAGTAAACTACAGTTAATTAAGGATTTAAGAAATGATTCAACAATTCACTAAAGTGAAGTTTCTTTCCCTCCATCACAATTTAGGAAGATGAGCCCATAATTTGTTCTTTTCCAATTCAGGTGAGATATCGTTACCTGCTGCCTCCTTTTTAAAAACGATCTAAAAGGGGGGTTGGTTGAATAGATCTTTTAAACTTTTTCGTTAAGTGCTACAAAAAACAAAGAATTAAAACACACAAAATAAATAATCAAAATTGAAATGTAACAGAGTAGGGAAGAAAGGCAAACACTGTTTTTATAGAGGTTC
>JAOQMS010000180.1:7426680-7446222 GCA_027563885.1 Erythroxylum longipes | reverse complement strand
GTTGTAGATGAGTTTACAAGACTAAAAAGGACTCTAAAGAAAAGATTAAATGATTTATGGCAAGATATATGGGGTTAAACTAAATGAGTTGTCAAATTTTTAGTTGTAGATGAGTTTACAAGACTAAAAAGGACTCTAAAGAAAAGATTAAATGATTTATGGCAAGATATATGGGGTTACACTAAACGAATTTCAAAATCACTTTCTTTGATAGAAACCTTTATGAAAAGGTTTAAAGTAACCTAAATGGTCTAAGAAATTCATTTATAGATCAAAATATGATTCTCATCAATAGTAACTTGAAATTGATAAAGACGTAATTTCAATTGACTTAATGAAAAATAAAGTTGAGAGGTAACTGTGTCATAGATTAAGGGGAATAAAGTCATCTTTCTATTTGTCTATGAAGATGATGTCTTACTTATATCAAATAATTTTGATAATAAGTAATTATTGTCAAAGTGTTTTGATATGAAATATATAGATGAATTATCTTTTTTCCTAAATATTCAAATTTACATAGACACACCTTGAAACTTGTTTGGTCTTTCTTAAAAGGCATACATAAAGTGTATGTTAGAAAGATTAAATATCAATGCTAGTAAATCTTGTATAAGGGCAATTATTTATAGAGAAATGTTATATTTGGTATAATTTCCAAAGAATGAAGTTGAGGGATCATCCATGAAAGGTTTTTGTATGTTAGTACAATAGGGAGATTGATGCGTGCACTATGTTAGGTATCAAATTTATAATTGGATTTTTAGATAAATAATTGTCTAATCTATGTTTAGATTGTTAGAATGTAGTTAAGTTTTAAGGTACTTGAAGGGGACTTAAAATTATATACCAACGTATAGAATGGCTGAGAACCTTGGCCTTCCAAGTTGTACAGGCTCAGATTTTTCTATATGTCAAGATGATAGAAACTCCACAATAGGTACATCTTTATGCTAGAAGATGGTAATGTATCTTGAAAAAGTATCAAATAGACACTTTTGACCTCTTCTATTTTGCACCTGATTTTGTTGCGTATTATAGACCTATATTATAAACTTTATGATTAAAAAAATCTCACTAGATAACTACATATGGCTGATTCAATTACAAGACCCATATTTTGTATTATGATAATAGTATTATAGTTTAATAACAATGATAAGAATATTACATAGTCTAAACAATTGTCAGTTAAATATTTGACTATTAAACAACTTGCAAAAATGTGTTATTATTGTGGAGTACATTAAGATTGAGAATATGTTAACTGATCCACTAATTAAAGGAATGCATCCTAATGTTTATAAAGGAAATGTTACTAACATGAGTGTGTTCTAGTCCTTTGACACTTTTTATTAGGTTGAATTTTATTTTTCCTCCAATTTTAGTATTTTATTTGATGTAATTCAATTATGTTGTTTATTACATGATGATTGTCATTACAGACTTAGTCATAAGGATTAATATTTTTTTTATGTATAATAAAGATATAAAGTATTAAGATTTGTACCAATATTAAGCAAATAAATCAAATTAGGCCTAAAGGCATAACTGAAGTTACAATTAAGGCTTGTTTCTGTATCTTCATATTAAGGTATCACAAAGAACAAATGAGTTCTTTTGAGATAAAAGGGGAAATAAAGTATTCTTCTCATAAAAGATTTCTCTATTATAGTTTAGAATAATGATGGCAACAGGTCAGTTCGGCTCGTGCCTGAAACTGTGTTCAAATCTAAGCCCATCTTGAAGCCTAATCGAGCTTGAGGCTCTAGATGAATCCAAGCCTGATCGTACTAGAGCCAAGCCTGAATAAATATGTACTTTTAAATTTTTTAAAATTAAAAATGACATCATTTTATTTAAAACGACATCGTTTCACTTAAAAATTTTCAGCTTCAGGTTGGATCAAGATGGGATTGAATCCCAAAATCTCCCAATGCCCAGTTAACTCGAGTTAGGCCAGAACATACTAGACAAGTTTTGCCAAGCTTAGTCTCGAAAAAAGTGAGAGAAGTTGAGACTATTAATATATGATACAGTCATATCATAAAGGTACTATTTTATATCGTCATACTTATAATTCACCATTCATATCAACAAGGTTATTAAATATGAGTGATTATATCATAGCTATATTGCATATTGACATACATTTATGGTATTCTATGATATAGAAAACTTTATTAGACTGAGTGATGAATATTGAGTTACTTTTCAATTAAATTATTTTCTAAAAATGTGAACTAATAAATATTTTCACTAAATTTAATATAAACCTACCTAGGAGTATATCTTAGAGAGCCCATGAAAAAGTTTCAGTCAAACACAAGAAAGTTAAAACAAATGCATAAAAAGAATTAACATATTGATTATAAAGCATCAATAACCAAATTCATTAAGTATTTCAACACCACAAAAAATAATTCTTTAATAAGTTTGAAGTTTAAAGAAGAATAAAGGAAAAAAGCACTCATAACTTTCAAACAATAAAGACATAAAAATTGTCTTCAATTAAAAAGAAATTGATAAGTTACATTATGTTTTTAGCATAATTTTGAGAGTATTTTGATTGTGTTTAGATGATTTTTATATTATTTGGTACGTAATATGATTTATGTCTATTTTTAGCCTTATTCTAGTTCTCTAATGAAAAAGGAACATATTCAGACAATGTTGGGGCCAGGTTGAAAAAGGTTTTATATAATTTTAGAGGAACACAACAATAATATTGGCTGGTATTCAGTAATAAAACAAAAACACTATATCGTATTCCTTAAAAAATTCTCTATATAAAGAGCATTGGTCAAATAGGGACTCAAGTTTCATAGCATGTCCCAAAAATGAACTCATATTTATGAACTTGATGCATGTTTTCATCAACTTTTCCCTCAAATACATAAAAAGTAGTTATTAGCCTAACATTGTCTAAATAAATCATTGTGTTCTAGATCTATTTTAATAGTGATTTGTTATGAAAAATTTTAGAAAGAGGCATTAAAAGACACGATAGACTAATACAAACCTGTGTTGGTCTTATGTTGGTGTTAGACTTTACGAAATTCTAGGATTTTGTGCTATAAAATGATAAAGAGGGTTAAGAGTCAAGGACAAAAAGAAGAGTTGAATTGAAATGTCTTAGAAAAATAAAGGGAGAACCTTAGAGAAAGTTCAATATTCTATCAGGATTCAACAAAGAATATCAAAATTTCAAGATCTATAAGAATTTTTTTGTTTATTATTAGTTTCCTTTATTCTAGTATGAAGTAAATCCTTAGTTAGGGTTATAAAACTTATATGGGATATTTCAATTATTAACATATAATTAGTTATTGCTTAGGTTGAATTTATTTTCTATGATCTTGATCATTGAATATATGATTAACCATCATAAATTCAATCTTAAGGATTGTATAAAGGTCTTAAAGTAGAAGTATAGTTCGTGTACTAATATAGAATAAACACTCTAGATCTAGTGAAAGAAATATCCTGGGCTATTGTAATAACTAATAGATTTACTATTCTTAATGAATTTGATTAGGTTAACTTTCCATCGAGAGGTAGTGACTGTTTAATTAGATATACATATGTGATCTCGAGAGAGAGTATAGATATCTTAGGTTAATCGTTATTTCATCCTTGATAAGTAATCTTCTTAATAATTAAAACTTTTTATAAATGAACCCCCAAAACCCTTGTGTTTTATTGTATTGATTTCTTCTTGATAGTTAGTCACCTTTAGTTACTTAATTAATTTAATTACCTTTTGTAATAACTTTATTGCTTGTATAGGATTAGAATTGACAATTTTCTAAGTCCAACCTGTCCTGGCCCGATTTGACCATGCTTTAAGCCAAACTTGGGCTCGGACACACCGACCCATCCAGATCCAAAACCTAAACCATCTTATTTATGTATAGATGAAATGACATCATTTTACGCGACGTTGTTTTATATTAGATAAAATGACTTCATTTCAATAGATATAATCACACAAAATCGACTCTTCTTCCTTATCCAGCTTTGCTGTAACTTGATTGAAATTAAATTCCTCCTCTCAGCCTCCTCACCTCAAATCCTTACTCCTTACTGGAAAATGTTGTTTATCCTTTAATTTACTCCTTTGTTTAACTGATTTATGTCTTTGGCCCTTTTCAGACCTTGCATCTACCATAGTCGCTACTCCTCTGGTCCCAAAATCTTGCTTGACTCTGCTCACCTTTGCATCAAGTATTTGATGTTTTTATAGCATATATGTAGATATTTTGTTAGATAATAACTTCTATTATGATTCAATGCACAAATGTTAGGCAAATTCAGCTGTAGATTAAAAAAATTAGCTTCCTATTTTTGTTCTATGCATTTTATTAGTTCTGTATGAAGCCTGATTTCCTTGAGCCTTCACTTTCCCCAATTAATGAACATCAGTTAGTTATGTTGTTCCTTCTATCTTCTATAAAGATGCTCCTTTCCTATTATGCTCTCTCGTATAATATTTTTTATTTTTCTTTATTTTTTCTCTTCTTAAATGAATAATCATATGAATATGTCAATGTTGATAACCATTTCAATAGCTGAAATTATTTCAGATTGGCTTTTAAATGTCCTTATAATAATGCTATAAAATTATTATCTGTTGATTAGTTGATTTACTTTGAGAGGAGTTTGGAATATAAGCTTTATATCTAACTACGATATAAGTCATTCATCATTAAGAAATAATCGAGAAAGAAATTTAATTTTTATTGGTTTGTGAAAAGGGAAGGCATGAGATGATTATCATCTCTAAAAAATTATATTTTCTATGTTTGCCATTTCTTTCCATTGACATGTAATATAATACTTATAGGAAGTTTCACATATTTCTTATACCTTCATGAGTTGTAACTTCCATCTCTAATTCCCCTATCAGTTAACAAGTTGTAGTGATGTTATAGGTGCTCACCATATGTATTTTTAGTTTTTACCATATATAGCTGGTATGTGAATGCATACGTTGTTTTTGCAATTTTTAATATTATTTTTATCCTCCCTTAGTTTGAGCTACTTTTAAATGAAGTAAAGTTAAGGATTAGCTTTGGCCAAAACTTTGCTGAAGGAGTATTCTTAATCAAATATAAGGCCAATTCTTTACTACTCTTATTAAAACTTTGAATATGAAGTGGCAAAGAGATGTTGTCATGGTACATATCCTCATTTTCCAGCTCTTTGGACATGTAATCTACTTCTAATGTTTTTGTTATAACATTGAATTCAATTGCAATTTCTTCTGTCTTTTGTCCATATAGTTTATATGTATAAGAATGGGATCAACTCTACCAATACCCTTAATTAGGCATCTTACTCAACTTTTTGTTTGCTAAGCTAAGGCTTGGTTTATCATATATGCATACAAATTGCAATATTGCCTTTTCCAAAATGAATAAGAGAAAGCATTGATAAATTATATAGCTATAGTACTTATTCTTTCTTTTCTTTTCTTTTTTTTATCAGAAGATAGTTATTTAAATTAGTTTAAAAGACCATTACTTAAAGTCATAATATTTAACACATATACTCCACCTTCATCGTAATCATATATTTTTTATCAATAAATCCTTTTCTAATTTTATTCATTAAATTTTACTTATTTAAATTTAAGTCTCATGCTTTAGCTTATCTTTCCTCTATTGAAACTTTCCTGTAAAACCATGCCCAAGATCCTAAGGGATCAAAGAAGTATCTATCTTGCTTATATGCAACTATTGAAATAAAATATCTTTTTATATTTTTACACAATTATTAGTGCATTTTAAATTAAGTGGCAATGGTGAAAGCTAGTAAATAATACCAAATGTATTATTGGAAAGAAAATAGCTAAAGGAGGAAGATACTTATCTAGCTATCCCACTCCCACTAATGAAAGAAAGGTTGATGAGGAGTCTTAGAAAAGCAATATCTGTCGTATAAAGTGAAACATGGAGAGTTACATATAAGGATTGTTCAAAGTGAACCTATTTTCTCATATATGTGATAATATAAATCAAGCCTGAACATGGTGAGAACTAGCTCTTTTGACTCATGTACTCCTATATATGATAATCTTAACATAAATAATAGTTGTTTATTACACTTTTATTATGTTACTTTTATGTTAAATGTTCATTAAAGTGTATGTATATATGTAAAAGTCCATGAATAACTTATATGCTCATATATGTTGATGTTTTAGTTAGATGAATAAATTCTTCTAATCCAGTATTGAATAGTATACCATCAGATAGTTTTAATCTAGTACTATAAGCTAAAGGAACATGTTCATAAGAAGTAATGTTTACAATCACTTCAATAAGACTATATCAATAAAGTGAGTAAAAAAGGTTGAATATAAGTATTGTCACAAGATATTGACCAGAAGTTTTAAAGGTGGGACATTTGAAAAGAGACATGGAATCGTGTAACATGAAAAAGATGATAACATGAAGTCAAACATTTTTGTCCCTAACCTAACAAGATGGAATAATGAAATGACTACCATAAATTATAACAACAATAAATCAAAGTTTTTGATAGCTAAGATGATCGTTGATGATGAACAACTTCTCTCTATTATCGATAACAAAAAATTTAGGATGTTGCTTACCATACTCTAACTGAACTTCAAGATTCCATCTCAGAATTTTGTGAAGAAAGACATTTTCAAGATTATCAACAATAGAAAATATTAAATATATTGTCGAGTATTTACATACTGGTACCTGTCGTAACATATATATGAAAGATTGAAAACTAAAAGAATGAGTATATGGTGGTGATGGCACACTATATTAACAAGGAGTAGACTCTATGCAATCAATAACTAAGGTCAATTATATTATTTAATATTTTTATCATTTATTTATTGATCATATTATAATTAATATTTGTTCATATTTTTAAATGGTAATTTTACTTATAGGTCAATGTTGCATATAAGTGAAAGGTTGATAGTAGATTTCTTAATAGATTGGAACATCAATACGAAGCTGTCAACCGTAAATCTTGAAAAATGTAGCATAAATGACGCGATGATAGAAAAATTGAAGAACAAGTTAAGGGTTAGGAGCTTATTGATTGATGGAAGGTTATTCCATATGTGTTATTTTGTACATATCATAAATTTGACTGTAAAGGATGGGTTGGAGGTGATAAAGGAAGCGATAAAGTCAATATGGAATAGCTTAGAGTATTAAAGTAATACACCTAAAAGAATGAAAAATTTTAAAGAAACATCACGATAACTACACATTTTGTTCATGAAGAAATTATTTTTGGATTATCATACTAGATGGAATTTAACATTTAAGATGTTGGAGTTGGCAACCAAGTATGTTCAGGTGTTTAGTAGGCTACGACAAAGAGATTCTTAGTATGCTGCTTTGTTGATAGAGGAGTAATGGGAGTTGGCTAAAGCACTTTGTGCAAAGTTGGAGATATTTTATAATGCTATTGAGTTATTCTTAGGAACAAAATATCTAACTTCACGCATTTGCTTTAACAACATATGTGAGATCAAACGAGATTTATCTAGTTGGATATTTGATTATAATAAGGTGACCTAGGTTATGGTAGAATAGATGATGGAGAAACTCGATTCTGATTGGTATATAATCGAACCAACTATTATATTCATTTTTGTGTTAAGCTCGACATATAAGATGGAGTGTTTATATTTTTATTGTCAAAATTTATAAGGTAATCAACCTGAAGAACATGTTGATATCATCAGACAATTTTTATATGATTTGTTTAATGATTATTAACAAAGATTAGACAAAGATCAGGATCACCTTAGTTCAGTATCAGCTTTAGTTTCAGCTTCAACTTCATTTAGTGTTCATAATACTAGTATATGTCCTTAATTTTCACAATTCACCAAATAATAGAGGCTATGGCTTCTTTAGAGTTGGACAAATATTTAAAGGCAGGTGTTGTGATTGAAGTTGAAAATGTACAGTTCAATATATTGACACAGTGGAAGACACATGAAAGTGTTTTTTCAATCATGCAACCAATAATGTTAGACCTCTTAGCAATTCTAATATTTATTATTGCTTTGTAGGTTGCTTTTATTATTGGTAGTCAGATAGTTAAATGTCATCGTACTCGACTTCATCCTAATATTGTGAAAGTCCTTATGTTTGCATAAAGATGGTTAACTGTTGAAGAAATTCAGGGTAAACTCTATTCTTTATGGTATGCTAGTTTTGTTTACCTAAATAATTTTAACAATCATATATTATATTATGTTATATTGTCTTTTTATATTGATACGGGTATAGAGACCAATCTTCTAGCGGAAAATTTCTTCGAACAAATATTTATTAATGAAAGTATATTTAATTGTTAATTATCAAATGTTGAATATTCATTTAATGTAATTATTGCATAATTGAGTATAATTTACATAGTAATGTTTCTACATGTAGATAAAATGGTGCAAACTATTGATGATCCTAATTATATAATTAGCAAGTCGCTTTTCTCTGTAGTGGGTTTGCTTTCTTTAATCTTTACTTCTCAATTTATTATTATTTTCATTTGATTGCTTTCGATTTTTTACAATTGAAGATATAAATCTTTACTTATGTTGTTTTATACAGGTTAACAAAGAAAACTTTATACATATGTCTTTTCGCATTAACTCAACTTTAGTTTCTATATCTTTTCCCATTAGCTCAACTTCAGTTTCTAACTAAAATTGACAATTCCCTTTTATATTTTGTTTTCATTTGGATAATAATATCACTATGATACTCTATTGTTTTAACAATACCATGATTTTCATAATAGTATCGTGATATTTATTGCATAGGTAAACTCATAAATTGATATTATTCTTTCAAGTTTTGAATGGACCAAGCAACATTAGTAATTAGTAACCAAAAAAAGAGATAATAATTTAAAGCGACATTAATTTAGAAAAATAAGCAAATAGTTTTTAATTAGTTTTTTTGGTCAAAAGAAAGAAAATAGAATTAACAATATTTTTAATAAAAATAAATTGAATATGGATTCCTTATTATAGTTAGGATAATTTGACAAAAATGTACAATTTAGAAGATTCAAAACTATATTTAAAATTTAAAATTAAGGCTTATAACATTTGGCTTCAATAGGAAATGAATGAGTTACATAACACTTTTGTATATATAAAATGACACATACTAGCTTTTTTTTTTTTTAATGAAAATGAGTTTTAGGATAATAAAGTATGTTATACAAATTTTAAATAATTCTTTTTCTTTTGACTAACATATTTACTAATTGATACGATATATTTTTATTGTATGTTTGAAATTTACATGTAGAAGTTCATTAATATATCTAAAATAATTAGTGATAGTGTTTATATTATTTATAAATTATTTAAAAATATATTAATATTTGTGCTACCTATTACCCACAGGTTCAATTATTTGAAATTTAGTTGAAAACATTTGTTAAAATTATTTAATTTTCAAATTAAATAAAATAATATATCAATTAAAAAATTAAAAAAAGGCGTGGCATGAGCACTTGCCTATGAGGCCCAAAACTGCTATATGTTTTGGGCCTAAGCTCAGTTAATAATTTTCAGGTCAAGCCTAAGCCCCCCGACCCATTGCTAATCATGGCTAAGATTAATAAACTTGGTAATTAATTAGTTTTTGTGGGAATGATAACCTAGATTACTCCAAATTTTGGACTTACTACATTCAATTATGTGCACTTGTAGATTTAATTAAGTTTTTGGTGTCATTGTTAAAGACTATTTTAATTATTGTTTTTATCTTTATCTTTATTTTACTCTTATCTTCTCTCCTTTGCTTTTGGATAGTTAATGTAAGATAGGAGATCCAGATGTTCTAACTTAGATGATCTACTTCTTAATAACCCTAAAAATTGAGTGGACGTGCAAATAAAACAATTCAAGAAGGAGAAGAGAAATGGTTGCAAATAGGATCAATGCTGGAAACATTGACAATGATGTTATTGTTGGAGTTAGGGAGTAGCATCCACCTAGAATTCATATGGGGAATACTCAAATGCCTTTTATTAGTGCTAGTTTCTTATATATTGGGTTTATTCAGATGGAACGAAGTTACAAGGTAAAACAAGTCCATCTTTACTTATTGCTGACTTTTAATGGATTACTTAGGGAAGACATTATCATATTCATTAAGGAGGTTTACATTCATGATACAGACACTTTTTTGTATTTTTTTATAGAAGATAAGCGACACATGAGATATTTTCCTTACTATATGAAAGATGAAAGATCAAGCAAGGAAAATTTTTTTGAAAGGAAAAAATGGCATTAATTAATAGATTAAGAAGGTAGTACAAAATCGGCATAGCTGTGAGGGAATTACCCTACTACTATCCTTAAAGAATCATATAAGGAGGAAGGACAAAAAGGAGAGATATTAGACTAGTGGATCAACCATGAATCATAAATAATTTCAGATGTTTAGGGATGAGAGAATGTTGGTAGTGCAGTGGAGATGCAACTTCTTCACTAGTATTAGCTCTCGGACCTGTCAGAATATGTCTGATTGTAGGGTCTCCAGTGAAGAACTTCGATTTTGAAAAACATCTGAAGTTTCTTTCACTCCATAGTATATATATTCAGAGTCCTAAAGCTAGAATATGTATGAATTTATCATGTTGCGGGCTAACGAACTGAGCTGATAATTAATGAATAATGTCATAAAGATAGTTCCTCTGATTAGTCCATAGACATTTTCTTCGAATGTTTTGCCATATAATATTGTTGAAGGAGCACGTAAAAAAGAGAAGATCTCTTGTTTCTACTTGAACTTGACACATAGGACAATGTTTATCCATGTGCAAATATGGTATTCGATTAGTTTTCATAAGATTTTTCTAAATCGCTAGACAAAGTATGAAAGAGAGTCAGGGAATTACCGCTTTGCTCCAGATGATTATGTGCCAAGCAGCAACGATATTTCTTCTTCTTAGCAGTTCTTTGGTTGCCTTGTTGGTGAGATGATGGATCACTTGGCCTTTCTAATAAAAAATATCTGAAGAGTTTGAGTTTAGTAGGTATATAGGTTGCAGAGGGATCAAGTGAGGTGGGAGCTGCCAGGAGTTATCATGGATGATTGATGTCATTCGAGCATTGAGAGAAAGGGATGAAGATGGGTTGCTGGTTGGGACGAGTGAATCGTTCCCTAACCAGTTATCATACTATAAAGAAATGATTTTGCCATTACTAACTCTGCTTGTGACATCGGGTTGAACCATATCTCTCAATTCTAATAATTGATTTAGGAAATGTGAATGAGAGGTGCTTTTGTTTATTTACTAGATGTATCTTCCCTGCAGGAAATAGGAATGAAGCCACCTAACCCATAATGATCGCTTGTCAATCAAAATCCACTAGAATCATTTGAGAATTAAGGCCTAATTCATAGTTCGAATGGATGAGATGTTTCATCCACCTTGTTTCTTAGGAAGGCATAGTTTAGTCCATTTAACCTTAGCAGTTCCTTTGGATTGATTTGAATGACTCCATAAGAAGTCTTTGAGTAGTGTTTCAATAGCTTTGATGATGTTTTGAGAGAGAAAGATATAGGAACTCCAGTATATATGTAAAGAGTTAAGCACAGATTAGATAAGTTGTAACTTACCCGTATAAGAAAGAGTTTTGTTTACCCATAAGCCAATGCATTTTTTTTTATTTTTTCAATAAGGGGTAAACACTTTAGGTAGTTAAGGTGCCTTGTTGTCATAGGAAGTCCCAAGTACATGAGTGGGGGGGGGGGGGGGGGGGTTATATTATGTATACCTGTATGTTCTGTTATGGATTGTTTGAGATTAGAAGCCCTTTTGGAGATGAGAAAGTTACTTTTAGTGAAGTTAATCAGCAGCCCTAAATAGTTGGTGAAGGTGGCAAGGAACTTCATAGAAGTGTCGACAGAATCCAGCTGAGCTTTACAAAATAGAAGAAGATCATCTACAAAACCAACGTTAGTTAATCCTATTTTTTTACATTTTGAATGATATTTAAATTTGGGATTGTGCTTCACTTCTTGTTGGATGATAGAATTTAGAATTTCCATACTAAAGATGAAAAGATAGGGGGATAAAGGATCCCTCTATCAAAGACATCCTAGTAGCCTTGAAGAACCTGGTTGGGCTACCATTGATGAGCACAGATGATGAAGCTGAGGATATGCATTCTTTCAACCAGTTGATAAAAGTTTGGGGAAATCCGAAAGCCTGAAGCATTGTTTATAGAAAATAATAACTAATGCTGTCAAAAGCCTTGTGAAAGTCTATTTTAATTGTGCAGTTGGGAGAGTGATTCAATCTTGAGTCACCATTGAGTAGCTCTTGAACTATGAGAACATCATCACCAATATGAAGATTATTCATATAAGCACCCTGATTCTCACTGATCAGAGGAGCGATAACATATTTCAATTGGTTAGCAAGGATTTTTGAGATACTTTTATAAAGAAACTTGGTGCATACAATAGGTCTGAATTCTCTAAAAGTGGAAGGGTTAGAAGTTTTGGGTATCAGGCATAGGAAGGTGCGGTTAATTGCTTTAAAGAGCACTCCATTTGTGAAGAATTCTTGGACTACATTATTCACAAAAGGTCCAGTAATGTTCCATGAGTTTTGAAAGAAATAACCATTGAAACCGTTGCGCCTTGGGGCCTTCTTGCCATCCATTTCAAATACAACTTTCTGGATCTCATTGTCATCAACAAGTTTCGTTAAAAAGTCTAGATCCTGAGGAGATACTTGCTTCAAAGAAAGGGAGTTTAGAGTAGTGAATGAAACACCCGAAGTTCTAGATGTACCAAGGAGAGAGCTAAAATAACTTATGGCTTCATCTTGTAAATCATGGAAATTCTAGAGTGGCGAGCCAATTGTGGAAGTGATGGAGTGGATCTAGTTATGATGTTTCCTTGCCAAGATGGAATTGAAAAAGAAACTAGTGCTTTGGTCTCCATCAGTTATCCAATCATTGTTAGAGTAATGAGTTATGGTTGTTGAAGGCAAGCATGTAATTAGAAAGGGAAATTTTCTTAGAATTCAGTAGCATCATGTCAGTGGGCATCAAGGTAAGCTTTAATTAAATATTTTCAAGAACTGATTTGGTGGCTTGAATAATTTTCACAGTAGAACCTTTCATAGCTTATAATAGCTTAAATTCATGTCTAATGAACTTACAAAGCTTTTGCATATAACAATGTTGTTTTATTCCATCACATGGTTGGCTTACTCCTCTATACAAGCTTCATAACATGCAAGATCATAAACTAGGTAATTTTTAAAACGAAAGGGATAATGTATGATATGTTTCTGGAGCAAGTTGTCAATAATGATTAGGGTATAATCCGAAAATAGAGGGTTTTTGAAGTTGGCAAAGCTTTTGGGGAATGTATTTAACAAGATATCATTGACAAGTGCATGAACGAGTTTCTTTCAAATATTCTAAGTAGATGTTTGCTTATTAGATCAAGTGAAGGATTGTCCAATAAATTTTAGATCAATCATTTCGAGTTCATGAACAGTTTTTAACGTCTGTTGAATAATTCTTCAATTTACAGTGGCCCTAAACTTCAGTAGGATAAAGAACTGAGTTGAAATCCCCACATATCAACCATGGTTTTTCCATGTTGCCTCCAATGGTTTGGAGGTTATTCTATAAATATCTTCTCTGAAAGTCGTAATTGTTAGCATAGATGAAGGATGAAGCAATAGTCATATTGGTCTGTAGAAAAAGTAAATTCAGATGTATAGCTTGTTCATTGGTGTCCACCATATTTACCTTTATCTCATCCTTCTTGTAACAAATAATAATTCTTCCAAAAGCATGTGACTATGGTTTGAAAGCACATCCTATTGAGGACCTAGTATCTGCAGCTTGTTCATGTTTTCATATTTGATTTTAGTTTCAAGCAGAGCTACGAGTAGTGCTTTTTTATAAAAGACAAAGTCCCTTAGAGTCAAAAGTTTTGAGGGACAATTTATTCCTCTTATATTCCAAGTGAGGATTGACATATTAGTTGGAAAGGCTAGTGAGGCATTTATGTTTACCCCTTTTGGATAGCCTCCTATTCACTATACTAAATGATTCACTATAAGTTGGTTCCTGGGTGTGGGAATCCTCATTTGATAAGCTAACTGATGGAATTTCAAAAGGTTTAGTGTGGTGTGGAGTGTTAGTTGACTTTTTGGATTCAAGGTTGTGGCTTTTAATGAGTGCCAAAGGTGAACAAACATAGATGATTAGTTCAAGCCTGGGTTCATTCTCCTGGCAGTAACTATGCATATGTGAAGAGTACCCTTTGCAATTTGTTGTGGGAGTTTCCTAGGTTTGAACATCATCCATTAAGCATGTAGCTAATTTCAAAGATTGTGGGGTATCTCTTCCATGGGCAAAAGCAAGGATAAGATCATGACATTATGTTCTTGAGGTTAATCAGTTTCTTCCTAGACGGAGTCATCAAGTCCCATTAGAAGAGGGCTTGCAATTATAAGATATAACAATAGTGTCCTCCCATAATATATTATCTTCACCTAACTGTATGACAGGTATTTCATTTGGGAGTTCTTGACACATATTTAGGCATAACCTATTCTCTTCTTCCTTGTTGTGTTCTCATCCGTACACAACGATTTCCTAATATAACTTGCTAACTAGCTTAACCCCTGGGTAGTCTAATACTCTAGGGGAACATTATGGAAATGGACCCAAAAAGGGACATTATGCACTTTTATGTATGTAAACTGTAAACTAGGCTGCCATCATTGTAAGAAGATAGGCTAGCTGCCTAAGTTCCATGGACCTTCTTCAAGTAGTTTGTGTGCTTCTGAGACAGAGGAGAAGGTAAAAAGGATAAAGCTATCCTCTGAGAGTAAGACATTAGTGAGACCTCTGTCTTTCCATAATTTGTTGGCCCAGTGTTGGATGAGGGGAAAGGCTGGTTGATAGTAAAAAAAAAAACCCAAAAATTGTTAATTCCCAACTCTGGTGCCCTCTTGGAGTGTTACAATCTCTGGACAAACCACAAGTTTATCATCTAGCTCCTGTGGTGGATAGTAGGTAAGAGTGGAGGTAAGTTGGTCCCTGATAACTTGCTTCTATGTTTTTTAGGTATGAGGTCTCGGTGGGATAGGAGAAGAAGGTGAGTATGAGGGGGAAGGGTCAGAGTTGAGGGGTAAAGGTGGGAATTCAGATGGTGTGAGGGTGGTCATATTGCCTGAAAGGAAAGGGGGCAAGTTGACAGTAGGGTGGCGCTGATAGGATAGTCGAAAGAAAACGGTAAAAAATGTAAGGCGAGAAAAGAGATGTGAATGAGAAGTACCAAAAATCCTTAGCAGAAGAACCCAAGGATAACCTGAGATGAGTTAGATGGCAAAGAAATCTAGTAGGGAGAGGAAGCAAATGATTGGAGGAGGATACAATCGAGCAGGGTGGAACAAACAAACCAGAGGAAGTGTTAAAAAGGCTCTCTCTCTAACCCATCTTCTGTTTAGAAGCTATTGATCAAGCAAGGACTTGGTTACTTCTGATTGAGATTTTTTTAGGAGTGGGAATAAGTATATGATGCGATCCTTTACTCGATATACTCCATATAGTGCATTACTTAGCCAATATCCTTATCATCAATATTCTTTGAAATTGTTTATATAATTTTTCTATGAATGTCTTATTCTCATATGTCAAATTTTGGTTGACATTACTGTAAGAGGTACGACATTTATTAGCCCAAGAAAACCTTTTGCACTCCTCCTTATAGATGTTTTAAATAAAAAAATTAAGATTCATTTTCCTCCACATATTTTTAAGGTGTAATTAAAACTTTTAGGGAGTTGTACATTTGTGACATGATATGACCATTCATTATTTCTTGAAGCTTAGTCTCCCTAAAAATTGCTGAAAACCATTGAAACCTTAGCCAACAACTTGCCGAATAAAGTTTTAAAAAGAAAATTAAAAGCTTATTTTTATAAGGTTCAAGCATCTTTATACTTAGCATAACAAATAATGGATTCTAAGTAGGAAGATGTTGTTAAATCAAGCATAGGCAATAGGGAGGCATGCTATCATTGCTATATATGTGGGCATCCTTCCTAAGAATTTATGAATATGGAACATATCTCAAATTATTATAATGTAAACTATATGGCTACCTATAGAGGAACAATTGTTAAGAATGATCTTTTCTCTAATATTTATAATCTAGGTTGGAGAAGTTACCTAAACTTTTCTTGGAAAGAGTAATGAGTTGGAGCCGACAGACCTATTGGACTATTTCGGTTCTAACAAAGACCTCAATTTTGACAACTACCATCTTCAGAGGATAAAGGGGTAGAAGAGATGCTTAAGTAATATATGCCTTCCATTGACTTTGAATTGATAACTTGGGGAGACTGAACTATCATATGGGTCTATTGATAAGGTGGTCCTATCAAATTCTATATTTATTCATAAATTAGAGGTGCTAGCGAACTAATTAGCTAAGATAGTAAGTGAAAGAGGTCAAGGCAAGCTTCCTAATAATATAAAGGTAGATCCAAAAAAGATAGTGTTAGACCTCATACTGAGGAGTGGCAAAACATTTGATATTGCAACCACTAAGAAAAGGAAATGCAAAC
Organism: Erythroxylum longipes; assembly: GCA_027563885.1. Lineage (NCBI taxonomy): Eukaryota > Viridiplantae > Streptophyta > Magnoliopsida > Malpighiales > Erythroxylaceae > Erythroxylum > Erythroxylum longipes. The sequence goes on along the minus strand of JAOQMS010000180.1, from coordinate 7,429,581 downwards.
GATAGATAAGCATAAACATGAGGATGATATGATTAAAGTTCAAGTCCGAACTTGGTGAATAGTGTAACACCGGCTCCTCAACCCTCTGTTATATACTATGCATTTTACACTCTCAGAGGTTAAAAAAGAGTATGGACGAGGAAAATTCAGAGGTTAAAAAAGAGTAAGGATGAGGAAAATTCAGGAAATTCATAGATATTTTCAATAAGTCACATATTAACATCTCATTTAATGAAGTATTAGCTTAAATGCCATTATGTACAAATTTTTTGAAGAAAATCGTCTCCAAAAAAAAACTTGAGGAGTATGCTAAGATACCTTTAACTGTGGAGTGTAGTGTAATTTTGCAAAACAACTTACCTCAAAAGTTAAAGGATCTAAGGAGTTTTATTATTACATGTCATTTTGGAGCTTCTAATATTTATAATCATTATGTGATTTATTTGCAGCTATTAACTTTATGCTTTTATCTCTTTTAGGAAGTTTAGTATAAGAGAACTCAAGCCTACAACTATATCACCCCAACTAGTTAATTTGTCCACCAGATACCCAGGGTAGTGGAACATCTATTTCTTAAAGTAAAAAAAAACTAATTTTTTAGCAAATTTTTTTATAATAGACATGGAGTATAACATTGAGGTTCACATCTTTTTAAGGAGACCATTTATGCCTATTAGAGGGGCACCAATTAATGTGTCAAACGATAAGTTAACATTTATAGTGGACAATAAAAAGCTGGAGTTCAAAAATTTCAAGGCTTTGAAAGGGCCTACCTTTGATTGCATTTATTATAAGATGGACGTTATTGATTCTATTGTGCATGATGACCTAATTAAATTTACTTATGTTAACCCTTTGAAAATATGTTTAGCTTTAGATATAATGAAGAAGAGGAGCATCCTAACCCAGTTGAGTGTGCTTTCAAGTTAAAATGAGAGAACTATAAACTCTGATGTTCTAGTTTTTTTAGAATTTAGGAGAATAAAATTCTAAACCTACCAATTACTAAAGAAGCACCTAATCTTGATATAATGCAATTGCCTTCTCACTTACATCATGCATATTTATAGGAAAATAATACTTATCATGATATTATCTCTTCTTTTATAAGTTCTGTGCAAGAAGATAAGCTACTTATGAAAGCTAATAAGCCCTTGACTAGGAAGAAGAATGTAACATCCTATTATCCCATGTTAAGGGTTAGAACCCTAGAATATTGTACATGAGAGGTTATTGAAAAAAAATAAAAAATTGCATTTCATGCTCATGCATAATATAGCATACAAACATATGTGAATATTAATTTTTTGCACATTAAAATGATTATACATGCATTCATTGACATTTACGGGTATAATTGATTGATAAATGATATTTTGGACATGAATCGTGTTTTATATGTATTGAAAATTGAATTGGTATGTATTAGTATTGATTTAAAATTTTTGGCAAAATTTAGGAAAGTTTTGAAATTGTGAGTATTTTTGGACTAAAAAATGCCGAGTGGCAAGACAATTTGTTTATAGTAGTTGAAATAATAGTCAAATGGCAATGAAAATTTTTATAAATAACATTTGGATTTAATGACATATGTTATTGAAATTTGGAGACAATTGGAGTTGATTGGACTAGTTAAATAAGAGAACCTAATTCAAACCTATAGGGATTGGACATATGGCAAGTGACAAGTGTCACTTGCCAAACCATGTCTTTATCTCACGATTGTTATAATTACTTCAAAGACCATTTAATTGTTTATATTTTTCTTTCTTCTTCTTTGTGGCTTTCTTCCCCTCTTTCACAATTTTAACTCACCAATCTCCATTCATGTTGAACATAACCTCTCATCTTTCACTTGCTACTCTCATCTTGCTCTCTCTTTCATTCTCACTAAATATCGAACCCTACCACCTTGAATGATGATGTATGTGGGTTGTATAAAGAGCTAGGTTTATGTGAGATCTTGAAGAGTTTGAAGATTTTTGAAGCTAAATCAACTAAGTTAATGCTTTAATCTTCATGAGTAGTGGTAGATGAAACTAATATGATGGATGATTTGAGATTTGATGATTGATTATGAGTTTTTATATATGTGCTTTTAACATGGATGTAATGTAATAATAAAGAGATCATGCTCTAAATTGTAGTGAGTTAATATTATTCATGAATTGTTTGGTAAATGAATCAATTATGATAATGAGTTATGAGATGTTTGATTTTGAAAAAGGAACTTTGAAATATGATGAGGTGTGAATGAAGTGGTAAAAAGAGTTATGTATTACTTTGTGTTAAGATGAATGATAATTCATGAGTTTAGAGTTAATAAGAATGAGTATGATGATGTCTTGAATTGAAATGAATTAAGATGATATTTAGAAGTGAAATAAAGATGAGAATTGGAGTTGAATATGTGTAGAAATTTAAAGTTGAAAGTGTATAAGAATATGTTCTGTTTTTGGTGTTTATGATCAATCATAGTTTTTGATTTATGAAAGTATGATATTGAGCTGAAATGGAGTTATGAATGAAGAGGAAATGATGGTGTATTAAGCCAAAAAGGATGACTAGGTATAAGAGATGATAAAAGTAGGTTGGATGAGTTAGAAGAAGTTGTAAAAATTGGAGAAGTTGCTGAGATTCTTCTGCTGGAAGCATCCCACGATCATGGGAATGCTTAACGAAGGCAGAAAATTTTCTTCCAACAAATCCCACAATCGTGGGAATTGGTTAAACATAAAAAATGCATCTTTTAAGCATGGTTTGCAACCACAAATAATTAGGTACTTTCATGTGACGCTTTTAGGCTTGAATTGAGCCTAGGATAATGTTTGAATAAGTGATAAAATGAGTGTTATGTTTAAGGTGATGATTGAGGATAGAACTTAAGAATAAATTGTTATA
>JAOQMS010000180.1:7400886-7422855 GCA_027563885.1 Erythroxylum longipes | reverse complement strand
TAGAGATTGTGTAAAAGAATTAAAGAAAAAGTATAATATGTATATATAGTCATTATAGATTCAATCTTAGAGATTGTGTAAAAGAATTAAAGAAAAAGTATAATATGTATATATAGTCATTATAGATTCAATCTTAGAGATTGTATAAAGGAATTAAAGAAGTATAATAATAAGTATATTAAAAGAATAGAAAGTCTAGATCTAGTGAAAGAGATATCTTAGACTATTTAATAACTAATAGATTAAATATTCTTAATAAAATTAATTAGTTTAATTGTACATCGAGAGTTGGTAATTGATTAATTATATATAAATGTATAACCTCAAGAGAGGGTATAGATATCTTAGGTTAATTGTTATTTTAACCTTAATAACTAATCTTTCTTGATAATTGGAATTCCTTATAAATGAATCCTAAAGCCTTGACATTTTATTATATTGCTTTCTTCTTGAGAGTTAATGACCTTGCTTTAGTTCGTTAAGTAATTTAATTAACTATCACAAAATCTTGTTTAAATTAATTTACTACTTTATTAGGATTAGCAAACGTAAAAATTAATTAGTCTTCATGTTAACAATGACCTGTAATGCTCCATACCTAAAACTTGCTAAATTCGATTATATGCACTTGCATATTTGACTTATCAGGAAAAAAACTAAAATTTTGACTAGACACAGCCTGGGACATGTCCATGGGCTAACTTGTGTTGGTTATGATTTTTTTTAATGCCAATAGGTATGGTGTAAGACAAGCTCATATATAAGACTGTGGATCTCTCTATAACTTTGTGATGTTAGACTTAGTCTTTGATATGTTGGTACTTGAGACCATGGATCCCTTTATAACTCTTTCAAAATTGAACATAATATGGGACATGCCCATGCATTATCACATATTGAACCAGAGATGAATATTTTTCCTCTAAACTTTCTCTAATTCTATCTTTTGTAATTGGACCAATCCTGTATGCAATGGATCTCATTTTTTGGCTATTTGTGCTTATACCATACCCCCATTCTTCAAAAGGATTTATCCTTAAATGGCAACTTGCATTAAAAGTAAAATAAGCATTTTTTTGTAAAAAGGTACAATTATGGGCTAATTAGTATAAAGAACAATGTTGATATTACTCTCCTTTTCACCTTCTTACTCTTATTTTGTTCATTCTCTCTTTTTAATCTTAGTTGGCTGTCATAGACTTGCTTAGGTATTAAAAGTAAAAAAGTAATGGGTTTTCATCATTCATGAATGTGTATCGATTTTTGAAGTGTTCATGTGCAATCTTTCTATTATATTGCCTCAAATTTTCCTTATAACATGTGACCAGCTTATATAGATATGACATCACATAGTACCTCATCTTAATACCTTTTAATAAAGTAAATCCTTATCTACTTGTTAACTTTGATCTTCTAGCATTCATTAATCCATTGAAACTTGTGTGACTTTAGATGCTTTATAGTAGGCAAACCTAACTTTTTCATATGAGTAGTGATAACCACATCAGTGAAATTTTCTTCATCAATAATCATACTACATACCTTGTTATAAACATGGCATCTAATAGAAAAGATGTTCTTCCTCTACAGCACTACTTTTTTTCCTTTTTCTAACAACTATGTGAATAGTTATTATAAACGACATAAAAACGAAGGAATTGAACAAATAAAAAAGCTTAACACGATAAGAAATATAGATAAACCCTAAAACAAGATGGTAACATAATTTGGTCTTTTTAACTAAAACTTTAGAAACAAGAATATGAAGTTTTAGAATAAAATGAATCACAAAGAATATGATTTTTTTAAATAGAGGAATATGTTGACGTTTAAATGATATGAAAATAAAGATGAAATGATAACCACACCTAGTTTACAGTCCAGCTCTAATACCAATTGATATGAACCCATTTAGGAATTTACACTAGAGAAGTTACGACCAAATTTAAATCACACATAAGAAAACTAAAATAGATGTATAAAAAGTTGACCTATTAAGCATAAAGAATTAAAAACCAAATTTATTAAGTATTTGAATGCCATAAATAAAGAATTATATGATAAGTTTGAAGTTTAATAAAAAAAACAAACAAAAGACGCATCCATGACTATTAAATAACAAAGATATCAAATTTGACTTCAATTGGAAAGAAGTATGCCTTCAATACAAAATTTAAAAAAAACTAGGGTTTTAAGTAGCATGACCTGAGATACGATTGTAGGTTAAACTATTTTGGTTACAAACTTTTTAACATCAGTGGGCATATTCTCGAACAAAATCATATATGAAACTTTAGATCTCTTTGTAACTTCACAAAATTAGATATGGCTTGACACACCTATGCTTGACATCGTGGATCTTTTTGTAGCTTGATGAAATAGGACATAATATGGAACATGGCCATATATGATCCCATATTCATCCACAGATGAATGTTTTTCCTTCTCCAACTTTATTTGCCTGAGCCCGACCTAGCTCAAAGCCCGATGGGTAATGCAAAACAACGCCATTTTACTTTTTTTAAAAAATAAAATTCGAGCCCGACCCTGCTCATTGTCGTCCCTACTTTTATAATTGACTCCAACCTCCATACAATGGATCCACTTTTTTTTTTTACTAGTTATGCTTACATAAAAATCTCTTCTTAACTCAAACGAATTTGTTTACAAAAGTAACAATAACTAAAATTGATTAAATTTTGCAAACCAAACACACTAGAAGATGCATACCAAAAGGCTTTAGACGTGAAAATTTTAATAAAAATTCGTATATGATTGCATAATTCAATTTAGACTATATTCACAAACTATATCAACAAGTAGTAATATTAGATCTCAAAGTTTACGTTTTATACTTACAGGATTTGATGAGAATGATTGTATTATTGCAGTTGGATGCATGTTGTTTACTAATGGGAATAATAACAATTGGAGATGCATTGGTATTTTTCACACTTTCATTAAGAGTAGGGATATGAAGTGTAAGCTAGTGATAGATGGAGGTAGCTCAATGATTGTTGTTTTTAAAAGCGTAGTTCATTTATTAAAATTGAAACTAAAACGCATCCACATCCATTTAAGGTAGTATGGGTGATTGAACCACATTACATATGTCTAGCTTCTGTTCTGATGGGAGATTATAAAGATGACATATATTGTAATGTTTTGCCTATGTATATCGCTCATATTATTTTAGGATACCTTTAATATTGACAAATTTAGTTGAGAAAATACTTACTCATTTAAGCATAAGAGAAAGAATGTTATTTTGAGACCTATTAAGCCCAAAAAAATAAAGGTAAACCCGACACTTGTAAAAAAAAAAAAGTAAAGTAATTTGCTTAACTTAAGTCTTATTAATTCTAAAAAAAAGGTTCTAAACTTGATAAAAATTTTGCACAATGTATCCATGACTTACATATTCAGATTAGGCAAAAGATTGCATTAAGTGATGAAAAGTATATATTTGTTATTGATCTGCATCATAGGTCCACGAACTTTCATGTTGATTACCTTGTCATGGTTCACATTCATCTAACAAAGATCCCAAAATATTTTCTAAAGAAACTTCAGTAGTCCTCACACTATCATCCACAAACTTAGATTTAATGCATACTTGTTGGATTTGTCAAATGAAATGGTTTTGTTTTTACTATAGAGGATTTGATACCTCGTAGAGAAAGTTTTGAACCTTATGCATTACCTTTTAGTGTCTTTGCATATGGAGTTGGCAAAGGTATGCCTTTAATATCTTCACTATAACAACTTGAAGAAATCGATGAGACTCTTCTTGATGATAGTTTGTGACTTTAAAACAAGGTAGTTTCATCGCTTTTTTGTCAAATAAAATGGTCGTCCTAATTTTGATGCTAATTGGATTAAAGAGAAAGAAATTTGCCATTTAAATTCATTCTTATTAGATTTGTATCTTTTATCTCATTTTTTAGAATCAAATATTTTTAGTCCAAAAAGAATGACACGGAGAATGGAAAATTTTTACTTCAAATCCTATATGGAACATCAAACTCAAGTTCAAATAGTATCTAATATTATTGTGTTAATATCACCCGGGCTACTCCTGGTCAGATGATTTGAGGAATACCAAGTCTCGTGCTTCACATACTGTTATCTGGTTATAGTTTTGAGATCATACTATTCCAGTTTTGAACTTTGAATGATTTCTTTTACTTTTGGACAGGATGTGGAAAGGATATTTCTTATACTTCTCGTGACCAAGTTGTTTTTTTAGCTACATATAAAGTTGATTTGGTTCAGATCATCATAAAATTTCAAACTTTTAATCATTCCAGAACATACAGTGGTATATAACATCAAACTAATATGAAACCTAATTACACAGACACCAATCCTACTACGTTCTATGATGTCTTTGGTTCGCACGCAAACCCCAAGAATTGCAATGAAGAAACTTTATCGAGGGCTTTGTTCGGATGTGTAACATCCTTATATCATGCTTCCAGATTTCTCTCTCTTATCAAAATTGTGAATGCATTGAAATGCGCTACTTAGTACTTGCATAATACATAATAAGAAGATTGCCTTGCAATAATCGGAAATAGGCAAGCAGGAGAGACCCACTTAAGCGTGTAGCTAGGTGCCAATCTTGTTTGAACAATGATAAAAAGAGACCTCAGTGATTGCTTTGGCCTCTCTAGTCTAGTCTCTTCAGGAAAAACAAATGAGAAGGGCTCACAATCTTTGACCACTTCCTGAATCTTTCTACACATATTGCCATCTCTTTTGGCTCGTAGTTTCATGTGGGAACCAAAGTTTTGGATTATAGAAGGCACTCTAGATAATTATGAATGCCTCTCCACATATCATATTTGTCTTAACGATAATGAAAATTGACACGGTCAAAACACAATAACACAAATTGAGCAATCTTTTCTTCCACAAGTTTATCTTTTAGTCCATTGTTGATCATTTCTAATATGGGAAATGAATAATTGCTTGTGGACCGGGATGGACCAATTTTTTAGGTTATAGAACAAAGTATTGGCAAATCCAAGTAGTGAATATCATATGAACACATGAATATAGACAAGTCTACTCTCAGATAATAGTGCATAGAACAAAGCGAGTTATTGAGTAAAAACTTGCAAGAGGTGCTTGAGAATCACGTGGTGTCATCTGTTTCTTCTATTGTATATTGGTACAAAAGACCATCCTTTTATACCATACATTATCAAGGCAAATTAGACCTAGAAAGCTTGATGTAGTTATTAATCATCTGAATTCAGGCTCGTTATAGTAAAGGTCTTTTTGGCGTAATGAATCAAGTACCTCGCCAACCACCATTGGCAAAAGCATGCTTAGACACATAATAAACTAAGAAAAAAAATTAAACCTTTTGTTTGAATGCTCAAAGATGAAAATCCATCTAAGGTTCCTTCCTTTTCCTCCTTTCCTTTCGGCTATTTTCCCAATACTCCAGCGACCAAAACTTGATAGTAAGTGGCCGAAGTTGCTTAGTGTGACAGCAATATTCGCATTATCCCTTATTTGTGCCACAGCAATTACTTCTGCTCAAGAAAAAGAATTAATATTTTGGTGCACAATTGGAACTTTCATGATGGGATTAGGCTAATGTAACATTAAACAACACATGGAGTTTTACAATTATTTCGACTAAGTGGAAGAGCATTTGATTGATTGGCCGAGAATTTCGGCCTTTTATGTGCCTAACTGTGACAACGAGATGAAACAATTGTGTCAGATTCTTTGATAGGAAAACCATTTGCCGCTCTTAAATGGCTATTATATTCCTTTCTGGATAGATCTCCAATCACCATCTTAAACCTGATAAGAAGACGAAAAAAGATGGCAATTTACTTGTTGCCTTCAAGAACTACATCACCTTTTACTTTCCCGAAGGAAAAATAGTAAACAAATTTGATATCAAGTAGAGACCATGCCTACACTAGACTTTAGATACATGTATCTATAACATTAATTATAAACATTACTATTTTGTTCAATTCGTTATTTCGTTAATACAACACCACCTTGGGTTAAGAGGGTGAGGAGGGGCAGGGCAAAGCAAAGAAACGAAAAGAACAGGTAAGTCCAGAAGGGTATGCTCTAGTGACTTTGTTCACTTCCATACAGAAAGCATATTTCGTAGACATACTTTCTTGTGCCACTAAAAATCACTTTTTCTTACACATGGAAGACAATTCCGTATGTCATTGGCAGTAGCAGCTTGTTGTGGCAGTGATTAAATCTTCTTCTAACAAGCCTCTTATATCCAATAATTAGTTGATTACAGGTCAAGATAACTTACAACTCAGCTCTAAGAATCTAACTTTAATTTTCAAATCTTCCATGTAACGGAAACAAAAGCGCCTAAATAACTTTGATAAGGAAAAACAATACCTAAACTAACATAGCAATTGACATACAACAATCAAATAGCCATTAGGGGGGTCAGCATTCCTTTGAAACATCAAACTGCAATTGTCCATAAGCTCCTATTGACCAAATTGTTACTCGAAGCATCATAAGAAAACCAAATTAGTGTTTTGAAAGAACCATAAATCAATATCAAACAGAGAACAAAGAAGCTAAAAGGAAAGAGGCACGTTGTATTCCTTTTGGAGGTGAATAGGGGTCACCTACTCGTTAATTTAGATCAATTATGTAACCTTGTGCCACAAATTGCCGTTGACTTTTGATTTTACTGCCCTATTTCCCTCTTCTGTAACTCATGACAACTATGTTAGGAGAAACTGGTCCCCCAGGGACCATGACCTAAAAAGGAGTTTAAAAATAAAAAAGATCATGAGCATGCAGCCGGACAACTACTTTGCACTTTCTATAGCAGCCATGTTCTTGTAATCTAAATGGACTTCTTTAATTTATTTGAAGGAGGGTCTCAATACAATTTAAGCAGAACATTCAATTGAGGCAGTTCTATAATAAATATTCAGTTGTCTAGGCATGGAGTTGTAGCAATCTTTAGGGCGTGTTATATTTACAATGCAGTGAAAGTAACAAGCGATTATCAGTATTAAACTTCAAACAACTCAAGAAGGGTTAAATTTGAGAAATGTTTTTCTTATTCAGACTTGAACACTATACCTGGCTCTTAATAGATTATCGCCCAAATATCTAAGATCAAAGTTTTGTTAGTTCAACCTCGAACTTACAAGGTTGTTTTAATGATGAAAGAAGTTCAGATTATGATAAGAACAAAATGAGTTTATGATGATGCCTTGGAGTTGGATGGTTATTTCATAAGGATTAATGAATTTTGTTGAAACAATCAATAGGCTTAGTGTTAGACCCCTAAGTCCGAGATAGTAGAATTGTGCGACATTGGCGAGCCTTGATCAATATTTGAAATACAGAACAATGGAACAAGGCAAAGACTTGCAAGGAGGCAAGAAGAAAAAGACGCAATGTCAAGCGTTGGCATGCATTGGTGCACAATGGTAGAAATCTTTGACGAGATACAAGATTTGGATATAAGATCAAAAAAGGCTTGAGATGGACATCAGGTGGAAGGTTAGCTGGATCACATGCATGACGGCATGCGAAAACTCCAAGGTGACTTAGCACGTTAGATCAAGCTTAGTGCGAGTTTTACTAGAGTTTCAGATGTTGTACAAGTTGACTTGATTAAGGCCGGGTTCTTAATGAACTAAGGACTTAGTGTGTGCTCAAATGGACAGACCATGACTAATAGAATTGGCATGGGAAAGCATTGGATGGACCAATATACTATTGGCTTGGAAAACTCATCATCAACGGATAAAGATGAGGAGATCTTGGATGATATGACAGATAAGATCACAGTGGTGATAAAAGCAAACAAACACAAGAGGGGGGTGAATAGTGAGTGTTAAAATTTTTCTCAACTTCTTTTAATTCGTCTAATAAACATATCCTAGTTAAAACAATAGGAGCATGTCATACGATAAAGCCTTTTTAAACGACAGGAGCTTCTTAGTCAAAGGAACCTTTTGTGGAATAGAACCCTGCTTAAACGAAACGAGCGTACTAAATGATAAATCTTGTTAAAACAATTTTAAAACAAAAGGCTCTTGTTAAAACTGAAAGGAACCTCTTGCAAGTTAAAACAGAAGGAGCCTTTTATAAAGGTGAAGGAGCCTTTTAAAAACGACACACATACAATATAATGCGGAAATTTAAAAGTTAAAGAGAGAAGAAAGATGTGGTTGATTTATATTGGTTCGGTTTACAACCCAAGCTTACGTCTAGTCCCCAAGTATTCAACTTAAGTGTTTCACTATAAAAACTGAGTATTAAATTTAACAAGCCTCTCTAAGCTCACAGGTACATATTTTTTAAGGTTCTCCATCTTTTCACACACGAAGTGTGTAACAAGCTTCTAAAAAGCTCACAGAAAAACAAAATAACAGTTTCTCTCTTGATATAGTGGTTTTACTTTCTAAAGCACGATAATAATGATATGATTATCAAGAATATAGATGCTATTCAAACTGTTTCGACAATCTGAATATGTTCGTTCTGCTTCATAAGTGTTGTTGCTCTTCCTTGAATAGTCAACTTCTTCAACTAGTCGTTACTTCACTCACATCTTTAGTCAACTGGATGGATTTAATCTTGAATAACTTCAATGTCATCTTTGCCAAAAATCTTCCAGTAATCATGGAACTTAATATATGACCTTCATAATTAGTAGGATCCTTTCGGATAAGCCATTTTTAATAAGGTAAGTTCATAAAGAAGGTTTATGTAAGAAAGAAAGTGTATTTCTTATGATTTTATTTCCTTTTTGATAAATAGACCGTTAATTTTACAAGGAAATAAATCTAATTTGAATTTTGAAATATTATACAGTTATTATCAAAATCATTAAATATAAACCTTGAGCTAACAATCTCTCCTTTTTTTTATGATGACAAGCAATAATAGATATATTTTTCAAAATTCAAAGAGATAATAAACGATTTCGCAAGTTACCCGAGACTTTTATATGTTTAGTCATAATTAGTAGGAGCCTGTCTCTTAAGAAAGGAACCTATCATTTATATATCACAGATTCTTACAATTTCAACAGCATAATCAATCACATATATATTCGAGCAACATTGAGAAATATGCATTTAGAAATATATCATCATATATGCAAAAAAATAAAATATGCAAAAATATATCATATAAACTCTCCCCCTTTGTCATTATCAAAAATAAAGGAGTATAGGGAGGAAATAAAATAGAATGAAATAGAGGAAAAGAGTAAATGATGTATCAAACAAAACCATCAATATAAATAAGCCAAGCAGAAAGCAAGTATCAATAGAGTTATTGAAGAGATTTAAGGATTCTTCTGAACAAAATCTGCATGTCAAGAAGTTGATTCTGCATGTTGTCTATTTGTTCTCACATTTGATCTTAATTAGCTTGAATGTTCTTTAACTGTTGTTGGAGATTTGCACTATTTTCATTTTAAAGAGGAACATTAGCTAATTGATTTGGAGAAGAACCTACGATTTTTGCTTCTATTTCAGATTCCTTTTCCACCCAAACATTATTTTGCAATTTGTATCTGAACTGGTAAGGAATAGAAGGGTGGAACTTGGTTGGTGCATACCAAATCAAATTTGCAAAAGGTACTCCATAATGGTTGAAAATTTTGGTGAGCAACATTCCATGAAGTAGACAACCAGTTGTATTCTTGTGATTCCCTTTATCCACCATAAACCTTAAGATCATTGTAGAGAGATTCATTTTGTTTCCTTTTAGCAAATTATACACTACATAAGTGTCTGGAAAACTAAACCTTTCAATAAAACTACTCCTACGGAAAATAGAAGTATCTGATAACAATGGAAAGCATCATGGTAGTAAGTCAAATTGTCTGCTCCAAGGTCTCCCATCTTGGGTATTTTTAGCATTAAGGTAGATGGATTTAACTTCTCCCAAATCCAGATCATCAATATCCCATTTATGACAAAGAAAATCATTTCTCCCTATTGGAGCTATGTCCAGTATATCTCCTAAAATCTCTTCAGAAATTAGAATATCGCTTTCACATAGCCATGAAACAATGGCTAGCTTTCCATCAATTACTTCCTTTCTCATATGTGTGTAGAATGCCCTGACTAGCTCATTATACACTGTCTCATCTAATTTCATGGAATTTTCCCAACCAATTGCAACAAAGTAAGGAGAGATAGGTATACCTATGTTATCAAACATCATGGGAGGTAAGACTCTCCTAACAACCACCTTTCTTTTCTTTTACTGCATTTTATATCGAACTTCAGCTTCCATTGATTGAAACATTTGTTGTGGTATTAATATCTTTCCTTTTTGTGAAGCCATTTTTATCTTCTTTGCTTTGTTTTCTTTAGGAATCATCTTTTCATGAAACAACTCATTTCTATCAATGGAGTTCTTGATAGTTTCTTTAGTCAACTGCTTTTCCTTTCTTTGTTTCTTCCCTTTTCTTTTTCTGGATAGTTCTTCATCTTTTTTTTCAGCATCAGTGGTTTCTTTCTATTCATAAAATTTCTCAACTTACTTTGCAAGACTTCCTTTGGTTCATGGTTGTCTGATCAACTGAGAATGTTCTTCATCTGAATCATCATCATTTATGACCCAGCGTACTTCAGATACTTGGGGTTCAGTAACATGTGCTTCACCTTGACTATCAGTAGAAGTTGGAGTTTTCTTTTGTCCTTTTGATCTTTTGAGTACATATGTAATCTTGTTCTATTAAACCGAGAGAAGCCTTCTAAAACAAAGGGGCTTGCTAAACCAAGAGAGAGTTTCTAAGGGATTAGAATAGAAGGATCTTGCTAAAAAATGCAAAGAAAGTAGCAGAGAATATTTATGCAGAAATAATATCAGAGAGTTTACACATTCCAAGCTCTTTTCTTAACATGCAAAATCTATCTTTAGAGAGTGGCTCGGTGAAAATGTCAGCTACTTGATTTTCAGTACTAAAATACAAAAGATTAATGGTTCCTTCTAAAACATGATCTCTAAAAAATGATGCACAGGGTTTTTAGAAAGATTTATAGCACTTTTATTATCACATAATATAGAAATATGAGAAAAGTTTAAAGAAAAATCCTACAGTTAATACTTCATCCATAAGATTTGAGCAAAACAACACGCAGCTACTATGTATTTCGCTTAAGTCGTTAAAAGCACTATGCAATTTTGCTTCTTGCAGGACCAAGATACTAGACATCCTCCAAGAAATTGACAGTGACCACTTGTTCTTTTTCGATCGACTTTATCACCTATATAATCTGCATCACAATAGACCACTATGTCAAATGAATCAGTTTTTGGATACCATAGTCCAAAGTTCATAATTCCTTGGAGATATCGAAAGATTCTTTTGACTGCTTGAAGGTGGCTTTCTTTTGGATTTGATTGAAAGCGTGCAAAAAGACACTTCCTAAGCATAATGTTTTGGTCTTGACCTTGTAAGATATAATAGTGATCCAATCATTCCTCTATACTTTGTCTCATCCGTAGCTTTGCCTTCTTCACCTTTATCAAGTTTAGTTCCAGTATACATAGGAGTACCCATCAGTTTGGCATTTTCAAAATGATATTTCTTGATGAGTTTCTTTGTGTATTTGTCTTAGCTAATAAAGATTCCTTTTTCTGTTTGTCTGATTTGTAATCTGAGAAAGAATGATAATTCTCCCTTCATGCTCATTTCAAACTCTCCCTGCATTAATGCTAAGAATTCTTTATAGAAGGATGGATTAGTAGCACCAAATATTATGTCATCAATATATATTTGCAATATGAGTAAATCATTCTCCTTTCTTTTAATAAATAAGGTTTTATCGACCTTTCCTCTTTCAAAGTTATTCTTAAGCAAAATGTTATTTAACCTCTCATACCATGCTCGAGGAGCCTGCTTTAGACCATACAGAGCTTTGGATAACTTCATCACGTAATTCAGATGATTTTTATCTTTAAAACCTACGAGTTGCTTAACAAATACTTCTTCGTTAATGTAACCATTTAAGAATGCACTTTTAACCTCTATTTGGAATAACTTTAAGTTTCTATAGCATGCAAAGGCAAGGAAAATTCTAATTGATTCCAATCTAGCAACAAGTGTATAAGTTTCATCAAAATTAATACTTTCTTATTGATTGTAACCTTGAGCTATAAGTCTAGCTTTGTTTCTTACCACCTTACCATTTTCGTCAAGTTTGTTTTGACATAACCACCGAGTATCAATGATTGACTTGTTTTGAGGACGAGGTACTAGATTCTAGACTTTATTTTTGTAAAATTAATTTAATTCGTATTTCGTGGCTAATTCCCAGTTTTCTTCAGTAAGGGCTTCTTCAACGATCTTTGGTTCTATTTATGAGATGAGAGTTGCAAAGTTAATCTTGAACGATGATATTTTTCTTAAACTTTCAGAGGGATCTCCAAGAATATATTGATGTGTATCAAGACCTTCCCATTCTCTCGATATTTTTTATTGCATAGGCTGCTACTAAGATGAAGGAGCCTGCTCTGTTCTAGCTTCAGATGGGCTCTTTCTATTTTGTAATTATGAGGGAATTATTGATGTAGTTTGATTCTCTGATGTATTTTTAGGAATCAAAAGATGCTCTTCATCATCTGAATCAGCTGCTATTGTCGGGTAATGCTTCATAAAATACCACATATATTGATTCTTCTATCTTCTTTGTTCTTTTATTATATACTTTGAATCCTTTACTAGCAGTACTTTATCTTAGAAAAATAGCTTTATCTGATCTCACATCAAACTTTCTAAGGTTGTCTTTTCCATTGTTTAAAACGAAACACTTGTAGCCAAAAGCTTGAAAGTAAGCAACATTTGGTTTGCTTCCTTTCCACAGCTCATAGGGAGCCTTTTTCAAAATGGGTTTTATAAGACATCTGTTAAGAACATAGCATGCTGTGGATTCTACTTCTGTCCAGTATCCATGAAGTAGTTCACTTTCACACAGTATGGTCCTGGTCATATCAACCAAAGTTCTATTCTTTCTCTTTACAACTCCATTTTGTTGAGGCGTCATTAGATAAGAGAAGTTGTGAATTATACCATTGATGTCACAAAATTCTTCAAATTTTCTGTTATCAAATTCTCCTCAATGATTGCTTTGAATTGGAGTGATGCAGTACCCTTTTTTTATCTGAAATTTATAGCAAAACTTCTCAAACACTTCAAAAGCATCATCCTTATTTGATAAGAATTAAACCTATGTAAATCTGGAGTAATCATCTACTAGAATAAAATTGTATTGTTTACCACCAAAACTTTTAGTCCTAGTGGGACCAAATAAATTCATGTGCACAAGTTCAAGTGGCCGGCTAGTAGACACTATAGTTTTGGAAGGAAAATTGATCTGACTTGTTTACCTTTTAAATAAGCCTCATAAACCTGATTGCTTTCAAACTTTAAGGTCGGTAGTCCTCTTACTAACTTGTTTTTGGACAATTTTGATAGAATTCTCACGCTAGCATGTCCGAATCTCTTGTGTCAGAAAAATGAATCATTTTCTAAAGAGATAAAACACTTAACATTTTGTAAGGACATGTCTTCTAGTTGAGAACAATATATGTTCTGATTTCTAGGAACAATAAACACAATATTATTATTATTAATATCAACAATTTCATAATGAGATGCATAGAAAATGAATTTGTAACTTTTGTCACATAATTGACTCACACTCAACAGATTTAAAATCATCAACAAAGCGAACATTATCAACGGAGGTAGAGTTAGAATTATCAATTTTACCAACTCCGGTGACCTTTGCTTTATTTTTGTCTACAAAGACAACATTACCTTCGTCTTTCCTTTCAATATAGTTGAAATGCAATATTTCACCTGTCATGTGTCTCGAACAATCGCTATCAACTATCCATTGATTTTCTCTTGTCTCTATTTTAACACATATCTGTAAAAAATATTATCTCATTTTAGGTACCCAATTTTTTCTAGGCCCTTTGGGTTAGTATTTTGACCTTTTGATCTCTAAACATACATTTGAGATAATTTCTTTTTAGGAAAATTACAAGAATGACTAATATGACCATGTTTACCACAGCAATCGCACCAAACAGATGAATGATAATTACTATGATTTTTGCCACTTGGCAGGTTCTTGCTGTTTTGGCTATAACTGCTACTGGATTTAACAAAGAAGTTTTTGTATGGCTTGATATTGTCATTTTCATTGTATCCTATTCCGGCCTTATTAAAAGTGCATTTATCGCTATTAAGCAATGCATCAAGATTCTTCCTTCTATCAACGAAATTTTCCAAGTCCTTCTCTAGATATAAAATCTTTCCAACATTTTTCTGCTTTTGAAGTTCTAAGATGGCGATTTTTTCTTCTAACTATTTTACCTTATCATAATCATTTTTTATCAGCGTATTTTCCAACGTAGCTACTCTTTCTTCCAGAGCTTCCTTTTCAGAAATATTTTGTTGATATTCAATCTTAAGAGACATTTTTTTTGTCACCAAATTTTCATTCACATATTTTAATGATTTAACCTTACTCTTCAGAGAAGTATCATTACTTTTGGACTTCTCAACTTCTTTGAAATACTTTACCGTCAACCTTTTTTACTAATCATATAATTTATGATATGCATTTTTCAATTCATCAACTTCAATATTCGAGTCAGAGTAATATAACTCATCGTCTCCTGATTCAGCAATGAAGCAAATGTTGCTGACTTCTTCTGGTTCTTCTTCTTCAAAGTTTTTAGAATCCTCATCTGACCAGGCTGTAGTCATCGCTTGCTTTCTAGATTTTCTATTCTCTGACTTGTCCTTTTGAAGAAGAGGACATTCTGGTTTTGTGTATCTAGGCTTCTTGCAATTATAGCATATGATTTGATTGTTTTGTGTATTGCTATTGTTGCTGCTGCCTTTTGATATGAACCTATTGTTTTTGGCTTTCTTGTTTCCTTCTCTTTTTTTCATCAACTTCTTTTATAGAAGTGGGCAGATTTTCTGACCATAAAGTCGAACTCGTCATCTCCATCTATTTGCAACTCAGTGTCACTTTTATCACC
Organism: Erythroxylum longipes; assembly: GCA_027563885.1. Taxonomy (NCBI): domain Eukaryota; kingdom Viridiplantae; phylum Streptophyta; class Magnoliopsida; order Malpighiales; family Erythroxylaceae; genus Erythroxylum; species Erythroxylum longipes. The sequence continues at coordinate 7,407,795 of JAOQMS010000180.1, read as the reverse complement.
GTTTGATTCGTCAGTTGCTTTAAATGTCATTCCTTTTCTATAGGAAGATCCTTCATCTTGCCTAAGCTCGGTTTCATGGATCATCAGATTTCTTAGTAGCCAGTCGAGTGAAATAGTGTCTAGATCCTTTATCATTTCCAGAGCTGTCACCTTAGATCTCCATTCCTTTGGTAGTGACCTCGAAATCTTCGTTACGAACTCGTCATTGGGATATATCTTTCCCAAGTTATTTAGGGTCATGATGATATTGTTAAAGCATCCGAAGAATTCGTCTAAGGTCTCTCCCTGTTTCATACCAATAGTTTCGTATTGATGTATTAGAAGACTTATTCTATATTTCTTTACCTTATTTGTTCCTTCAAATGTGACTTTAAGTTTGTCCCACATTTCTTTTGCTATAGAGCAGTAGGATATCTTTTCACTTTCTTCTGGGTAGTTAAGGTTTGGAAGCCTTGCAATTGTAATAGAAAGCTGTTTGTTTTTTTATAGGAAACTGCCAGGATTCTCGGAATGTTGGAAAAGGCGCTAACGATTTAATAACTATCTTTGTAGCTTTAGAATGTTTCAGTTTATGGCTCAGCTCCTTCTTCATTGATTTGAATACCTCCTAAAAGCAACAGTTAGGGCAACGAGGGTAGTAGTTTCAGACTAGTAACTAAGTCCTGTCTTAATTCGCATTCCAACAAGTCTTCTTTCTTCTTCTTCCTTGATTAGTCAAGCATATGTTCTTTTTTGCTAACGATAGGAAGCTTGGGGGCGGAAGTTGCAGGTTTGAGCCCCACCAATCCCTTTGGGTGATTTTAATAAGGAGATTTCTAGGTAAGACGCTGACTTTGCTGGGGCCTCTCTTATAGTAAGTAGTTGCCCTTCCTCCAAGGGGTCAAGTCAATCAAATCGATCCCACCCTAAACTGAAAGAGCTTAGACCAATTACTTCAAAACTGACCTTATTATTAGAAAAAGGGTACTTTCTTAAACAATCCTACTTTATCCATTCCGATAAATTAGTTGGGTTTTCCTATCTGATCTTAGCTTCGACCTCAGCACTCCTTTAACAGTAGAGCTTTGCTAAAGCTATCTTCTCACTTTATATTAAAATAAAATCTATCCAATGAAAGGTTTAATATTCCTGACTTGGTTTAATCTCAATCAGAGGCACTACCAATCCCCTTTTTTTGAGGTTCTAGTGGGTCGGTCAAAAAAGGGCTTTCTGACTGAGCCTGGAGCATATGGTTTAATTGGATACAAAGCATAAAACCTTACCAGCCCTTGACATAAGAACAACAAAACCTATCCTTAATGGGATGGTACTGATTTTCAAATAGGTGTTGCATAGTTGTCGGCTGTGCACAATCAAAGAGGGACGGATACTTTCCATCTTGCAAGCTTCCTTTCCACAAAGAAAGAAAGATCGCCTTCGTTCCTTCTTTTCAAGATGTTTACTTAACCCCCTTTTTGGTCCTTTCGGACCAAATATTTCAAAACGTGGCTCACAATTAGATAGAGAGGACACTCGAGAGCAAGGAAAGATCCATGTACCATTTTTGAAGTCCAAGCAAAGTCATTTCCCGCGCCCCGCTTCTCTATAAGATAGGAGATGTGCCGCTGACTGGGTTCAAGACACAACCATCGTCTGAACCCCTACAATTGGGAGAAGTGGAAGGAGTTAATAGCTTTAATAGGTATAATAACATTATTATTAGGAGATACTTTAGTTATTGCTTAAAAAGATATTAAGAGAAGTTTAACCTATTCTACAATGTTTCAATTGGGTTATACGATGTTACCTCTAGGTGTGGGGACAATGCATATATCAGATGATGTTTTGCCTTAGCATTTACTTATGCATTTCTCCTGTCAACATCATTCCATTCTTTTACAATATTGGAAGTGGGAATAGTAGCACTAACTTTAATTGCTTGCCATACTTTGATATCTACATATTGGAGATGTATGGCCATTCTCTCTTTCCAATATGAGCAGTTGTTTCCATTGAAGTAAGGAGGCTTTGAGATGGACTGTCCTTCAAAACTTCTCAAGGTGTTTACCATAATCTATCACATACTGTAAAATACAAAAATGTGAAACCTCGCTCTGATATCAAATGATAAAAGTAAGTACACGTAAGAGGGAGGTGAATTGTGTGTGTTAAAATTTTTCACAAGTTCTTTCAATTCATATAATAAACAGATCTTGGTTAAAATAGTAGGAGCTTGTCAGACGATTTTTAAACAGTAGGAGCTTGTTAGTCAATAGGAACCTTTTATGGGATAAGACCCTGCCTAAATAAAAGGAGCCTACTAAATGATAAATCCTGTTAAAACAATTTAAAAACAGAAAGCTCTTGTTAAAATTGAAAGGAACCTCTTGTAAGTTGAAAATAGGAGTCTTTTATAGAGGTGAAGGAGCCTCTTAAAAATAACACACACATAATATAATGTGAAAATTTAAATGTTAAAGAGAGAGATAGAAGAAAGAAGTAGTCGATTTATACTAGTTTGACATACAACCCAAGCCTACGTCCAGTCCCCAAGTATCCAACTTGAGTGTTTCACTATAAAAACCGAGTATTAAATTTAACACGCTTCTCCAGGCTCACAAGTACATATTTTTCAAGGTTTTCCAACCTTTCACACTTGAAGTGTATAATAAGCTTCTAAAAAGCTCACAGAAATACAAAATAACAGTTTCTATCTTGATAGAGTGATTTCATTTTCTAAAGCACAATAGTAATAATATGATTCTCAAGAGTATAGATGCTACTCAAATTATTTCGACACTTTGAATATGTTCTTTCTTCTTTATAAATGTTGTTTCTCTTCCTTAAATAGTTAATTTCTTCAACTAGTCGTTGTTTCACTCACATCTTTAGTCAATTAGATGGATTTAATCTTGAATAACTTCGATGTCATCTTTGCCAAAAATTTTCCAGTAATCATATGGAGCTAATATATGTCATTCATAATTAGTAGGATCTTTTCAGATAAACCATTTTTAGTAAGGTAAGTTCATAAAGAAGGTTCATGTATGAAAGAAAGCGTATTTCTTATTATTTTATTTCCTTTTTGAGAAATAGACTGTTAATTTTACAAGGAAATAAATCCAATTTAAATTTTAAAATATTATATAGTTACCATCAAAATAGTTTAATATAAACCTTGAGTTAACAAGTAGATAAACATCAGTTCTAAGAGATAAAGATCATGTGGAAGGATAATCTGAAAAAGAGAAGATCTTCGTGGATATGGCTAGATCATTCCTAAGTAGATGTTATCTTTTATCTTGTTATTGTGATGTAGCTTAATCATATTAGATAAAGTCTTAATTGGATGGGGATATCATTCTATTAGTTAGTGTGATGTAATCTGATAAGGATAAGATATAATCTTAGCTAATAGAGTTTTATTAAAATTCTAACTTGGTCATTTAGAAGTGTCTATAAATAGCTCATTTGAGTCTTACTTAGAAATAGGGAGAGAGGAAGATTAAGAGAGCATTCCTTTGTATATTTTGAGGAAAGTAATAAAAGTTGACGTTTTGTCACATCTCTTTCTTATTCTTATTGTTGTCATGAATATTTAGTTCTTTCGTGGTATTCTTATAAGGGAGTGAGAGTGAAATATTGCGAGAGTCGTGAGGCGTTCGAAAACAAGTAGATTAGTCGACGGTTATAAAAAAAGGTTAAATCTTGCTTTAACGAACCTAAATAACATTATCGTACAAAGAGATTAGTACAACTAGCAGATAAGTTGGTGCTTAATAGAAAACCTTTGTAACAATTGGAACTCCAAGGAATGAATTTATTCAACATTAAAAGAGTGGTTCCTTGTACGGAACAAATTGTCGTTAACTGCAAGTGTACCACTATTTTTTGGTAGACTTTTGACTTGAAATGAATGCCACACTTTTCAGTACAAACACTGCAGTGTCTTTTCCGAATTTTCCATGTTAATTGAATTTGCTAGGACTTCAATTTCGTGTCATACCAATACTACATAACAGTATTGTAAACACCAAAAGTAGAAGATATGTGGAGTAGATTGTCATATACCATTCACCGATGGTGATAAACTTGCCGTAACACCCTTACTTAAGTTGTCAATATGTGATTAAACTGGTTTTCATGCTTATGCGAAACAAGGCAGGACTGTTCTTTTTTTTTTTTTTTGGGTGAGGAAGAAACAATATTATTTATCTAAAACTTGTACTGTGCAACTCGAGAGAACATTGTAATTGTCTTTGAAATTTAAACCTAGAGACAGCGAACGAGCGAGGGAACAGTAATTTGCTTGTATCAAAAGAGAACATTAAAATTTATCATCAAGAATATGAAAGCTAACAGGACAACTCATAATTTCTACGTCCATATTTCTCGTATGTGAACGAAATTATAACTTTGTCAAGTAATACCGATTTCTGATATTGTAGTAGAAGAGTTTATCGAAGGACATTTACAAAATAACCTGTTCCTGATTAACCTGGCGTCCTAATAGACGTCTCCAAATATGAAAAGCTCTCGCCAAACTGACATTTTGTTTGCTTGCTTACAAAACTGAATGCTAATCATTCCTCCCCAAAATGAACAAAAGAACACCATCTTACGCACCACTTAACGATCAACTGTTGAGTGTAGCAAGAACGCCTCCAGTTGTAGTTGGTATAACCACCTCCCATCCGAGACATTTGAAAGGAAGTGCACCGGCAACATTATTGTCTTTTCCATCTAAAGAACCTGCAATCATGTCACTGCGAACTATAACCCTCTCCAAATCCTCATCGCTAATATCTGTCTGTATCAGCTTATCTTAAGCAGTTTCTTCATATTGAAGCAGGGACAGTATGTCCTCTTCCTAAGGTTTCAAAAACACAAAGACAAAAACCTAAGTATTACCAGTAATCAATATGTCATGCCCCAATATGGTTAATAACAGGAGGTAACGGCATGATTTCTTGCAACATCCACCTTTGAGTCACTATCATAAAGGTAAAGCAATGATCGGCATCAACATTGATTTAGCTCTTAAAACCTCGTGAATTTTTATTGCCAAGTGTAAATGAAAGCATGAAGCAGTCTGCCACCAATAATTATTAGACAAAACCAGAATTTCAAACACCACCAAATTTTAAAAGGAATCAGGAAATCGGCACAGCAGTAAATGTTTGAAAAAAAAAACAAATTTATAAAAAATAGACAAACCTCTATGCCCTTCAGGCTATTGGATATGACTCGCTTTTGATGGAACTGCCCTTTCCCAATCACCACATGCTCAAGCTTTAACTTACCATAAGCTCTTTTGAGAATGCGATCCTGTAGGCATACTATTAATCTCATACCAACAATAATGCGATCCTGTAGGCATATGATTAATCTCATACCAACAATGTTAATCAAAGTTAACAACATGAATGGATGAATACCTCAATGGATTGGGCAGTTGGAAGTCTGTAAACATGAACAGGTTTTGTTTGTCCAATTCTATGGCACCTATCCATGGCCTGCAAATCTATCTGGGGGTTCTGAAATAAATTTACAGTTAAAAGACTTAAATCTCACAATTGCCCTCGAAATAGGGAGGATCAAGGGATGTAAGATTAAGAAAATACCCAATCACTATCATACAGTATACACGTATCAACAGAAGTCAGGTTGATATCCAATCCACCAGCTCTAGTACTAAGAAGAAAAATACGATAGTTGCTATTCACATAATTAAATTCCTGGATCTATTCAAAGGAAAAAGAATGAATGTGTATAGTTCACCCGATCATAATTCTATTCACTCAAATATTATATCTCGTCTAAGCATGTCATATACATATCGACATCTTTTTCATTTCCATGCCTATAAGTTGAACAATAGTTTCATCAGTCAAAGATTTTCTTTTGAATGAAAAGAAAAAAGCAAGCGATAACCTGTCTTCTCCTATCTTCCAACTTCACATTGCCATCAATTCTACATAGCTCAAATCCTTTTTCACTAAAATAGTAATCCATTATATCCAAAACCTTGGTCCACTGAGTAAAGATCAGAACCTGTAAAAAGAAAAAGAACTTGAGAACAAACTTTATTTTACAAAACACGTATGAACTTGCACCCACATACTTTATGCTTAAGGTCAAACAACCTCCTCAATAATCTGTGTAACAATTGAAATTTTCCACACTGCTCAACTATCTGTTTTACTGGTGGGTAAATGTCATAATAAATAAGCAAGAACATAATCCCATAGATTATTAAAACAGGATCTTTGCATATTCATATAAAACAAAATCACATACTTGTATTATGTTGAATTTCCACAGGTTAAAGCACAATACTGCAAAAATGTTTTTTCGCTTCTTTCTCGAATGAAACAGCACAAGTACAGAAGAGACACACCAGAAGTTAGTCTCATCTTTCGTTCTTTGGTTTTTAACATTCAAACAACATAACTATCATTGGTAGTTATTTAAAGAACAGTTACTCCAATACCCCTCATGGGTGTAAACTGATTCATTATCTCCAACCCACACATGATGAGTTTTAATCTAATTAAAAAAATACTTTGCAGTGCTCATACTTGTTCAGTAACCGGTGTGACCAGCATACGACAAGAGCTCATTGTCATATATCTATTGGGGGTATATGACATCTCGATTAACAAATTGATCCTAGGACTTATGTGTCCTTGAGTCGACATTATATGCTATACCTTAGGTCATATCTCACATTTGCACTTTCCTTTGATCTCATTTGGTTTCTTGTGTCATGATTGTATTCAAGTTCTTTACTATAGAGACAATGGCGATTTATGAATACTTTTCATGCGAGTTAATGATCTAAATAAATGATCTTCCTCTGTTCTCAATTCTCTTTTGAATTAAATTTAATTTGCTTTCCTAGAATTATTCTATAGGATCGCATCTTGC
>JAOQMS010000180.1:7373616-7387993 GCA_027563885.1 Erythroxylum longipes | reverse complement strand
AACCTGAAACATAAACCACAAGGTAAATATTAAACCCCAAAAGAGCAAGTTTGATACGGTCATGAAACTTGAACAATATGGCTTACAAATTCTGGAACGGGATATTCAAAATTAAGACCTACTAAAATAGTAAATACTGCTCAGCAATACTGTGCATAGAGCAGAAATTTATACCAAAAAACACAATTGAAAGTGCTCATGCACTTCCATAAATAAAAGCAACTTTATTTCTGGGTAAAAGAAGAATAAAGATTTTATTGTGCAGAAAACAAGTATGGAAAAACTTACAGGCAAAAGAATTGAGCCTAGTATGCTACAATCAACATTCAATCAAACCATTCTGCATTCTATCAACCTATATCTGATCCCTAATACATTAATGTATCCCCAACTCCACTGAATCAACTATCTGCTTTTTGCAATCCATGTTAATCAAATCAAGAGAACTATCATGCAAGAATCGGAGTATGGTCTTATGAAACAGTAGTTTATGTCCATAAGGATTGCAAATATCAAATGGAAAAATAAAGACGACCGTGAGCCACATCAGATGGTTTGAAGAAAATAAAACCATATGCATCAACCAAATCAGTGACAAAAGTAACATTCACATTTGCTACTTTGAACTTTCGTTATGCTTACATATAGTTCTTATCAGATTCATTTTTATGCCTTAAAAAAACATAATTAATGCCACTAAAGATGAGTTATGCTCTTCTAGCACCCTATTAGGCCATGAAAATAAAAGGAGAAATGAGAGGTCAAAAAGTACGTCTAATTGCTGGAGATCAGTAACTGCAGGGGCCTCTTTCACAGTGGTCAAGTTGTAGATGTCTAACAAGTTATCCCAGCTCAGTATGGTCAGATTCCTAACAAGACCATTTGCAATGGCTTCCAGATACAAAAGTGCTTTCACAACAGGTGTGGGAAAAACCTCACTCGTAATCAACTAAGAAGATGTAACGTGGATTGATGAGGAACACATGCCAGACCTGCAGGGCACCCTGTGAAAGTACAATTCAATTATCCTAAGCACAAAGTGAAGCTTAGAGTTCCACTAAAAGTTATACAAGCCGTATGAAAATGGATATGCAAGATAGTTAATCTTGCAACGTTAAAAGGTTGGGACAGTGAAGCCGGACAGTGAGATGGCTTGACAAAAAGAAAACCCAAATATGTTTATTTTTACCTGAAGCTGGAACTGAGACAATGGCCTGAATACGGCGATTCTAAATGGAAATTTAAGATAAAGAAATGAGGACAACGTTTTCTCTAATTAATAGAACTCAATATTCGTGTTTGCCAAATTATTATTTAATTTCACAAATATAAAGTCATTAATTAGCTTTACATATTTGAACTGCTAATTCCCCAAATAATTTTAAACTGGTCGATCTCTCTCTCTTCAAAAAAAAAAAGAAAAGAAAAGAAACAATCCAATCCTGCTACTAGGATAATAAACCCTTGATTCATTAACTAAGCAACCTTGATGGAATGGAATATCATAGTATAGAGTTATATACTACAGTGAGACAAAGATCCAAGGCTGTGAATAAACCAGAATCCATGGAACATATAACAATAATATTGGAAGCAACAGCTACAAACTTGTCTAAATCTCAAATTCAAAAAGACCTCAAAGACTTGAACACTAATGCTTTAAAAAAAAAAAAGGAATAAATGAGGGACAAATTATTCAAGTAAAAGAAAACAATAGGGCAATGATGCTAACATTGAAGAAGACTAGCTTAGAGAATCGAAAAAAGAAAATGAAGAAAAGAACCTGAAAAGAGGGATTTGGAGAAAGATAAGGAAGAAGTAGATGCGAGACGCTGTTTTGGTGAGATTGGTGAGGCATGATGATGATCTCTTGGACGACGTTGTCGCTTGATTCACCATTTTCAGAACACGACTACTACCAAAGCGTCGGATGTTATAAACGAAAACTTCATATTTTATAAACGTAAATTCTACCCGAAAAAAAAAAACGAGAGACGGTTTTGAAAGCTTCAAATTTAAGTTTCTTAAAAGGTTATATTTTAATTTTTAGAAAAATTATTTCTATTAAAAAAATACTTTTAAATTTTATGATTAAACATTCGTTTTTTTTTAAAATAGTTTTTGCGATAAAAAAAAGTACTTTTTCACTTTCCAAAAATTCAACTAAACAAGTGCTAATTAAGTTTTAAATTAGTTTTGTGAAAAAAGGAAATATGTCGTATTAAATAGAGATGTCAATGAGCCGTATATAACCAAGAGCAGTAGCCCGATGAGTCAGAATGGATCAACCTATGATCCAACCCAATCACAGTTTGACCGGCCCATGACTCAATGGGCCACAAGCGAGCCGAGTTAGCCCGACCCATCATATATATATTTTTAACAAAATTTTCAAAAATAACCGAGTCACCGATTGGGTTGGATTGGCCCAGGCCCTTTTTGATATCCCTAATATTAAAAGACGAGCAACTATTACTTTTCTCTCTAATTTTTACTTAATTAAAATTAATATTGAGATAAATAAAAAAGGGGGCTTAACTTTAATATATACATATTATGTCGTATGATTAAACCATGATTATGTCATATGAATTAAGCAAGATATTGATAAATATTTTCATTAAATGGCTCTTAATTTGTAGTTTAATTGTTTAAGTTTAATTTCTATTAGTTACTTGAATGAGTTTATTCAAGAAAATAATTATTGAATAAAATAAATATTGTATTTTATGTCAATAAAACATAAAATTAAACGAAAATTTTCTGTCTTACTGAGCTCCTCTTTCTCTCTTTCCGCTATTTATTTGGCTATAAAAGAATACAGTTAACTTTACTCCAAAAAATTGTATTTGGAAAACTAAGGTCAAGAGAAAAAAATTATTTTATTAAAATTCTATCAAAATTAGAATTTTAAAATCATCAATTTTCATTATGGATCTTAATATATTTTCTTAAATAAATTTATGTTTGTGAAAATTGTTGGATTTAAGATATTACAAAATTAATGCTAACATACCCTTTTGGTTGCTAACCAATATATATAAAAGGTTTTTCGGATGTTCATCAATTTCAACTGAGTTTAGACCTGGGTACCTTGAACTCAAGGATGGTAGTAAGGCTTGGGTTCAGTCCTAAGTTAATAGGTTAGATTTATTCGAACGAACTTCAAGCTAGACTCAAATCTGAAACTCAATCCAAAAAACTTGTACAGTCTAACATTTGAATAAAATAACGTCGTTTTGAATGATCTATAGCCTAAATTAAAGCAACATGAGGCTATCCAAACTTTAACTTAACTTAGACCATTATTCTAAAAGTCGCCAGACCTTATTCGACCTGACTCAATACTGTGTCAGTTTTACCTCTACAAGATGTATTTGTGAAGGAGACAGAGTTATGTCTAAAATAGGAGATTTTATCCTCTTTGCTTGATTTTACGACCATTTTTTGTTTGATTTATCACATTTTTAATGGGTTTATTTCATTTTGTGAATATTTTGCAGAGACAAACGGAGAAGACTAAGATGGCATGAGACGCAACAGAAACTCACCAGACGTTAGTTACTAAGTACTAAACGTTGCATTTAAATAAAGGCTCAGGGTTGTAATAGTATACCAAAATACACTAAATGGAATATTGTCTATATTAAAGTTGATCTATAACGGCTATAGTGGCATGTAAAAGCCGAATGGAAATGTTTCCTTCTCTTCCTATATCTAAAACGATTCTATGTATCTATCTCTAATGTTTTTCTCGATTCTCTTCTAACAATATCACAACAGAATATACGCACTCATTATATTATCCTAAATTTTATACAACATTTGGTATCAGAGCATTCGAATATAGGGAACGATTATGGCGGAAAGCACGAGAGGCACCGAATTACGAAGGGTTGAAGAGAGCTTAAAGGGCTTGATGGAGAGAATGTTTTGGATTCACAAGACAGGAGTGAGCAAATGTTCTCGAAGATTCAAAATAGAACAGAAAAGGTAGAAAAGGAGATGATGGAGTTAAGAACCTTGCTTCTGCACAATCTGCAGAAACAAGGGGAGAAGTCCGAGTAGCAGAACCTACACCCTAAAGTAGTCTAGGGAGACAGGAGAGGATGAAAATGTGACATCCACGAGGATGAGTCGAATTGAGTACCCATCGTTTGAAGGTGAGAATGTCAAGCTATAGCTCTACCGTTGTGAGCAATTTTTTCATTTAGACCAAACTTCAGAAAAACGAAGGTGAGCGTAGCTATTTTACATATGGACGAATGTGCTTAAGAGTGGTATCGATTATACATTAGAAACCGTAATAAGACGGAGGTGGTTGACTGGGATGAGTTCACTAAGGCTCTCAAACAACGGTTTGATGTAGAGATCTTCGATGACCCAGTAGGTGACTTCAAGGATCTGAAACAGAATGGAATAGTACTAGACTATAGTGCACAGTTTGATCACTACTATTCCAACAAATCGACACTATTAAAAGAGTATTTAGTCAGTTTTTTTTATTAAGGGACTTAAACCTGAGATCGCTGTGACAAGGATATTACATGAACCACATTCCTTGCATCAGGCATATACGTTAGCTCGGAAACAAGAGGCAACACTAATATCAATAGGAAACACTATGCTAAACCAAGGCAACGTGAAGAAGAACATGAATAGTGGTGGTAATTTCAACTTCAATCCACAGGGACAATAGGTATCAATATAAACAAAAACTCAAGTAAGGAGGGAATATTACCTAAACCAACTTCATTGTTACAGTCATCATCATCGGTAAGATCCTTTAAACCCCAGAAGCACATTAGTAGTAAGGATTTTGATGATAAAAGAGCAAAGGGGCTCTGTTTTTGCTGTGATGAGAAATACAACTTGGGTCACAATTATAAGAGAAGCAGCTACAATTTTATGTAGTTTCTGGAGAGGAAGACAGCGAGAAGAATTCACTAGAACCACAGGAGGAAGAATCGAAGGGAAGTACAGGAGAAGAAGATTGTCCAATGGTCTTAATGAGATTAGTGGGGATGCATTAGAGACGAAGGATTCACATACTGATCAATAATAAGAGTATACATAACTTCGTGGACACATCAATAATAAGAAAAGGGAGTGCAATCTATAGGAGATAGAACTGATTTCCATCACAGTAAAAGGCAGACTGCAGTTGAAATGTCATCAATGTTGAAAGAATTTCATATCGACTATGCAAGGGGCGCAATTCACCATGGATTCACTGGTTTTGTCGTTAGGGGGATGCGATGTTGTATTAGGCGTATAGTGGCTGATTAGGTTAAATGATGTATTGGGAGTTCAGGGGCCAAACGATGACGTTCAAGTCGAAAGGATGGCTAGTGATGTCAAGTGGAAATCCAAAAGGGAGGTCCCGGGTCATCTCAAGTAAGGAATTCCATAAAAACTTGAAACGTTCTATAGTGTACAATTGCTTATGATGTAGCTAACGATTCCCATTGGATATCAACTTCAACAAATGAGGATGAAGGATGAGCAATGAAGTGTGTTCAATGAGATGAACACAATTTTATTGGAATATGCAAAGGTTTTCCAGGAACCGACTCACCTCCCACTAGACCGCAAACACAATCATCAGATCGTCTTGAAGGAAGGAGTTGAAGCCATTAACGTGCATCAATATTAGTATTCGGGAACACAAAAGGATGTAATAGGACAGTCTATTAAGGACCTCATGAAACAGGGGTTCATCCAACACAGCTATTATCCCTACGCATCACTGGTGGTCTTAGTTAAGAAGAAGGATGACTTATGACGCATGTACGTGGACTATAAGGAGCTGAACAAGTATACGGTGAAGGATAAATTCCCTATGCCACTTATTGAAGAGCTGTTAGATGAGCTGCATGGATCCAATTGGTTCACCAAACTGGATTTTCACTCTGGATACCACGAAATTTGGATGCAGCTAGAAGATGACCCGAAAATAGCCTTTGAAACACAAAAAGGCCACTGCAATTTCTTGGTCATGTCATTTGGCTTGACAAACTCTCCTTTAACTTTTCAGAGACTGATGAATGAATTATTTAAAACATATTTGAGTCATTTCATTATGGTATTTTTCGATGATATACTAATCTACAGTTCATCGTTGCAATTACATGTAGAACATATTTTTGTAGCCATACAGACGTTGAAAAATAACCAATTGTTCTTAAAAGGGAGTGTGTGTTTGGGGCGTGACAAATCGAATATCTGGGCTACATCATTTTAGAAAGGGGAGTAGCGACTGATACTCTGAAGGTTAAAACAATTGAAAGATGGCCAGAACCTAAAGGGATTAAAGAGCTCAGAGGCTTTCTAGGAATTACTAAGTAGTACTGGAGATTCATTAAAGGATACGGGTTGATAGCTAAACATTGATAGAACTTTTAAAAAAGGAATGTATAGCTAACTGGGACTGGTGGTAAGAAGAGAAGAAAACCTTTGAGAAATTGAAGAAGGAAATTATATCAGCTTTGGTGTTGGCACTGCCGAATTTTTCAAAACTTTTTGTGGTGGAGGCAGATGCAAATGGGCAAGGCATTGAGGCCTTGTTACAACAAGATGGTCATCCTATTGCCGTCCTCAGTAAGTCACTAGTTGGAAGACACTACGGATTGTCCACTTACGAAAAATAATTTTTGGCGGTAATTAAGGCTATCAAGTATTGGCATCACTATTTGAGTTGTTAACTGTTCATTGTTAAAATAGACCACAAGAGCCTTAAATACCTATTGGAGCAGCGTCTATCGACCCCTTTCCAACAGTCGTGGTTACCTAAATTCCCCAGATATGATTTTGAAGTTTAGTACTGTAGCGGAAAGTACAATGTGGCTACGGAAGCACTTTTAAGAATCACTAGTACGAAGATGTTGATGTTATCAAGAGCACAAATACATGGAGAATTGCTGGAGAAAATTAAGAAAAGTTGGGGAGAGGATCAAGCAATTCAAGACATCATCAGGAAATTGGAATCGAGAAGCATGAAGTCTAGTGTGTACAAATGGAAGGACGGTTTACTGAGGTGGAAGGGTCGATTAGTGCTAGGTGCTGACAAAACACTTCGGCAACAGATAATAGGAATCAACCATGACGAAGCCATAGGAGGGCATATAGGAGTTGTGGCAACAACGAAGAAATTACAAAATATGTTTTTTTTGGAAGGAAATGGCTCGGATGTTTGCAATTATATTCAGAGATGCATGAATTTCCAAAGAAACAACCACGACAATTCACCCTATCCTGGATTATTGCAGCCAATTAAAATACCAAGATGAAATTGGCGAGAGGTTAGTCTCGACTTCATCGAGGAACTTCCTACATCAAAGGGAAAGATAGTCATTTTCGTGGTTATCAACCTGTTTACAAAATACTCCCACTTTGTTTCCGTGAAACATCCTTATTCTGCTTGTGACATTGCAGAATTGTTCCTCAATAATGTGTTTTTTCTTGAGTAAATTCTGGCAAGAACTTTTTCAATTGCAAGGAATTAAACTGACATACTCCACCGTCTATCACCCTCAGAAAAATGATCTTACAAAAGCAGTGAATAAAATCCTGGAAACCTATTTACTATATTTTTGTAGTGAAAAACCGCAGCGATAAAGCGAGTAGAAATCGTTGACTGAGTGGTGGTACAATATGACATACCATTTGTTCATCCGACTCTACACCGTTTGAAGTCTTGTATGGCTACCCACCACTGGTTTATACACCCTATATAACGGGAGCCTCAAAGGTAGTAGAGGTGGATCGGGTTTTAAAGGTAAGAGAAGTGATGACCAACATGACAAAATTTCACTTGCAGAGGGCCCAGAATCAGATGAAACAATATGCCAACTCCAGACGATCAGAATGTGAATTTAAGGTCAACGAAATGGTGTTATTAAAGTTACAGCCATATAAACAGTATTCTCTCCAGGGGAGAAGCAACCAGAAGCTATCTCCACTCTATTATGGGCCATACAGAGTGATACAATGTATCGGGAAAGTGGCGTACAAGCTTGAGCTACCACCAACAACCTTGATACACTTTATGTTCCATGTATCACAGTTGAAGATCATACTTGGAGAAGGTAGAACTTCATTATCGTTACCAGAGTTCCTCACCCCTGTCAAAAGTGTGCCATTGGCAGTATTGGGAAGACACATGGCTAAAAGAAATAATCACGCAGTTACTCAACTGTTACTTCAATGGTCAGAAGTGAGAATACCAATGCAACGTGAGAATATCTCTTTGACCTTCAAAGAAGATTTCTAGAGATTAATTTGATAGACAAGGATGTTAAGAAGAAGTGAATTGTTGTAGAGACAAACAGAGAAGACAAAGATGACGTAAGAAGCAACGGAAACTCACTAGACATTAATTACTAAGTACTAAGCGCTGCGTGTAAATAAAGGTTCAAGGTTGTAATACTACACCAAAATACACTAAATGGAATATTGTCTGTATTAAAGCCGATTTATAACGGCTATACTTGCATGTAAAAACTAAATGGAAATGTTTCCTTCTCTTTCTATATCTAGAACGATTCTATATATCTCTCTCTCATGTTTTTCTCTATTCTCTTCAAATAATATCACAACAGAATTTACTCACTCATTCTGTTATCTTAAATTTTCATGCAACAGAACAGCAACTCGTTCTGGTTTGGCTTTAAAGCATAGGATGCCAG
Organism: Erythroxylum longipes; assembly: GCA_027563885.1. Classification (NCBI taxonomy): domain Eukaryota; kingdom Viridiplantae; phylum Streptophyta; class Magnoliopsida; order Malpighiales; family Erythroxylaceae; genus Erythroxylum; species Erythroxylum longipes. Next base: position 7,379,306 of record JAOQMS010000180.1, on the reverse strand, counting down.
ATAGGGAAACATGGTGCTCTGATCATCATTCAACAGATCAAGTTTGATCTTTATTTTTAGAATAGAAGTAAGTATTGGAATGTTTTACGGGATCGATAGCGGTTCTTGGGGATAGTTTTATTTGTTGGAAGTGAAAGATTTCTTTTGATTTTTCTCTATTATAGAAGAAATGCAACTCCAAGTGGCCACTTTGCAAGTGGAAATTGTTTTTCTAAACCATAACTATGTATATCATCACGATCTGCTCCATCTGGCGGTAGAACGCTAACGGATGTACGTAAATTTCATCCATGTCCATAGTCCAAGTTATCCTGCAACACTTAAACGGAGTTTCATATTTTAGCTTATCTATAACAGAGATCAAGTAGGGGCAATGCCATTTACCTGGCAGATAATAAAATTTGAGATCAACCAGTACTACAAGAACCATGAATGAATTTTGAAGACTTGAGTACAATATAAAGAACAAAAGAAAGCAAACACATGCCACAATCTCCAGATCATAGAAACTTGACAAAAGAATCTAGATCCAAGATCCAATACTAAAAAGGAAACATTAGTCAAGCGCCAAGAGATTTCCAGTAACAATAAGCCAAAACCAAATTAGGGACAAACATAGACCGTTGGACCATAAAAGGTTAAAAGGGCCTTCTGGAGAATTTGATGATGTTGCACAGCAGATCCTTTGCCAAGTTGAATCCTTAGTTATCGTACTCCTTGGAGAGAGACCTTTCTGAGCGCCGGTAATCATCATCCATTTGCTCATAACGATCACGATCATGAATAGGATATTGATCATAACGGTCATGGTCACCTTGGGCATCCAAAGGATCATATTGTCCCCTACTTCTGTGATGCTCGTAATGATCATACCGCTGGTCATGCTCCACATCTGAGCGCCGACGCCCATGCTCTGGATGCTCATACCAGCCCTGATCATCCTCTGGCTCGGCATGATCATAGTCCCTTTCATCATGCCGATCCCTATTATACTTTGAATCAACACGATCATAATCAGTTTCCCTATCACGAGAACGCGGACCATCCCTATCATGGTCACCTTCATGGTCCCTCTCTCTCTCCTTGGGACGATCACGGTCACGTTCTCTTACACGGTCCTTATCTCGGTCACGCTCATAATCATGACCACGATCCCTACCTCTATCACGATCACGTGCCCTGTCACGTTCACGGTCCCTGTCACGTCCCCTTTCTTTCTCCCTGTCTCGATCTCTATGGTGCCTGTCTTCTCTATGGTCACGGTCCCTTGGCCTGTCATGGGAGCGCTCACGGGACTTCTCACGGTCTCTCTCTCTGTCCCTTCCTCCCCTTTCATGAGATTTCTCCCTGTCACTGTGTGCGCCAGAAAACAATAGAATTACAAAAGAAGTAAGCTAATAAAATTATGAACTGACATTGCAATTGGTTTGATGTCATATCCTCATGCTCTAAATCACTCATACAAAAGATTCCTCATTGCAACAGATACATATTATTACTAACACAGTTCTTGTGCCAATATGCTTTCACTTGTACGTCTATTGTTTCCAAAAAGAAATGATGGGTAAAATAAAGGTTGAAAAACAGTAAGAAAAGAATACCGTTCAGTATGTCGATCTTCCCGTGCCCTCGGCTCCTCAGAACGAGATGATAGTTCCGGCTTCTGATTAACTTCTTCACCCCCAACCCTGGTAGTTCCAAGACCACCACCTAGCCTGCGAGGTCGCCAATTTGGTACTGTTCTACCACGTTCAACATCCACAAGTACCCTTTTGCCATCAAGCTTCCTCCCATCAGCTTGCTTATAAGCACCTGGTCATGCATAATAGTGGTGATTAGAAATGGAAAAAACAATAAAAGAAATGCAACCAGGAACAAGACATCAAGCCAAACCTTTCATATCACGAGTATGCATATACTCAACGAAAGCATAGCCTCTAGGCTTACTTGTCTCTTTGTCAGTTACCAGTCTAACCTGAGAAGCTCAAAGAGAAATGTGTAAATTATGCAAATAAAGAGCAAGGACCTTTTAAACCAGTTGCTCAATTTGTTGTTTAATTTGTTTACTAACAGACAACTCCACAGAAAGCTTTAAACGTGAAATCCTAAATGGCACGGCAGACAGGCACTATGCCTAATTAGCCGTGCTCACCTTTAATCATAGGCTCCAACTGTGGGACGCATCACCACCAGGGCTAGAGTTGCAGAAAAACAGCTATGTAGTGGCAAATTTACCATTAATTGAACAAATTTATGTCCCCTTACCAGGGAATTGATGTTTTGAATATGAAAAATTGCTCGTAAACTAAATTGGAAATACCAGAACATCCTCTCAACTGCTGACATGTTTGGATAAGTCTCTAAAGCCAAAAATAAAATTTTAGTAGCACAGAAATGGATGATGAGAATTCAAATAAAGCAAAAGAGATGCTGATACTCCCTACATGTTTTTACCCAGGGCCGAAAAAGAACAGACACCAATCACCTTTTGTTGCTCGAAAATGAAGGCCAAAAGGCACAGTGAATCACTTCTTTGCTCAATCTATTTTTCAGCTTTGTTGACAGGATTGAAGCAACATCATTGCAATAGGATGGTAAGAGAGTTGGGAGGTTAAATTTCTATGGGAACCAAGTCAACAAAAAACTTAGCATGGATCTGTTAATATGATGAATCTTAATGCTAAAGCAGAGCCCAGTGACCATACCATACTCTGATTGGGTAATAGGTTCTAATCTGAAATATCTTTACATTCACATTAAGTATCAGCACGAACCTAACTGCTCCTTAAGCTGCATGATAGCAAGGCTATGATTTCCAAGTTACTTCACAGCTTTTTCTTTGGTAGGAGAGAAGTGAGATGCTCATTTCTATAATTGATATAGATGCTGAACAATCATGCATCATTCATTAAACTATCTTGTAAAATTTTTAAATTAAGATTCACAGATGTTTTGGGGTTATAGCAGACAGGGTCTTCAGTTTGGCAAATCAGCAAACTTCACTTTACCATAACTTCAATGAATGATAATGAGCAGAACCATAGAATGTTAACTTATGTAAATGGTAGAAAGTTTTGATAGCCAAAAAGAAATTCTATAGGAGGCAAATGGTAGAAAGTCTATTGGAGGCAAAAGAAAAACTTTTCAGCTAAGGAAAAAAGAAAAAGAAATGACAACAAAAGAAGTATAGAATGCAATAGAATTGAAAGCCTAAAGAGAAGGGAAAGTTTCTTTTGAAATGCTAAGAAAGATGCGGCCAAAAAACATCTTACCAAACCTGCTTTGACATGCTCAAATATACCTACCCGTTTTATTGGTCCATAGGACTCAAACTCCCTTTTAATTCTACTCTCGGTTGTCTCATAATTCTGAAGGAAGACAATGAAAATATATAAGTCGTCCCTGCTAAAAAAATGACAGTGTGTGAATAGGAAAAAGAAAAAAGAATGACAACACTTACAAGCCTAGCAACAAACAATGTCTTGTATGGATCTCCTGAGATATTTGGGTCATTATTTGGATCATCTGTACAAACAAGGGTATTAAAGTTGTTAAAGCTGCATAAACAGAATGACAACCTCAACTATCAGTAGCGGAAAGAAAAGTCAATCTCACATTTTTGAAGCTCCTCAGCAGCCTTTTCTGCACCCTTTTCAAGTTTCAGTTTATGTATTCTAGCTCTTCGCTGTGCCTGATCAATATTATCCCAAAAAGATCAATAAATAAAGTCTTACAACATACATATAAGCTGCTTCGAAATGAAAAGGGGAGAAGCAGGCAGTCAACAAGTAAGAAGGAAGTTATATATTCAAGGAAAGATAAGCTAAGAAATATTTTCTTTAAAGCACACTGAAAAGAGTAAAACTCGATAATAATCGTACAGGAGTTTCACCCTCCGAGGCTGGTGGAGCATACTCAGGATCTCCAGCATCAGCAAACTCACTCACAAATTGCGCCATACCTTATCCAAGAAGAAACCAAATTGAAATGAATTAAACCTCATAAAAGAACAGTTGATGTTGACATAACAGTATCTTCAAGAACCACAGCAATTACAACAATACCTGTAAGTGGGAGACATTTTCTCTTTTCAGGTGGGGATTTGAACTCCAAAGGAGGTCTAGGCTCAAATAATTTCAATAGATTTGCTGTTAACCCAGTAGGATGGCTTTGCCCAATCTGCAGAACATATAAATATAATAAAATATTGGACATTTCACACAAAAAAACCATTCAGTTTCATCTCCTGCTCTTTTATAGCAGTAGAAGACAATGAGATCAACCTAAACTAAACCCAACATCAAAACAAACCCAGGGCTTCACTATTCATATCACAAATAATTTTTTAAAAATAAAACTAACGAAAGCGTGAGCACTACGAACCAATTTGAGCTGAAGGACGTTGGCACGGTTCTGGCCCTTGGTGGTAGCCCGAACGGCAGAGTTCTGATTGCGCATGAAGGCATCGTTGTAGTCGCTCATGATGGCAATACCAAGCTAGGGTTTCCCCTATTAGGGATTTCGAGATCAAGAGGAGATGGTAAACATGCGCCGTTTCGGATTTTGCATTCGGATCGGAGATTTACAAAGCGGGTCACAATGTTGAAGCGAGAAGAAGAGGGTTGTTGCGGCTGCGGGGTGTTAATACTTGATAGGTCTGGACTCTAGAGACTCGAGGAGGGCATTTTCGTCAATACAATAGAGGTCTACTACTCTTTTTTTTTTTTTGTGGATGAAGTTGTATTGAAATAAATAACAATGTGACTAAGATGTTCAAAGCTAGCCGTGCTCTGACATCTCTGTACAACTCTTTACTTCTTACATTTACCTTGCCTTTTACTTGCCTTTTACTTTTTGTTAAAAGTCCTCAATAGGATAAACTGAAAAAAGCTCTCCACCACGAGTACTCCCCACTCCATTGACTCCACCACGAGTACTCCCCACTCAATTGAAGCTGATCGCCAAGTTACCAAAAAAGTATGCCTCCGTGAAAGGGAGGAAGACCCCCCTCCTTCGGCGCCTGCCCCACAGCGCAACCAGCTCAGTTACAGTTCGGTGGTCACTGGCCACATAAATGCTAGAGGAGGTGGGCAAGATCTAGCATGGCCTGAAGAAGACCCCATCGAAATCGCTGAGGGAGACATCTCTGTTATCCAAGGCAAATTCAGCATGGGGCTAGAACTTTCCACCACACTCAAAGGCAAACTCGACAAAATTTGGGCAAACGCAGTTATTGTCAAACTCCTCGGCTGTACTCTGGGATTCAATATGCTCAAATCCAGAATTCTAACCATGTGGAAACCAAAGGGCCCAATGAAAATTGTTGATATTGAAAAAGATTTCTACCTCGTTAATTTCATGGAGGAAGACGATTATATTCAAACACTTACCCAGGGGTCGTGGATTATTGTTAGACACGCCTTATCAGTTCAACCATGGTATCCTGAATTTCTACCCTCCTTTGGGAAAATCACACATGTGGTAGCCTGAGTACGTTTCCTTGATTTACCAGTCGCCAGATACCATCCATCAATCCTCACAGCGCTCGGGAATTTGGTGGGTAGAACGGTCAAAATCGACAATCACACCCAACTCACCCAACTCACCCAACGAGGCAAATTCGCACGGGTGGCCGTGGATATCGATCTCAGTTCCCCACTCCGACCCATTGTTGAGCTCGATGGGGAAAT
>JAOQMS010000180.1:7340584-7360025 GCA_027563885.1 Erythroxylum longipes | reverse complement strand
TTTGGATTAAGTAAATGAAAATCTTAATTTCAAAGAAGCATAGTCACGGGCGTGACTCTTGGGAGAGGAAAAAGTCTTACGCCCGTGAGAGGGAAGCATGTTTAAAAGTCGTCGCGATCGTACTGTGTTACGATCGCGACTTTTGGGAAAACTGGGATTGTTGCGGTCTCGACATCGTCGCGATCGCGACTTTGATGAACTTCTAGGGCCGTCGCGATCATGCTATGTTGCAATCACGATTTTCTAGCACTGTCGTGATCGTGCTTCGTCGCGATCGCGATTGTGTGGAATTCTGGGACTGTCGCGATCGTACTGTAGCACGATCGCGATTTCCCAGTTATACCTCCTTACTTTCAAAATAACATAACTTTCAATCTAGAAGTTCAAAAATTACAAACTATATATCGTTGGAAATCTAAGAAAAAGATATACAACTTTTATGAAGATAACTTTGTCTAATTAGGCCTGTATCGATACAATTTAATCATTTAATTAAAGGTTACTATTTCAGTCTAAATTGTACACTAATTCTGCAAAAATTTCACACCAATACTGCTATCTTATAAAGGCCATAACTCTTGCGTCTGAAGTCCAAAAATTTCAATCTTTATATCATTAGAAAGCTAAAAGAATAATCTACAACTTTTATGAAGACCACTTAGCCTAAATCTACCTATATCAATGCAGTTTATTCCTTAAAGTTTCAGATCACATTTTTATCCTATTCTCTGTTTTCATTCATCTGTTCATATTCATTTCTAACACAAATGTCACAGGACCCAAACTAATATTCAATTCCTACATACCAAAACTCCTTTGACACACAATTTACTTCAAACAAGTTCAGTCAAAGATCTCCCAACATTCAACACAAAGTCAACTTAACAAAAATAGAAAAATCTGCATATATATCTATACATACATATATCAAAAAAATTCTACATTTTCACTGTCAACTTCCACTGTCAATTTTCACTATCAATTTGCAATAAGAACAAACATATTTCATTTAATCACACACACATAAAGCTTTCCTTAAACCTAGCTATCCATAAACAAGCTTACACTTAATCTCTTCTTGATTTTATCTAACTAGAAAAACTAAGATCCAAAGAAAACATCAACCTCTTATTCTTCTTCTTTCTTTCCTCATCTTCATCATATTCATCTTCATCATATAAAAAACTAGTTTCTCCACTTCCTTCTTCTATCAAAACAAAAAGAATAGACAAAGAATACCAAAAGAACTCACCTAAACTTTTCCTTCTTCTTCTTTCTCCTTTTTTTCTTTCTTTCTTTCTTCTTCCCTTTCTTTCTCCTTCTCTCCTTCTAAGTTTTTCCACGACACTCTCTCTTTTCTTTTATTTTCCTTCACCCTCATGACTCCTTCTCTTCTTTTTTCTTATTAACTTAAGACAAACTTTTTGATTTTCTAATTTTGCCCTTCCTTATTTAATGAAATTCCTACTAACTCCTTCACTTTATTTTTAATTCTTTCTTTTAATTCATAACACCATATAAAAATCATAATACACCATATTAAACTCCAAAAATTCCTAATTCATAAATTCTAATTTATTTTTATGCTTGATAATTTAATAAAATAAATAAAATAAAATAAAAATAGAAAAATCCTAAAAACGGGATCCAACATTCAAGAATCTTAGCTACACTTTAATTGTTCATTTTCTTATTGGTTGGTCCATAATTTAGCAGAGCATTGAATGGAAACCATTGATGAAGCAATCTCATTCTAGTTTAAGAAAAAATATTTACTTGTCACCAAATACATTGGAATTCTTAAATAGGTCAAAATTCTGTTGAGCAGTTCATAAAATGGTGCCACACATCATCTACAAGCAATCTAGACTTTAGATTGTAACTTGATACCTAGGAATGGGATAAGAGATCAATGTTTGCGGGTTAAGAAAAGAGAAAGTTTATTTGGCTAAAATCTCTATCAATCTCCTTTTCAATTGAGTTGCAAAGAACCAAAAAAGAAAAATGAACGGCCACCATCACCTAAAGTAATTATGAAAGAAATAAAATTAGAAGCATTAATCCTTTTTTTAATCAAAACTTGAACTAAAGATTGTGGAAATGCAGTGGCTTCCAAAAGCTTGAGACAGTAAACACATCAAGAACTTTTCTAGTTTTGTTTTGCAATCTTTATTACTCTAGGTGGAAACTGGATTTGTGGAAATTAATTACCTAGAAAACCAAAACCCTCGTGTGGAGACGAAGACGAAGACACACACCAGATATGAAGACAAAGACACATATTGGAGACGAAAACGGACTCCGAAGATGGAGACATAGCTGGGAACAATGACACTAGAGTGGAAGACAATTAATCACAGTTAGGAAGACGAAGGCAAGACAAAAACGACAATTTCCAAAAAACTTTGGTAACTAGGTTTTCAATATGACAAAAACAACATTATTTTAAAGGACAAAACGACGTCGTTTTGGTGAGATTTAGCAAGGTCACCCCTTGGCGATGATTTCTAAAAATCGTTGCCAAAGCAATCTACATGCAAAAAAACTTTGGATGAACCTTTGGTGATGATTTAGAAATTGTCACCAAAAGGTCACCTTTTGGTGACGATTTTTGAAATTTTTCATCAAAGAAATCTATATGTAGAAAAAACTTTTGACGAACCTTTGGCAACGATTACGAAAATCATCATCAAAGGAGCAACATCTAAAGGGTAATACAACAAAACTTTGTACCAACCATTGGTAATGATTATAGAAAAATGTCACCAAAGGGTCACCTGTTGACAAACTCATTTATTCATATATATTTTCATATCATTTGGATGGGTTTTTGTCAACTATAATTGGTCTTTATGACATTATTTTATTATTATTTGAATTATTGTACCTTACATTTAATTTGTGTTTATAGAGGCAAAAATTGTCATGTTTTGGTTTAACTGTGATTAATTAATTTTTGGACAATTGATGCTACATTATTTGTAATTTTTATTGTAGGATACTCAAAAGATTAAAAAAGTGGTAGTCCAAAGAATTAAACAAGAGCTGGAAAAATGGGGCAAAACGACATGCATGAGACCAAAACGGCAACTGGAAAAGAGAAATGAAGCACAATATGACAACCACATGAACAAAAAAATGCAGACAATCCACATGCACAGTAACAAGGAGGTAAATAGTGCGTGTGGACAAAAATTAAATCAAGAAACGCTGGAGGGAAGGAAGCAAAACGCAAGCGGTAATGGAGTAAAACGCAGCAGGAAAAAGCCAAGAGAAGCATAAGTGCAAGCATTACATGACCAAAAACGACAATGTTGGACAACAATGAAAGAGGGAAGAAATGACAGCGTCTGGAAGAGAAATGAGAGTGGCGCGTGGGTGTGCGTGGGTTTTAGGGGAAAAAGAAACACGCAAGTTCTGGAAAAAATAAGGAGAAAATGACAACAGAAGTGAACCCATGCACGTTGATGCAAAATGTCAGCACATGGTAAGCTAGAAGAGAGAAAAATGACGCAGCTGGAGAAGAGAGAAAAATGCAATCCATGCAACGCAAAAGTGGGGAAGAGCACAGCCACACCACATGATGCACAGCAATGGGAAGAAAATGACGTAGAACAATAACGTGGAAGAGGCATGGGAGGTTCATGCATGGTTTGGAAAATGGAGACAATAGCATGGGACATTGAAGAAGAGACCAGAACAACAACGTGGAAGAAGCATGGGAGGCGTGCATGGTTTTGGAAAAATAAGAAGAAAATGTCATGCGTGGGTCTGGGAAGAAGAGAGCAAAAACAAGGAGACAAAGAAAAGACCAAAACGACACAACAGTATGGGATCAAGATGGACAAAAACATAACGCACAGTATGAAGAAAAGAGGGTGCGCTGGTTTTAAATAAAAAAAGCGTGAAAAACCAAAAACGGACAGCACGTTGAGAGCACGTTGATGGCCAAGGCAGGCTGAAAATAGAGAGAACACGTAGGAGAGGCTGCTGAGAGGCTCTCTCAACGGAAGCTGGCTATGTGTGTGTCATCGAGGCGTGCGTGGTGCTGGGCAACGAGGAGAGAAAAACACAGAAGTGGTGTGTGTGTGGTGAGCTGAACAGGAGGGCGTGCGTTGTGGAGAGTAGGAGTTGGTCTGTGTTGGAGCTAAAAAAAAAGAACAGAGAGAGCGCAGAAGTGGACAAAGGTTTTTTACATAGAAAGGAGATCTAGGTTTTGGTTATCTTCCATCTCCTCCTAAAAATTTGAAAACCCTCATTCCCACCTTCCATGGGTGACCACCGTCAGACCTCACTTTACCTAGCATCTTCCATGATTTTTTGTGGCTAGTTTCACCAAGATCCTCTGATTCAATGGCAATGGCAGGAGCTTGAGTTTTCATAGGGGAGTTTAATGCTACATTAATCTTCTGCCCATTTAATTATTTAGTGATTCCTAGGTTTTAGGATAACTATTTAATTATTTGGAGTTGCGTATTGATTATATCTTGTACTGGAAGATTTTTGTAGCTGGGTTATTATTTAGCGACTAATATTTTGTTTAATATGACTTAATTTTATCACTTTGTTTTGGGTCAAGACGTTATACTGAGATTTTGTTGAATATTTGATGATTATTCAAGGCTGCTTGAATTATTGAATTGTTATATCAGTTGCTAGCTTTAATTCTGTTTTATTAATTATTGAGTAATAGTTGAGCATTGAAATCTAGTATTCTTAGTTCTATTTTACTATTCTAGTGGCAGTTAGTAGATTGGGACTTTGATAAATATTTTTGTGACAATTCGAGGTGGCTCAAATGTTGGATTAAAGGCTTGATTATAACTCTTGGTTAATTTTTTTTAGCTTTTATATCTGTTTAAATGATGATTGCCTGTGCTGTTGAATTGGAGGATTGTTTTTATCATTGTTAATCAATTGCGTTTTTCATTCCTTTCACTCATTAACATTTCATATCACTCATTTTAAATTTAAAATACCAAAAACAAATCAATTCTGTTTATTTTAATTCATTGAAATTTTAGTGATAGTTAATCAAATCAACCCCATTTTGTAGTTTAGGTTGCATTGCATTTAGTTACTTAGTAATTTAATTTCATTTTTGGCTTCTCAAAGAGAACAACCCGAGGTTGCATTATATGCAATCTTTGGTTAAATTTTGAAGTAACTCCAAGGTAACATCGGACAAAAAGGTTTCTTTCACCCGTCACCAAAGCAATCTACATGAAAATAAACATTTAATGATGATTTTGAAAATCGTCGTTAAATTTGACAAAAGCATTCTTTGATGATAATTTTCCAAAAGCTTCACCAAAGGCTTATCCTTTGGCAACAATTTTCTAATTATGGTCAAATGCTTACTTTTAGCTAAGATATCTAAAACGTAGCCAAATTGCTACCCTGTTATAGTGTAAGCCCAAATTTGGATCGTGATAGTTGTATCATTTAATGAAAGAATGGTTTGAGGTGGAACTCGCGTGTCACCAATAAAACTATTTATATTTTAATAGTTTGAAAGAGGAACAAATTGAGTTTTCCAAACAAGGTAATTTTTAGTGTTTAGCATGATAACAAATATGTAATTTGTGGTAGGAACTGATATCGTTCATATTTGAGGAGTAGGAACGATTTTTTTTTCCATGATTAATGCTACAAAACGTTAATTAGAGTAAAAATATCTCTTATATATTACATGAGAAGACGGCTACAATATATAGTTTACAACTTCGTATATGATATGTATGGTTATAACATTAAGTATAGATAAGAATACAAAAACTAGTTGTGTTAAGAGCTATGATAAAATGTTAACTAAAATGTAGATAAGAATACAAAAACTAATTTACAAATTAATGATAAAAGAGTTGTCGTTATCCTAACTTGATCAACAAGTACTGTTTCAATAACACCATCCAAGTTGGTTGTTATCTAGTTACACTGGAATCATCCCGTTAAAAGAAGGTAGTTAATATGATTCAGAAGCAGAATCTTAGATGGTAAAAGAAGGTAAATCAAATTAGTAAAAGATTCAGAGCATTACTGCTGGGTGACAAGTACATGTTCAAAGGAAAAATCGAGGCAAAAGAAAAAATAAATTCCGAGTCTAAACTTAGCCCTTCAATCAAATTGGAAGTATTAAATCAAGCGTAAAACGATTTTGACTACGCCACTGCTAACGTGTAAATTTGATGTTCTTGATTACCCGAAATTGGTTCATAGGTTTTGGCGTTCAAGCTCTGATGCGTGTTCTCAATAGTTGAAGTCTGGACTCCTCAAGGATTGTGTTTTTGGACCGCCAACGGGGAAAAATCTCTGGAGTCAGTGCTAGAAGCTCCCTGATCGCTAGCTGTCTCCAAATTCCTGGCTTGAAAAAGCAATTTGTCTGAACCTTTTCATGTCGGCGTTATATGAATCTTGATCATACTCTGGGCTTGAAGCTGAGATGCTGAACATTGAGCTCTGACCTGGCCTTTTACCGTCACTTAAGTCATCCAGTGATACGTCTCCTTCAAGTGCACGTACAATCTGTTTTGCGTGGTAATTGTCATGCATCATATAATATAAATCTTGATAGCTTTCTGATATACTGAAAAATTGAAGTTATCGGCTTGCCTGTCTCATTTTCGGGCGCTTCCTGGCAGAATGGCGAATGCTAGCAGCAGCACAAGCTACCATGCGTTGCATCTCCTGAGGATCGAAGTTGTTCTCCAGGCGAAAATCCACCAGTCCGTTATAGATGCCTTCATCTAAGGCACGTGTGAGAAAGGGTCGAGCCTGCTCAGTACATGCCACAATTGTTAAAATTTGCACGTTTATCGACAAGGGAAAGAATTGGAGGGTGCGACACATTTACCCAATCGACCAAGCCGTCGTCCATTGCGTTATTAGCGTCAACAGGTCTCTTCCCAGTTATGATTTCCAACAGCATGACTCCGAATGAGAAAACGTCAGATTTATCTGTCAGCTTGCCACTTGATGCATACTCGGGAGCCAAGTACCTATGCCAGTGTCAAGAATTTGGTTAGTTCAGACAATTCGTTTCAATTTCTTTTCTTTCTGGAGGTAAAGTGTTACATGGCTCTTCTTGTTATAATCTCTTTTTTATTTTTTTCTTCTTTTGTAAAAAATCCTGAATTCTTCTATGTCAATCAACTATTTGTATGATATAAGTAATCACAGAAACTGGTGAGCTGTTAAACTTACCCAAATGTACCCATTACACGGGTAGACACATGAGTGTAATTGTCAGAAGACAGCTTTGCCAATCCAAAATCAGCAACCTGAAAATGGGAAGCAGCTTGGAATCATAAAGAAAGGTAAAGTAGATGTTTTAGGTTATCTAAAGACATGTGAATGAGAGATAGTTAGCTTAAAACACTGACCATGGCCTCAAAGTTGTAGTCAAGTAGAATATTAGCAGACTTGATGTCACGATGTATTATCCGAGGATGGCCTGTTCAGTAGGAAACTATGTGAGTCATTTTTATATGTCTGCAGTTGTCTGTATAGACTATAGAGAGATAGAGGGTAACTCACAATCTTCATGAAGATAAGCAAGCCCCTTGGCAGAGCCCAATGCAATACGGAGCCTGGTTGGCCAATCCATGACTGGAAGATCCTTTCCTGCATTCTCCATATATTTCAGATTTTATTTGAATGTGTCGTCCTACTCTAGTAACTAAACCTATTATTTAATGAAAAAAACTAGAATGAAATCTCCAACTTGTAAGGTTGACGGCATACTCTCCTCTGCAGCAAAGACAACATCAAATGGAGAACTGAAAGTATTACCATGAAGATGATATTCCAGGGTCTTATTTGGAACAAACTCGTAGACTAACATTCTCTGCCCCGAAGCGATACAGTAGCCCTCAAGGGACACAAGATGCCGATGATGGACACGGCTAATGATCTCAACTTCTGCCTGGAATTCTCGCTCTCCCTGTCCGCTCCCTGACTTTAGGCTCTTCACTGCCACCTCTTTTCCATTAGGCAACACACCTTTATGCACATATCCAAACCCGCCTTGACCCAGCACATTGGCGTCTGAGAATCCATTTGTAGCTAAGGCTAGCTGCTCGTACGAAAACATGCTTTGGTTCAAGCCCAGAGCTATGTTTGGTGATGGAGATGGCAAGGGCGGATGCGATAGCCCTGACTGGGTGGTACTCGTATCGCCTCCACTCATCACACCTGGAGCTGGATTTGGAGATCCTTTCCAGCCAGGACCTGGCGATGCTGGTGGGATCTTGAAAACATGATCTGCAGGAGGTGCGGGACTATTGTTCCAATCGGTCTTCGTCGAGTTGTCATATTTCTGACTACCTGCGATGAGCCATAACATTGGATAAACGTAAAATCCATCTTGAAAACTATAGTTCATACTCTTAGCAGGACAAATGCAAAGTTTTAAACATGTTACGAGCACTGCAGATATGTAGAGTCAAAATAAACTAGGAATTTTGTGTTTCGTCTCAACTAATTTTCTAATAGATTTCATACTTTTGGGAGGATATTCTGCGTAGTAAGGTATTATCTCCTTCTTTCTTCTCTTTTTCCTGCAACATATTGCACAAATGATGACTATAACGATTAGCAACACTCCAACTCCAACTACAACTCCAATTATAACTTTTTGATCACTAGATGGGCCACTGGTTTCTGATGATTTTGACGATGAATTTCTTGGAGTAGAATCTGATGAAGATGATTTGGGTGATGATCGACCGGAACTACCATTGTTATCAGAAGATGGTGCTGGTGGTGAAGAAGAAGAAGAAGTTGGAGGTGGAGGTGGAGATGAAGGTGGAGGTGGAGATGATTTCGGAGCAAGTGATGGAGGACTCGATTCAGTTGGTGGTGAGGGAGGAGAATTGGAACTCTGAGGGGGTGGAGAATCTACTGGTTGTGATGGTGAATCTGATGGTGATTGTGCAGTTGGTGAAGGTGGAGATCTTGAATCCGGAGACGTTGCTCCAGACATGTTTTTGACCTATACAATGAACAGCTTCCAGGCAAAAAAGGGATGTTATTCGTGTGGGGACACACGTTGAAAACCCGCCAGAAGCTCCACCTTTCCCCGAACTGCTTGTCTCAAAATCTTAGGATCCTGAAAATAAGAGAGGCAAAAACCAAAGTCACTGAAAAAGTCCTATCTGACTTGGGTTTGATCAAAGGAAATACAATGTATACAAGAAACATCACCATGTTTTACTTTTTGTTGCTAATACAACAAAATTATAACACAGTTTTTTCCAAGCACCTTCGTGTCTTCGAAAAGACATCAACGGTCCTAAGGACAAATTCCTGAATTCTCTATCATTGTCTCTTATTGCTTAATCCGGTAGTGTCGTCAGTATAATTTTTGGTACGCAAGTAATGGGTGACAACGCTGAGAGAACGTTGAAGGGTTTGAAATGCGAGGTACCTGAAAGAGAATGATGGAAGGGATCTCGGTGGAAAGAGAAGGAAATTCATTTCCATGCTACGGTAAGAGACGTGTCCATTCCTTGTGACCTCATACAATGGAGGATTCTCTCCACCTCTTGGTTTGTACCCTTGTTTAGACTAAGTTTGTTATTGTTTCTACCATTTCATGGCTGTGCATTTTTTATTTACCTGGATAAATGGCCGCCTCTAATTTACTCCCTCCAAGAAATTGTTAGACTTCGGCAACAGTCATACATCTCCGCCAGTGACGTTTGTCGTCAAATAGCCAAAAATGGCATCCATTAGGAAATAGTCTGTCCCTAAAATTCCATGTATGGAGATCAAAATAGTATAGAATCCATCTTTGCCTTCCATGCCTAGCCTTCTAAACATTAGCCATGTTGTTCAACCTGCAGTCGCTTATTATATCTTCACAAATTTGAATTTGCTCCTCAGTGGAACTCTCCTCCTTGACTCCTTGCAGACCTATATAATAACGCCGGAGGTGTCTTTAGTGTAAATATTCCGATGACTAAATTAGTTTCATGAGGAAATTTATGGATGAGATAGGATGAAGTCCAAAACTCTTCATATAACTATGATTAGCAATTATGGGTATGGGAAGAGATTGCGGTATGATCACGCTGAGGAGAGGAAGCATGCGATGATGCGAATATCTTGCAATTCAAGGGGCTTGTCTGCCATTATGGCGAATTTATCAAGCTATAATCCAAACCTTGACAGCTCTTATAGAACAATTTGGATGTGACATAATTCTAACATCTTCACTAATAAGTCGTGCTTAGAAATTTATAGGGTTGTTGGGGTGGATTTGGTTTGGAAGAGTTCTTTAGTCCCTAAAGCATCCTTTATGTCATGGTTAGCAATAAACTTATACTGAAAATCAAGGATAGATATCCCCGTCAAACATACCACAGCATACCACCATTTTCTCGCCGCTTTTCGGTATCACCATGCAGATCACATACATTCCTGCACCGAATTAATCGGGATGAGCTTCATGGACAATGACACAGAGACACAAACTGCTATTGAGACAGAAACACGAGTCACTGAAATCCTCGACAGTCACCCAGCAAAAAAAGTCCGCGTTCGCAATAGAGAGGAAGACCCACCTCCAACAGAGAAATTCTCCTACCATGTAGCAGTCTTAGGCACACAGGGAAAGGCAGAGGCTGAACCGGTCTCACAGTGTCCATATGAAATTGAAATCGAGGTAGAGGAGGGAGACATCATAATCTTGTCCAGTGAATCCGGAGGAAGTATTGCCCTCTCCTGATCTTTTCGCACAAGGCTGGATCAGAAATGGAAATGAGCAGTTGTCATCAAATTGATGGGTCGCCGAGTGGGCTATTCCCTGCTATACTCCCGGCTACACACATTGTGGAACCCCTGCGGCCCCATGAAAGTAGTAGACCTGGAGCACAATTTCTATCTGGTGAATTTCATTGAAAAATCCGACTACCTTACGACACTAACACAGGGTCCATAGGTTATCCTCGGACACGCCCTGTCCGTGCAACGGTGGACCCCAGAATTTCGTGCTTCGCACGAAAAATTAACCCGAGCAGTTGTCTGGATCAGATTCCCCGATCTACCAATAGCACGATACCATCCACAGATACTCACCGCACTAGGCAACATCATTGACAAGACGGTTCGTATCGATGAACCTACTTTACTCACCCAACGGGGCAAGTTCGCCCGAATTGCAGTGGAGATCGATCTGGATATGCCCCTTTGGTCTAAGGTGGAGCTGGATGGGGAGACACTGCTGATCGCCTACAAAGGACTCTCACAGATCTGCTTCCGCTGCGGACGGGTGGGGCACGAAGAGAGCTCCTGTCCAACCCGCCCACTAGCTCCAACCGGGCAACCCCTGCCGTCACCTACCCCTAGTATTGCGCCGTCGACGGAGACAAATGGACAGAGCGCTAATCCTCCTGTACCAGTAACGGAGCAACCGTGTGATGAGTACGGACCCTGGATCCAGATCACCCGGAAATCCTACCGGCCGGCTAGATCGTCCTCTCACTAGCCCACTCGATGACCGTGAAACGTTGCACCTGGGAGCGGATCTCGATACGCAATGCTGGCAGAGGCTGCAGACGAGGGCGGCGCAATGGTAACTTTACCCACGTCTTTCTCCGCTGGTCATGTTGACGAAACACGTAACCAGCTCTCGTCCTCTTTCAAGGGTGAGAATAGAAGGCCTGCAGGGCCACACGCATCTGGGTCGCGCGGTAAGGCAAAGATTGGGCCCAAGAGTAAGGAAGGGGCCCAATCGACCAAAAGGATACTACCTGGACCCATACCCAGCCCGATGGGGCAAGGACAGGACTGTGGTGTTCGTATCCAATCACTGAACCGGCCAACGGAACCCCACTCAGTTGTACGCCTCAGTTCCACGTCAGAATTGATATGTGACGTCCGCGCAGTGCAGGTGTTTCAGGGGTTTGAGCTCGGACAGGACACAGAAGACCGTATGCATTTGGACGAAACAACTCGGCTTAGCACAGACCCATAAGACCTTCCCCCCACCGAACCTTCAGAACCTTGAATAGAGGATACCAGGATGGATGAGTCTACCCCGTCGCCTGACGACGTGGATTTAGTATCCCATACAAAGGACGTTGACAATGAAGCTGGGTGTTCTCGTACCCAGGAGATGACCACGGACTAGGTGTTCTTTACATTCAGCGTCGTTTTTATGAAGGTTTTTATTTGGAATTGCCAAGGGGCTGGAGGAGCCCAATTCATCCCAATCGTGCAGAATTATATTCACATTCTCGACCAAAGTTGGTGGTGTTATTGGAAACCCGGATCAGTGGTGGCCGAGCTCTAGCCGTCATTCAAAAACTAGGTTTTCAAACTACTTTTCGAGTGGAGGTCGATGGTTTTTCGGGGGGTATCTGGATTTTATGGACAGACGCTCTCGACGTTACCATCCTGATGGCGCATCGACAATTTATTCATATGCATGTCCAATTTGACTCAGTTAAATTTGCTTTTACCGCGGTTTACGCTAGTCCTCAGTATGCGATGCAAAAATTATTATGGCCCTACTTAACTTGGCTTGGTAGCACGACCACTTTACCCTGGCTCATTGGCGACGATTTTAATGCCAAATTGGCCAACTATGAGAAACAAGGTGGGTCGTCTACTACTCCGATTGTAAACAAAAAATTTTAGGATTGCGTGCACTCCTGTGGTTTACATGACCTGAGGTATGTTGGGTCCAAATTCACATAGCGCCGGGGGAATATCCTTGCTAGACTGGACCGGGTTTTATGTTCATCACTCTGGATGGAAATCTTTCCCTATGTGACAAATACACACCTCCCTTATTTTGGGTTTGACCATAGACCTCTTATCGCTACTTTCGACGGTAGAGCCCGCCGGGAAATCAGATATCCGACTTTTCACTTCGAATCCGCGTGGCTTACGCATGCAGGTTTCAATAGGTTAGTGGAGGGCCACTGGTCTACGCCAGGGCCTAACTTTCGCATTTCGCTTGAATCGTTCTCCACGAAGCTCATGCACTAGAACACGAGTGAATTTGGTAATATCTTTCACCGGAAAAATGCCTTCTAGCAAGATTGGCAGGCATTCAAAAGATTCTGGACGTGGAGACATCAGATTCACTGCAGCTGTTAGAAGAACGGCTACGGAGTGAATTAAATCACACCCTTTGTGAAGAGGAGATCTACTGGAATCAACAATCCGTAGCAAGTGGATTTCTCAGGGTGATCGTAATACCAAATACTACCACACTTTAACCTTGGCAAAATGGAAGCACTTGCGTATCACCCGCATTGTTGATAATGACGGATTGACGATCACAGATCCTACACATATGAGGCAACTGGCCAAAAACTTTTTTGAGTAGATATTCACCAACCAGACTGATACTACGACTTCGTACCCTTTATCCGGGGCTTTTCCCCCCCTCACGGCGGAGGCTAGTGCTTCCTTATCTGCTCCAGCTAGTGCGGTCGAAATAAGGAAAGCTCTTTTTGACATCAATCCTCGCAAAGCTCCTGGGCCTGACGGGTATAATGCTTCTTTCTTTCAACAAAAATAGGATATGGTGGGTCCGGCTGTGGTAGCCTATATCCAACAGCTATTCCATCCAGAAGGCTGGGATCCGACGGTGAATAAAATCATTTTAGTTTTAATTCCCAAAGTTCCTTCCTTGGTTTCCCTCACTTAATTCAGGCCTATCAGCTTATGCACAGTCCTCTACAAAACCATCTAGAAAGTGATAGTCAACCGGCTAAAGACTCATCTAGAGTCACTGGTTGCGCAGACCCAGTGTAGTTTTGTTCCCGGTAGACACATCATGCATAATATTATTATAGCCCAGGAGGCCATTCATTCGATGCGACGGAAAACAGGATGGACTGGTATACTGGCCATCAAAGTTGATCTCGAAAAAGCATATGATTGCCTCAGGTGGGATTTCATCCAAGACACGTTAGAGGATATCGGAATTCCGAATACTCTAGTGACTCTCATCATGACTTGTATCTCCACGGTTTCCATGCAAGTATCCTGGAATGGTAACCTGTTCGAGCATTTTACTCCAACTAGGGGGCTAAGATAAGGAGACCCATTATCGCCTTACCTTTTCGTACTTTGTATGGAACAGCTCAGCCATTTGATTTCCAGCGAGGTTGCCAAAAGAAATTGGAAACCTTTTTATCTTGCCGAAAGGGACCGCCCATTTCACACCTTTTCTTTGCCGATGATTTGATTCTTTTTGTTGAAGCCTTGCCTACACAAATTCAAGTCATTTTACGAGTGTTGGACTCTTTCTGTAGTGCTTCAGGACAAAAAATCAGCAATGCTAAGACACGGATCTTTTTCTCCAAGAATGTTACTAGGGAAACGGCTCGTACCCTCGGGAGTGCGGCCCAATTCAATATCACTAATAATCTTGGAAAATATCTTGGAGTGCCACTGATTCATGAGCGCACCTCTAGGCGCACTTATCAGTACATTTTGGACAGGGCCCAGAAGAGGCTCACCGGATGGAGTGCTCGCGAGCTCTCACTCGCAGGGCGAGTCACTCTAATTCAATCAGTTCTCTCATCCCTCCCGATTTATACCATGCAAACGGTGAGATTACCAAGGCACTTTTATGATGACTTGGAAAAGATAATGCAAGGTTTCCTCTGGGGTAACCGTCCTGGAAGGACGAAGCCACATTTGATTCGTTGGGAAGAGGTCTGCCGGCCTAAAACCGCTGGAGGTTTAGGTATCAAGCAACCACGAACCACAAACGATGCTCTCCTTACTAAGTTAGGCTGGTCAGTGCTCACACGACCGTCTGAACTTTGGGTTCAAATTCTCCGTGCCAAATATAAAGTGGACAATAGTAGTTTTCCTTTATCAGTTGATAGACCAGGGGCATCTATAGTCTGGAGAGGGATCACAGCCACCTGGCATTATGTTTGTCGTGGTAGCCAATGGCGTATCGGCAATGGTCAACGGGCCCAATTATGGTTAGATGGATGGGTCGGAGATTGGGGTCTCCTATTAACAATGACGACCTCCCCACCGCCGGATAGTATGATCCACACTAAAGTTAGGGACATGGTACACGAGGATGGCAACTGGGACTGGACCTGTTTTCAACAGTACCTTCCCGCGACAGTCTGCCTGACCATTGCAACTATTCCTCCCCCCAGAGAAAGGGGGGGAGGAGGATGGTATGGTGTGGAGACCAGGGAAAAGTAACACGTTTACAGTCAAGTCGGCTTATGAGCTAATTGCGGGATATCCCGAAGATGAACCCAGTCGACTGTGGCATCTGATTTGAAATGGCCAGGACCACAATGGATTCGTTCATTCCTGTAGCTACTGGCCAACAATAAACTGCTCACAAATAAGGAGCGAGTGATTAGGCATATTGCCACGGACTCTAAATGCCCCTTTTGTACCCAAGAAGAGTCCGCTTTGCATGCCATCCGAGATTGTTGTAGGGTTTCCTATTTTGGCAACAATTTCCAAGAGTGGGGCGGGATAACTCCTTTTTCCATCAGACCCTCGAATCGTGGTTGTTCACTAACCTTGGCATAATGCATCAAGGTAACCATTTGGAGTGGGAGATTATTTTTGGCACTGCATGCTGGTATCTCTGGCAGTGGCGAAACAAATGTATTTTCGAGGAGGCGTTTCACTGGCCCGTCCAAGGATGTCGAATAGTTTTGGAATATGTTGCCTGGATCGAGAAGGTGAAGGGCATGACCGGACGAGCTATTCCGACCGTGGAGACTTCACGGGGTGCCCTCATAGGTTGGGTTCGACCTCCGGAAGGCTGGGTCAAACTCAATTCCGATGAAGCTGTCCAGTCCGGATCCGGTATTGGTACAGCTGGGGGGATTCTTCGCAATAGCAACGAACAATGGTGTGGTGGGTTTCTAGAATGCATTGGGATATGCTCTCCGCTTACGGCTAAACTTCGAGGGGCCATCACAGGTCTACAACTGGCATCGGATTTGGGACACCGACAAGTGATTTTGGAGGTAGATTCATTGGAGGTTATTAATATTCTCTCTTCTTCTAACCTCTCGTTCTTTGATGTGTCACAAGAAATCCGAGATTTGCAGGAATTGAAGAGGCGCGCTTGGGATATTCAGCTGAAGCACGTTTACAGGGAAGGCAATCAGTGTGCAGATCAGCTGGCGTTTTTGGCTTCGTTCACCACACCGAGCACTCATATTCTCCGCGATCTACCTGAGCAATGCCTCGCGGTCTTTACTCAGGACTTACAAGGCACCTCGTTTTGGCGACGCTTGTGATTGTCATGTCTAGTTTTTAGTTTTTTAATCCTTCTGTATCCCAAAAAAAAAAATCAAGGATAGATTGAATGGTTTTTCATACAAGCTTTGTTTTTTATGCCATTTAATGCATGAGTCCACTCCTTACCTGTTATGTTCTTTCTCTCAAGATCTCTGGTCTAGAATTCTGCAGCTACTTAATGTAACGTACTAGGTGAAGGAATGACTTGAAGTGATTGAATGGGCTATTAATATGAGCTGCTTGATTGGGGAAAGACTCCATTTCCCCCGTAAGATCCTTCACCTGTTATATTTTTGCTTTGTGAAGATAAAGGAACAACAAATTTCACAGAAGACAGGGAAATATGTTTTCATAAACAAAATCATCTGTTAGATTAGAGAGATACTAATAGTCTCCCAGGCTTATATGTGGAGGCTAGCACACTGTAAGGAATAGCTAGTAATTGGTTTAAGCACAAGGAAACTCTAGTGCTTCTGAGTAAGAAGCTTGAATTACCCTCCTTGTCTGGGTATAGTGTAGGTTTTTCCTTTCACTTGTTGGGCTCTGAGCTTGGCTTTGGTTAAAGTTTAAGTATTCCTGTCTGTTGGATTCTATAATATCTCCCTTTGAAGCCTTTGGAATAGTCATTAATATAATTTCATTTAATTTTAGAAAAACATACGAGTAAAAAAGTCCATGTATGGTTATATGATCCTAACATCTTCATATATAACTTATGCACATCAAGGTTACACAAAAAAGGTAACTTCACCTTTTCAGAAGTTGAAGACCTATCATTCTATGAACAATTTAGCGTTGAACTAACTGATCTAAGAATGCTAGTGCAATGATGGCTCAAGAGTCGTATGAACAATCTGGATTTGAAATAACTAATCTAAAGCTGAAAGTAAGTGACAGGTAATTGTCATATTCACCATCTCGTTTGTTGCCTAGGAGATTCATATGTTAGTATATACCTTATACGATTTTGTGAAATAATTAAATAAGATCGATCTTTATCTTTATGTATTTTGATACTTTTATTCGATAGTTAATGTCAAAGGTAAAATCTTTAAAATAATTATTGTATAATTGAAATTATGATGAGATCATAATTATAGTATTCAATTTGTATTTATATATTATTCTTAAATTATTTTTACTTGTAATTTTATTAAAAAGCGACATTAATGAAATATTAAAATTAGTATACGTTATATTTTTTCTTATGAAGAAAGTAATTGATCTCATAAATTAAAATATAGAGTGTGTAGATTTTTTCATTATGATGGTTGTATAATTGATCCTTAAATTTGGTATTACTAAAGCATTTCATGTGAGAATTACTATATTTTAATACTACTTACGACATATTTTATTTAAGGTAACTCAATTGGTAGTACCTATACATAGCAATGTTTTAAAAATTAGTTTGGACATCGAACCGATCAAAGAAAAAGTTTAAGGTTTGAAAGTTCAGCCGGTATTAAACTGTTATAAAATCAGTATAATAAATATGAATTAAAAATTACAAGAATAAATAAAAATAGTACAAAATAAAATATTTTATTGAAATAAATATGTACTAATAATGCCTATTAATATAATAATCTAATAATTTAAACTACGATTGAATAAAACATAAAATTTAAAATAATAATAATAATAATAATAATAATAATAATAATAATAATAATTGTATTTCTATATTATTATTTATTTAAAGACTCATAAAATGTTTAAGTATATTTAAAGAAAGTCAATAGATAAGATTGTAAATTTAGTCTAACTTCTTTTTTATTATACTTTAAACAAACTTCTTTATAGTTTAAATATTATTTTTAACAATTCTTAAATTATCTTAAACAAAATTACTTATATATACTAATTGATAATTCAATTTAATAAACAAATTCATGATAAAAATAATAATTAGTTTTTAACAATAATAATTTTAAAATTTTCAATTAAAGTATAAAAAGATAAATAAAGAACCTAAGTTTTGACAAATATAATTTATTAGTGAGAATAAATAAATTTAGCATTTTCAAGGATAAAAATAGTAATTTACTTTTACCAATTATAATTTAAAATAAATTTTAATTAAAATATAAAAAGATGAATATAAAATATAATTTATCAGTTAAATTATGTAAAAGAATTAAAAAAATCAAAAGATTTATGAATTACACCCGTTAAAAATCTCAATTTCCCACAACAATGGTGTCCTCTCTCAAAATTATAAGATTGCGCAAGGGGGTGCATACATGGGTTGGTGTGCAATGGCTTTGTAGAGAGGAATACAATTTAATGCTTGTGCTGGTTCCTACACGTTCAAACTCTTTCTGACAGATTCTTAACGTTAACGTTATGATATTACGGCGGATTTACTATGAGATTGAATTCTAGTACTATATTATATTAGTATCGGTCAATATTAGGTATTATTTTGGGTAATTTTTTAAAGTTATAAAATATTTTTTGAATTTTTTTAAAAATTATAAAATAGTTCATTATCATATTGTACAGTTGTACTGTATATTTTTAACACTATCTTCAAAAATCAAAATAATAAATAATAATCACAATTAATATAAAATAACATATTTCACATATAAATAATAACCACAATTTATATGAAAAAAGACAATCATTATCATACAAATATAAAATTAAGAACAATATAAAATATTTAAAATATTACAATTTCAATTTTCATTATATAATAAATAAAAATTACATCAAAATATCCAATAAACAGAATAATAAATATCCTTAACCACTGGTATAGGTACCGTTCCGTACCGGCCAGAAAACGGAACGGTACCGACGTCTTTGATACCGAGTATATATACCTGTCGGTACGGCCGGTACTGGTCAGTACCTATAATACCACCAGTACCGGCCGATACCGAAAATTTTGAAAAATATAGAGAATTTTTTGCAAGATTTTCAAAATTTTTTTAAAAAATCTTCCCCCTTCCCCCCTCTTTTTTTCAAAGTTTTTATAATTAATTATTAGTTAAACTTTTATTGTGATTTTTTAATTTCAAATTTTAAACTAAAATAAATATTTTTATTACTAATAATAATTATACATTAAATTAAACTTAAAAATAGATTATTTTTATTTAAATTTATTTTAATCTTTTATATAATATTTATTTATAAACTAATAAAGTATTAATAAAAATATTTTATTTTT
>JAOQMS010000180.1:7310325-7327048 GCA_027563885.1 Erythroxylum longipes | reverse complement strand
AAATGTATAAATATTCAAATAAAAATTAATTTAATAATTAAAATATATTTCAAATAAAATTGTAATTTTAAATAAATTTTTAAATTTTAAATTATTTATTTTATTAAAATAACATAATTTTAGTAATAATTTATTAATAAATACTATAAAAAAGATTAAATAAATTTATTTAATTAAAAATAATTTATCTTTAATTTTTATTTAATATGTAATTATTGTTAGTGATAAAAAATATAACTATATTAATACTAACAATTAGATAAGTTTTTGTTTTTATTTAAAAAATTAAAAACTAAAACTAAAAATTACTAAAAAATATTAGAAAGAGAACCAAATGACCCTTAAATTAACTATGCAAGAGACGGGTGCTTGGATTGAGAAATGTTTTGGCGCCAATTTAATGAAACTAACACTTCAGTGTATGTCTCATAGCAAGGGGTCTTCACATCTGATATAAATACGATTATTAACCATATGTTTAGTTATTTACACTTAGTTAACTCCAATGTCAACAAAACTATCGCAACAGTCATTCATTGTTTAAGGGCATTAAAGATATACACCGACCAGATAATCACACGTCATGACATCCAATAAAAGCACTTTTTCACAGTTGAAGATGCCGTGGTTGGCAACGATTACAGGCTACAGTATGTGTAATGAAATAAGAATTTTACAAAGATCAAAGATTTCCGAACTACCAAAAAAAAAGCACCTGACACCAACACCCTAAATTCGGTGATGATTGTGTTGATTAATGATAATATGAGGTTACAAAGGTAATCAAGTCAGGAAAACATGATTGAATTTCTCTTCATTTGAATCTACGTAAACAGAGTCCCTCCAAAATTTCTCGCTGAATTATGTACTGCAAGTTGTTTAAAAGATGCAGCAATAGACCAAGACTGTGGTATCAAAATCTCCGGGAAAATGAAAACCTAATTAATACATAGCTTATCCCTGTTCTGAAAACTTCACCAACTGAACTGCTCATGGTTCAAGGAGCAGCAAATGAGCAATTGCAAGAACAAAACCTTGGAACATATGAAGCCTCAAGCTCTCGATGTTCTGCATGTCATTGCCCGCTCCCTCCCAAAGCGGTTGCAGCTCCACCTTTCTCTCGTAGCTTCATCCTCTTACTTAGTTCTCGTACATTCTGACAGCAAAGACAAGGAAGATGTAAGGCCACAAAATGGGAAGTGAATCAGCCCCGGCTCATTTAATTTAACAAGGGACATAAGCAACAAGCCAGAATTATTCTCAGACACTTCTAATCAGCAGAAGTCTCAAGTTTCTGACTCAATCATCAAAGAAGGTAAAAGCATGCAATCCTCCTTTTTTATTTACCAAATAGTTCAATGGCCAAATCAAACCTGCACTAGCCATGAAAATATTTCTGAAAAGCAGGGCTAGGATATATTAACTTGGTATACATTCTCAACAAACAACTCCACAACCCCACCCAAAGGAAGAGAAAATCCCAAGCAGGAGAAAAGGGAAGGCATAGCAGATTGACGATCAGAAACTCATATAGGATACAGTTCATTTGCTAATAGTTGATGTCCAGGGTGAGACCCAATTATACTAAAAAGATGAGAGACTTACTAATGTGTTCCGGAGAAGGAGCACACCAAATTGACAACTGCAAATAAACAGTTTTGTGAAAAAGGAAAAGAGAAACACAGCAATTTGCATTTGGTAGTTCAATAACTGACAAGTTGATATTACTAGGGGACCTAAACCCTTATCCTTTAAGTGGCTATAAAACCGTACAAAAAGGCCATAGGATGCGTCAGCAAAGGATACATCCTTACCTGACCTAAAGAAGAACAAAGAGCACTAAGGATCAAACATGAGATGGGTTCACGTTAGAAGGAAGGCTTTAGTGTATCAAGACTCCCAAGAAAGTTGTAGGCCTAGATTAGTCATGGTAGATAAATTAAATTTTTATAATAGTTCCAATAAGTGGAGACTGCAGTTTGACTTACATTTTCGTACTCTCCACTCTGATAATACAGTCATGGGATGAAGGAAGACAAGAGATTTTCTATTAGGTGCCTTGTCACAGACTCACACTTGGTATGGGTTTTAATCATCTTTGTATCACCATAAGGGGAAACACCTCAAATTACATAGTGTACTCGGCCAAAAAAGATGGGCAAAACAAGATCAGAAGTAACTTGTTGATCACACAAAATGACCTCAGACTCACTCACAAGAATTCAGAACTCCAAATAGGTGCATGGAGATATTTTCAATATGTTCGACGAGATAATCCTATTTTTGTTTTTCCTTTTTATGGTTTTTACTCTTGATGCGGGGCGATCTTGAATATCACAAATAGGGAGAGGGGATAAGCACCAGTGAAGAACTTCATCAAGAGCTCCTATTTGTGAGAAGTTGATTGGAAGAAACAGTAATGCATACATCAAAAGAATTCTGGTGAACCAAAGGATTTTTTAGTTCCTATCATATAGAGAAGTTCAGAGGGTAAGATAACAGAGGGGGAGATTTTCAATTTAAAGGTTCAAGGTTATCCCATATGCATACACAGTTAAAAGTACTAAATGTGCTTGCACATCGATCCCAGTGACAAAGTTATGCAATCGAAAATAAGCTGAAGAAGGTGATAAATATATGTGAACGAATTGACCAAAATGAAATTAGGTAATTTTCCGTTGAATTTAAGCCCTCTTACCATCATTTAATCAAAAGTTCTTGAATTTAGAAATTGCTTTCAGAGACATTCCTTCTGCAATGCAGCGCAAAAAGTAAAGGGCAAGTAAAACTTCACTGTTCACTCCATTCCACCGACATGACGTGTTCTTTTATTCACAAACTCTAAGGTAAAAAACGCATCAAAATGTATGAAAAGCCCTAAAAGGATCGTCACCGTTGATTGGATAGAAGGCGGATCAAGAGCAACGGAACGCGCAGACATCTTAGCAATCTCCGAAATGGCAGCCTCTCTGATTCCAGTAAAATCACTGGTCAACTCCTCGTACGCAGCCTCGAAAGCCTCCTGCCAGAAGCGAGGTAGTTTGATCCGATGGCTATTAGTGTACACATCCCACATGTGCTTAACCACGTTCTCTCGCTCTTCCATTTCCTGAAATTTCAATCCCCAAGATCCACATACATCCAACATCAACGTTAACATTAATAATATCAATATGCATTGCCACACACATATAAGAAATGGGAAACTTACGAGAACGTCGAGATCGTCGTGAATAGGAGTGTCGACATCATCGGAGAGGCGGTTGAGGTTGCCGGCGGACCAACGAAGCGTGACGGTTCCGGTAAACATGGTCCAGAACGCCAAAAGCAGAATGGCGGCCAAAGCCCAGAACTTGTAACGGCTTTTCCCTAACAGACTTGTGTCGGAGTGATCCTTCTTTGTTGTTGTCGGAAGAGAATCGTCATCCTTCATCTCGATTTTGCGGTCCTGTTTGGTTTTGGATTTAAGTGTTGCTCATTTAACAAGGTCTGTGAAGTCCGTTGCTTAGTGAAGGAGATGAAGTTAAAGAGACGCGTAAGAGGAAGGCGAGTGTTTGATAATCTGATTGAGAGACAAAAGGGGCTTGGTTTTAAAGCGTTGTCGTCTGGGGGAGTGGTTAAAGAGGTTAAGTTAATTCGAATTTTATTTTTCTGAGAAAGTTTGACCTCTGATCCAATTCGACTGACCGATGACTTAACGAGAATGTCAACACACGTTTCTGCAAATGAAAATGCACCGACTGAAGTGATGTCGTATTTGCAGGATGGGCGTGGCATTATATGTTAACAGGGTTCATTCGGTGTGCATGACACTTTTTTACGTCTTAAAGTGGAAGGTAGCTATGCATTAAGATTTCAACCCATTATTTAATTTCGAACTAAGATGATAACTAGTAGATTAATGTATTTTTATGTTAAGATGAGATGGAGATGCGGACTAATTGCTGGACAAAAAATTGTTAACCATTCAATTTGTTGTCAAGAATCCTTTTAAAGAAAATCGAAAGGATCATCTGAACACATACCCTCTTCCAATGAATGACTAGGCCAAATATGACAATAGCTCTAGAATTTGGAGCATATCAGTTTTCAATTGGAAACTTCAATGCACACTGAACAAACACATTAACAATGTCTCTTGGGTATACTTAGCATATATATTTACACCGAGAAGAGTTGTGTTATTCTATCTCTTAAGAAGTTGAAAAATCGAAGAGAGTTAATTATTTCACAACTTTCCGCAAACTTCTTTGCCATCAATAAAATAAAACAAGCAAAATCGAAATAATAACAAAACACCGAAATTTGATAACGCAGTTCGACACTCTTTGCTTATATCTGCGGGGCCCTCACCCAGCTTAATTATTTTCACGAAAGTACAATAGAATTACTTAAGGCTTTACTAAACTGACACCACTCAACCCTTGATACTATCACTCAAACTCACTTTCCATGAAAGAATTTCACACTCAATAATACGACTGACTCATACTAACCTCGTCAGAGGATTTATCTAACTGCTTTCACTCAAAAACAATAATAAATAAAATAGCTCAAGTATTTAATCAACTGAAAATTAAATAACAAAAATACTTAAGATAAAAAAGACTTTCCTTTAAATTTATCTTCTCAAAATAACTCAGCTGAAACTCTTTATCATAACTTACTTTTTCTTTACAGAAAATAATTCACAGTGTTACTTTAATTAACTGTCAATACCCACTTCACCAAAAAGGTATTCACTGTATTAACAAATCAAAACTTATGCAATGCTTAATAATTCACGGTGTTACTTTAATTAACTGTAATACCCACTTCACCAAAAAGGTATTCACTGTATTAACAAATCAAAACTTATGCAATGCTTTGCTCACAAAACAACTTCACCGTGGCTCTTCGACCAGTCACGTTCTTCAGCTCATATCCTCGTATGTGCCACAAGCTATATTATTGTTTATGAACACATAACTCACGTCTCATCAATCTTTTGCATTACAACGTTAGCAAATGGACTTCTACTCTCAATCAAAGATATGGGATCAAAACAATCACTGTAGAGATTCACTTCTACTATATGTGAGGACCCACCTATGAAGACTCGCTCACTGCACCATCACTTTTGGTCTCTCATATATCCTAACATAAGTCATAAATTTTGAATGTCAGGAGGAGGCAGGAAGTGTTCTGATGTCAAGCCCCATACGTTAAAATCAACGTCCTCAATCTTCCACTTTTCCTGCATGTCCCTCTTGTGATTCGCAGACTGCTCCCCGTACCTGAACACAGTGACGCTTGTCTTGCCGCTATGTGCAATGTTGACACCGTCCACGTACTTGTAATCTTCCATTACTGACTCTGTGCTCGTCTCCCAGAACACATCATCCCCTTCTTTTGTTCTCATTCTCAACAACCTCGAGTCCTCGAATTGGATAAGTAGGCCTGATCTCTGGCTGAAGTATCCCCATATCGTGTGGTGAATTATCTCAAAATTACGACCACTTTGTGCCTCCCTAATAGCTGGACTCGTCTCTAGTTTCAATATGAAGCAATCTTGGTCGTCTATTATTTTCTCACCTATGCATGTTGCATCCAGGAATAGGTTTGCCGTCGACCTCGGGTCCAAACCCTGGCAATAATTCCAAACCTTGTTCTGAGTCTTAAAAGTTTAAACAAGATTATACTGCAACTGATACTGATAGTTACAATTCTTTAAATAGTGAATATGAGACATTCTTTTTACCTGCAAGAATCGGCGTAAGGGCCTGGGAGGACCCTTGTTAGCAGGATCATGTTGATTAGAGGAATGCCTCCAAGAGATCTTGCCATTGCTTCCACAGATTACTTTGCATCCTGACACAACGAGCTCTAAAATCCACAAGTCAGGATCTTTTTGCCAAAGCACAAATCCGCCAATTTCCTCGGTGCTCTTCACGTTAATCTTCACATCGGCTTGTTGGAACTCCGACGCCGTAATTTTTACCTCACCTGTTACGCACATGCTATGTACCGCATTTATCGCTTGCTGCCCTCCCGTAGCCGCTATGTATTGTTGCACAATGTATTTAGCTGTTGAGGCTTGCTGGAATTGATGTGACATTATCTTTAATTAGTCACAGTCTGTGATCCATCTTATTCATAGTTCTTTGATCTACCTTATATTATAAAACTAGTCCTCCCCTTTTATCGTAGCATTTGACATTAATGTTCTAATCGCCTACTGAATCTATGATCCTGAAGATAGTGCGTGTTGCCGCCTGTTTTCCCCCAATCATGTTTCGAGTTCCAGATGTAACTTGTTCAATAATCGTCTTTTTGCTATAGAACTCACTCTTCTAACTGAATTTTGAGATATAAGGAACTAAAGAAAGATGGAAGTTTTAGGAATGAGTACTTACAATGGAGCTATCTTTGACAGGTTTGTGAACAGCATGACCAACTTGAACCTGGAGAGGGATAAGAGGAGCTCCAACCAAGTAAAGCAAAAACCTGAGCTCATTAATGCGACCCGCTATCACAGGCTGCGACCATTTATCAGATGTTTGAGCTTTCATCCATGTTAGCATGTTCTGCCAACGCAGAACTACATTGCTGCCCATGCTAGCAAACATTTCTTCAGGTATGGGGACCTCAAGAACAGTCTCAAGGCCATCTTCTTTTTCAATGTTTGGGCAAAGTTTCCTCATGTAGGTTAAGGACAACCCAGATGAATACAATGAAATGAACAGGTTTTGGTTGCAGAGTCAAAGAGAAATCTTATCTCTTCCCTTGAAAATCTATAGTCTATGCCTCTAGATGGTGAAAGGAAACATATTCGCAGAGAGATTGAGGAAAAAGATTGGCGTAAGGCTGTCCTTATCTGTAGGTTTCATGTAGGCATGATTTGTTGTTGTTACTTTCTATTTTAGGAGCTGTGTACCACGCCGGTTGCCAAATGTCCATGTGAAGATCAAAGCTTTTAGCATCTGCTATCCATTTCTTCTGAAAATAAAATAAATTATGAAAACGACATTTCATATTAGTTGGGTGGTTTAATCTTTAATAGTATGCTTTTCCTTACTTATGAGAAAATTGTTAAGATGTTTTTTCTTTTTCCCCCACAAGTGCATTATCCAAAAATTTTCCTCAATTTCATATATAACTCTTTTTTATTAGCGGAAGTGATAGTAAAAGTGTTGATATCTTTGGCATTACTCTAAAGAAACTAAAATGAAAAGAATACTTAAAACGAAACTGGGGCCCCCAGCAAATTACTCTGGCTCTGGGACTCGACTCTGGGTAATGAAAATTACAAGCCACATCTCATTAGCTTCCTGCCTAGCAATGTTTTTGAACATGTAAACTTACAATTTAATTTCCCTAATAATATAGTGTTCTAGTCTAACTGAAGTTAATAATACTCAAACCTCTAATTTCAGAAGAATCACACTTTCAAATAGCGTGAAAATTTTTGTGAAACTAACTTTAATTTTTTTTAAATATATTATATTTATTAATTCTAATAAATACATAGGGTTAATTATTAAAAAAACCCAAACTTTCGTCAAAATTTTAATTATAGCCTAAACTTTAAAAATTAGCAATAAAATGCTCAATTTTTCAATTTTTTCAATTCTACCCCAAATTTCAAAAAATGGCGATAAAATGATCAAATTTTTAATTTTCTTCAATTCAACCCCGACATTATCTGTTGTTCTTCTAATGCCCTCAGCCTTTTATTTCTGTTTATTATTCTGATGTCTCAAAATAATCTTGCATTATAGTGTACTGTACTAGTAAGTTTTTTGTTTTTAGTTCGTTCTCTTAATGTCTTTAATATGAGGGCGTTGAGACTGCATAATTTTAAATCGAAGGATGAGGGCGTGGAGAGAACAACAAAAAATGAAGAGAAAAACTGAAATCAAAGCGTAAGATCATCAGGGCAGTGTAATTTGATTTATGTCATTTTTAAATAACAACGTCATTTTAATTACAAGATTAAACAACTTTATTTCATTAATCTTCATTTGTTGTATTAATTTTAGTTGACGCGTATTAATGTTACGTTAAGGTTTCTAAAACACGTAACAAGCTAGCCAGATCAGCAAATTTAATAGAAACACTAATGTCGGTCTATAATTGAAAAAAAATAAATGTTTGACCATTTTATTGTTACTTTTTAAAGTTCAAGCTATAATTGAAAAAAATTGAAAATTTGGGCATTTCATTGTTACTTTTTAAAATTCGGGCTAATTAAAAATTTGAAGAAAGTTTAGGATTTTTTGGTAATTAACCTTATTTATTAATGCTTTTAAAATATTAAATATATTTATAAAATCATGATCAATTCATAAATATGAAAAACATTTAATTATTAGGAAACTTATATATATATACATATGTATGTATGTATGTATGTATGTATGTATATATAGTAATTTTTTATAATAATAAAGCTACACATTTAGTTAATATATATCAAAACATTTTTATATTATTATTATTATCTTTCATAATAAGAGTTTTAGTTTGAAATTAGTTAGTCTTATTCAAAATTTAAATTTTGGATTAACTATGAATATGTGAATAATTAATTCGATTAATATTTGAAATTAAAAACTGTAATCAAAATAGTTTTCATTCATAATAAAATAAAATGATTTAAAATTGTTTACATTAAGTGTTTCAACTTATTTTACAAATTATTTTTATTTTCAACATGTAATTAATATTTTCATATTTATTAAAATTAAAATGATAAAAATACTATGAAACATTATAAAATTTAAATTTCTTTTGAACAAAAGATTATACATACTAATTTAATGTATATTCTTTGAAGGAATTAGTACAAATAAAAGCACATATTTTAAATAAAAGATATCGTACATTTGTATTAATAAAATACTAATTACACATCATATAGTTAATTGCATCTATTTTGATAAATATAAAATATCTAAAATAAAATTTAGTAGTCTTACTAAAAGGTGAAAGCATAAGCCTCCCTGTAGCATATCCTACACTTGACTTCTTTGCGGGACCTGCATTCCCTCATGTCTAGCTCTTGAGCCTTTGCTAAATAGCTCTTCCATTTCTTCCAAGGACCTTCCTTTAGTCTCTGGGAATAGGAAAAAGAAGAAAAACCAGGCAACTAAACCGATTCCTGAGAACATGAAGAAGGCTCCACCTATAGTAATAGTTTCGTAGAGTGATATGAAAGTCATAGAAACAGTGGCGTTCATAAGCCTATTCACAGCCACCCCAAGACTATACCCCTGTGCCCTTAACTTCAAAGGGAATATCTCGGAGCTGTAGACCCATGTAACAGGTGCGAGTCCAACGTTGAAAAAGGCCACAAATACGTAGGTAGAGGCAATGCTTAGTGTA
Source organism: Erythroxylum longipes (assembly GCA_027563885.1). Taxonomy (NCBI): domain Eukaryota; kingdom Viridiplantae; phylum Streptophyta; class Magnoliopsida; order Malpighiales; family Erythroxylaceae; genus Erythroxylum; species Erythroxylum longipes. The sequence goes on along the minus strand of JAOQMS010000180.1, from coordinate 7,317,682 downwards.
ATTGCCCACAAGACCCTTTCTCCATCATGCTGCTCTACTACTGTCAAGCAGGAACCTAATAGGGCTAGAGCTCCAACTATTCCTGTTGTGCTAATAAGCAGAAGTTTCCTCCTCCCAACTTTGTCAATTAAAAACGTCGATATTAGAATAAAAGTGAACTTTGTTAGCCCCACTCCAACTGTGGCAAGCAGTAACTTTTCTTTGTCTGTGATTCCAGCTTTTTTGAAGATTCTAGGACTGTAAAGTACCACAGCTTCGATGCCGACGGCGTGTTCAAAGAAATGAATTCCAATTGCTGCGATTAGTATCCATCGGATAGCTGGTCTTGGCCTGATTAACAACTCTTTCCACACTCCTACCCCGTTGGTGTTTCTATGGGGAAGTTTGACAACATCCTCGTCGCAGTCCTCATCGATCCCGACGGCGATTTTGATGTCCCGGAAACGAGTTTCAACTTCTTCTTGAGAGTTAGACACAAGAAGCAATACCCTTTTGGCTTCTCCTAATCGGCCTTGCATTGCCAGCCACCTTGGAGACTCTGGCATTTTCAGAATGCCAAAGGCTAAAAAAACTGAAGGTACAGCTGCAATTCCAAGCATCAATCTCCAACCAAGTTTCAGGCTCAATTTTCCAAGCACAACATTTGATATATATCCAAGCAAAATTCCGACGCTTATTCCAAGCTCGGGCAGAGACGTCAAGAAACCTCTTGACTTAGGCGATGAGACTTCAGCCGAGTAAACAGGCGCGATCATAAGAGCAAATCCTACACCAACTCCTGCTACGCATCTTCCTGTGATTAGAACAGCGTAGTTTGGACCATATCCCATCAAAATTGAACCCGTCATGAAGATTATGGATGCCACAATGATGGTGTACCGGCGACCAATGTAATCGGAGATTCTTCCAGCAAGTAGAGAACCCACCAAGGCACATATGTTCAGAATGCCGGCGAGGACTTCCACATTTGTATCGTGAATCTTTAGTTCTTCTTTTATGAAGATCATGGCCCCACTCATTACACCAGTATCTGAAGGGGAAAAAAAAAGCCTTTCGAGTCAGCTTTTGCAGGGTACATCATTCATGGAATTAAATGTAATACAAAAGATAAAGGACTTTTGTATTGATTCATATGGATAATCTTAGAAGGGATAAAGAAAGCGAAACAGAGAAGTCTATGAATTTATGTAAAAATAAATATAAAGATCAGACATAACTTGAGGAACAGGTTCACACTTACCATAACCGAAAATGATCGAAATCATTGAAGCAACAATGGCACAAGCAGCAGCATATTTGTTGAACTTGTTTGGGTTTCCTCCACCGCTACTCGGAGCCTCCATGTCTATTATGCTAATCTACGGAGTTCGTCCTACACCTGTAACCTACCGTCTATATATCATATACAAGATGGCTAACTATGAGTGCTTGTGTATGCAGTCAGTAGTATGTTTGCCAAGTTGATATTATATCACGTAATACCACATGTTTCCTTGAATAAGGACTGGAATTCTTGTCCTCAACTTGTATACACTAAAAATAGATTAAATATAACGTATATATGTATGATCAGAGAGTAAATATGTGCATGTTCGGAAAAATTTGGGAGCTTCAGAGTTTTTGAGTTTTGCGGTGATTTAATATGCAGCTTCAGAGCAAGCTAACCCGGTGAAGTTAGGCAGCAAAATTTCTCCAAATTAGAAATACAGCCTTCAGGATTGATCTGATGGGATAAAAGAAATTGACAGAGACTGAGTAGGGCTTCTCTCCCGTAGTTATCGAGATTCTCAGACTCACTGTCCTCTTTAATATGGCAACCCTCTATTTTACAACATGAAAAGGAAATAAAAGACTTGTAGAATTGGATAAGATTGCCAACAAATCCCAAATCCTTTTGTTTTTTTTCCATCTCTGATCTTCCGTCTAGTAAGCCCCACTGACTCGGGACTCCAATGATCGTCGTATTCTTCGCTTCCATTTTTTATTATATATAAATGGAAACGGATTTTTTATTCCAATAATAAACCAAACCTGATTTGTATCGCGGTCAAAGTCGAGGAATCACACATGCATTGACATTTGAAGTTCATCTCAGAGAGAGACCATGTTCGGTTCAAAGCATGTATTACCATAATCTTCTGTAATACATACATGAACGTGATGTGTCTGTTATGAAGTTTCTAATAAACTTTGGTAATTTAATGAAATATATATATATATATATGTAATAACGATAAGAATAAGAAGATAATCAGTATTGTTATTATGACTTTGCTTTGGTACATATTATATTTATGGCATACTTAATCCAATCTTGGCTGTGTGCTTTTGTTGATATGATAATAAATCAACCGAATTTTTGTAAAAAAATGAGCTTTTTTCCCTAATTTACAAAGGTACATTAATAAATAGGAGTTCCATTAAATTGGAATTAAAAATTATGTGTGCGCGACACTTGCAAGAGTATTTAAATGCATAGATTATGTTTCGTCAATCCTTTTCTAAAATATATTTCTTATGCAATGACTACAAAAAGGTTAACTAATCATGTGATTGACATTTTCTAAGTTAGTCAATATTGAATTAACCGCAAGTGCAATATTGAATTAACCGCAAGTGCATGGTATAGTTGTAACTAATACCGATAAATACTGGTCGATCTCACGAAGATAATAAATATTAGTAGTTACTATTATTTTATTATTTAACCTACATATTGGTTTTAACTTTTAATAAAAGAAAATAAAACTAAAGCAAGTAAAATAAAATAGGCAACGATATTGAACAGAGAATTAAGAATTCACTTAGAAAATTAAAGAAAATTACCGATGTCAAAAATTAGTATTTAGGTTTCGAATCTTCGTAAACCTTTAACAAATTAATCTTTTATTACCTAATTGTTTTATTGATTTATTAGACCGTGGAGATTTATATGGTACGTTAATAGCTAACCTTGAGTCTACTAATAAAGAAAGCATAAGATCTTCAACTGAATTACTCAGGTTAAAGTTTATAGAATTACTTTACTGATTTGTGAATCTTTCTATTGAGTTTGACCAGAATCTGGAAGATTTATGTCATCTTATCTCTAGGTTTGCAATCAACTCCGTTCAATTACAGTAGATCTATTCAAACATAGAATTTCTCAATCTCTACATATATTAAATACGTAATATTCTCAATTTCTAATATTCCCAGGTCTGTTAGAATATTTATTAAACACGTAATTGAATTACAATAGATCAATAAAAATTGTATTAATAGAAGAATTAAAACATATTAAAGTATTAACATGGGATTCATCTAGCCTAAACATTAACAAGATATTTGGTTACACATGATAGACTATGAAATCAACCATAAACTAAAAGAAAAAAGAATTGAAAACAATGGTTTATACTTCTATATCTCCCTGATTGTCTTCTATTGAATATTCTTGCGATGCAAAGGTTTGATTTTGTATTCCGATGTATATTTCGATAAATTCCTCGTGTTTTCACACTTCTTTGGATCAAAATCATCCCTTGAGAATGATCTCTACATTTGAAATCACCTCCTGAAGTCTGGTTCCCTCATAAGCCTTTGTTCAAGTCCTTTTATATTAAATTCTAGGAATTTGGCCGATACATGGTTTCCTGCATGACCCAATTCTCTTAAAATCTTGAATCTACACAGCATGGGAGACGTGCACGGGCAGATGTACAGTTGTGCATTCCTTTTATGCGTTGAATCTTCGTTTTATGTCATATTTTCTCCCTTTTAAGTCCATGAAGGCAATTATTTGTATAAAATATCAAGCAAAATATATTAAACATGAGTGTAAAAATGTAGCAAATATGCACCTATCATCATGCGAATTAATTGCTCTTAAGTAGTTATTATGTTAGAATATAAAATTGTTTTTAATTTCATGTTTAAAGTTAAAGAAATGGGTTATATGTGTGTATTTAAAGGATGAAAAGAACAATTCAAAATTTTGAAGATGCCTACATGCTTCTTTTTCGAGAAGTACTTCCTAAAATATCTGGACACCTTGAATAAATATCTTTCAATTATCTAAATAAAAATATCTAGATACTTTGTAGAGATATACAACAACAACATAGCAACAATAACAATAACAACAATAACGACATGCAGCCTTATCATTAACTAGTAGAGATGATATTTTTGATAGAACTATAGAAACTAAAAAAAAAAGTTTGGAAGAACCCAAAACACAAATTCATAAACAAATAACTGCTTAAGACTATGTTTGAATGAGAGTTTATTAATGGAATGAAATGGAATCGAATAGAATATTATTCCATTGTTTGAGATGAGGGTTTATAATGGAATGGAATGGAATGAGATGGGATAGAAGAGGAGAGTTTCATATTACATCTCATTCCATCCTAAACAATATAAATGAAAAACCTCCGATTTGGGAGGTTTAAGATGGAATGTAAAATGATAAATAACTTTACACTATATTACATTATAAACCTTCTTCCAAACAACATTTCACTATAGTACATTACGAACCCTTCCATTCCTCCTAAACACTAATTTTTTAATAATACATATATTTACATTCCATTCCATTATAAATCATTCCATTCTATTCCATTCCATTAAAAACCTTACATCCAAACATAGCCTAAATAAAGATAAAAATTAAAATCAAAATCAAAATAAAAAATAAAGATAAAGGTAAGTAAATAAATAAGCAAATAAGAAAGAAAACAAGCAAATAAACAATAAAATATAAAATATAAAATACATAAATAAATAAAAGAACTAAAAGAACAACTGCTACAAACAAAAATATTTAGGCTAATTAAAAGGGTACAGAAATATAATAAAAAGGTTTAAAGGCCTATATAAAGAGAGATTTTTTTAACGTAAGGTCCTCTACTATATCTTAGTTCGCAAAATTTTTTTGTTGAGGGTTAGGTCCTCGATAAGCTCTAGTACGCACATATTTTTCCTGATCACTTCCCTCAGTTCTTCTTGGATCTTCCTCTTCTTCTCATACAGTTCTTAAGTACAATCATCTTACATCTTCTCATTGGGGCTTTAGGATGTCTCCTTTTAACATGTCCAAACCATTTAGGCTATGTCTTTCTCATTACAATATCAATGTTAGTCACCCCTATCATTGATATAAAGAGGTTTAGGGGTTTTAACTAGAAAAAAGTTTCAGATAGTCAACTGAAAATTAGTTGTTAATAGTCTTGAGAAAGATATTAACATATGATACGAATTATGATATTAATATAAGATACGAATTTTGACGATCTAGTGATCAATAATTAAATTTCATGGTAAAGGGTTAATAAGAGATCTTAGGGGAATTCATTAGCTAGGTAGTAGTTATTTGATATTAGATTAGCTTTGTGTTATATTTGTCTTGATCCATTATTGCATTGAGTTTTAGTTTGTTTTAGTTTAGTTTTCAATTAAATCATCATCTTATTTTATGTTTAGATAATAGAAAAGAGGCCATTTTTAGTATTTGTAATCTGGTGGGATCAACCCGTACTTGTCAGTGCTAGCTACAGTTACACTATACACTTGAAGCTTAAAATTACATTAATTAAGTTTTTGACACCATTGGTGGAAATTAGAATATTAGGAAAAACCTTGCTTTTATTAATCTAGCGATTATTAGTTAATTTTTTTCTTATTACTTTTTGTTTTTAATTTATTCTCTTATTTTATATAGACTCTTTGGTTTTATTACTTATATAAGTTTTGGGTTTAATTTATGACTCAAGGGAATCCCTCACACCTAGTCAATACATTTCCAAAGATTGAGATTATAGATCATAGAAATCTCCAAATAAATGTACTTAAAGAGTTCGAATTAGATCGACAAATAAAGGACTTTGAAGATCATAATAACACCCAAGAATCAGGGACTATGGTAGACCAACTAAGGACTATGTTTGACTATGCTAGACCAAATTTGATGGGAATGAAGTCTAGCATCATAAAACCAACTATTGATGCCAATAATTTTGAGATTAAACTAAGTATTGTTTTGATGGTGCAATAATATGTCCACTTTGATGGGCTATAAGATGAAGACCCCAATGCACATATCACAAACTTTCTGAAGCTCTGTGATACCTTTAAGATCAATGGTGCCAATGATGATGCAATCAAATTAAGATTATTCTCGTTCTCATGGGGGTTAGTGCGAAATAATGGTTAAACTCTCTATTTAAATCATCCCTTACCACTTGGGACCAAGTAGCAGAGAAGTTTCTCTGAAGTATTTTTTTTGCTAGTTAAGACTGCTAAATTGGGGAATGACAATTCATCCTATTTCCAATTTGATTCAGAGACATTATGACATATCAAAGAGATTTAATGAAATGTTAAGGAAGTGCTTGCATCACGGTCTACCATTGTCGATGCAAATATAATCCTTCTACAATAGGCTCAATCAAAAAACAAGGTAGATGATAGACTTACCAAGACGATGGCAGTATATGATGTTGATATATTTACGACACTGGAGAACCAAGTTACAATGTTGAGTAAAAGATTGATGGATTAACTACAAGTCCTAAATTATTTCAAGTTATGCAGAGTGAGGTGTGCGGGCTAAGACATCCAAGTCAAGGCTATTAAAAACTATAGCCTATGCATGTGGATTATATGGAGAATGCTCCTAGACTCCAGAATAATGCATAGAGCAATACATACAATCAGAGATGGAGGAATCATCCAAATTTCTCCTGGGAGAATCAAGGGCAGTCAAGAAATATTTCTCCACTGGAATTCTAGCAACACTTACCTTAAGAAAAGAAGCGAGCTTAGAGGACATCATGTTTAGGTTTCTTTAAAATTCAAAAGCAAGATTTTAATCCACAGAGACTTCATTGAGAAATCAAGAGGCTTCTATACATAACTTGAAAACTCAAATCAACCAACTTGCTAAGTTAATTTTGGAAAGAACATAAGGAAGTTTGCCTAGTACCACAAAGATAAATCCTAAATAATATATGATGGTAATTACCCTTAGGAGTGGAAAAGAGCTGCACGTGGAAAACAAAACCTAAAAGAGGAAAGAGATTAACACCAAGAGAAGGCTGAAGGTGAGGGTACCTTCAAAAAGTCAAGGAATTTCATCTGGCCATCCCTTATACCACCAAAATGAAGAAAGCTCAGGTGGATCAGCAGTTTGGTAAGTTTCTAAAAGTATTTAAACAACTCCATATTTGTTGGCTCTCGAATTTTATTTACTTATTTTTGATAAATAAGCATGATTAGTTTATTTTGAGGTCTTGTTATATTATTTTACCTTGGAGTCAATTAGCATGTTAATGTGGGTAAGATAACATGATATAGGTTAAGGGAATTAAAG
>JAOQMS010000180.1:7255149-7285284 GCA_027563885.1 Erythroxylum longipes | reverse complement strand
AAGAAAAGGCTAAGAGCCTGGAGAGGCTAAGATAGCAGAAAGAATACTTTGTGTAAGAGACCTGAAGAGGCTCTAGATGGGAAGAAAAAATACTTGTAAAATTGTTGAAGTATAGTGAAATCTCAGACAAACTCTGAGGACTGGATGTAGCCCATAGTTTGGGGTGAACTAGTATAAAAATCGTAGCATCTATCTTCTAACCTTTCACTTTATTTTATTTTGTTTTTAGACAAGTATATAAAAGTTATTTGCGATTTAACTACGAAACTATTTTTGTATAAATTTTGTGGTATTCTTTTAACAGTTGGAAAAGTTGTTAACAAGATATATTAAAGTTTTTGTATTTACGAAAAGAATACATAATTCAACCCCCCTTCTTCTGTATCTCATATATTGTACGTGAATTCTATATTAACGTGTGATTTACTTCACAAACCATAGAATGGCAAGCTGAAATTATAACATCAAATTCCTCATCAGGCACGCATTTCTGAATTACCTGGTCACTGCACAGTCTCCATAGATGAGGAGCATCCCAAATGTAATGCTGAGCTTCACTTTTTAGCTTCTGAGCCTGCGCTTGAGACATAAAAGGAGGAGTTAGGTAAATTTTGAGATAATTGACGATATATGCATACCAAGGTTCCTTAAAAACTGCAGCACAGAAAACTAAATCAGGAAAAGCGTCGCAAGTCAATTCGGAAGAGTCCACACCCTGTGTATCGTCTAGTAGCCTGCTCAAATGGTCAGCTACGTGGTTTGCTACTCCAGCGTGATCCTTTATCTCAATATCAAATTCTTGGAGAAGCAATGCCCACCGTATCAACCTAGGCTTCGACTATGGTTTCTTGAGGAGATAGCAAACAGCTGCATGATCAGTAAAAATGACTACATGTGAGTTTAACAAATATTGCCGGAATTTTTCTAAAGCAAAAACTACTGCAAACAGCTCTTTCTCAGTTGTTGTATAGTTGATCTGAGCTGGATCCAATGTTTTCGATGCATATGCGATAACTGAAGCTAGTTTTTCCTCACGTTGACCCAGCATAGCCCCTACAGCACAATTTGAAGCATCACATGAGAGATCAAAAGGTAAGTTCCAATCAGGAGCAACTAAAATGGGTAGAGAAATGAGTTTTAATTTTAATGTGTCAAAAGCATTCCTGCAAGAATCATCAAACTCAAACTTTTCATCTTTTTGAAAAGCTTAGAAAGAGGTAATGTAACTTTGCTGAAATCTTTTATGAATCACCTATAAATCCTGCATGACCTAAAAATGATCTAATATCTCGAACACAGGTAGGATAAGGCAAAGAAGATATAACCTCAATTTTAGCTTTATCAACTTGAATCCCTTTCCTAGAAATTAAATGACAGAGCACGATGCCTTGATTGACCATGAAATGAAATTTTTCAAAGTTCAAAATCAAATTCTTCTCAATGTATTTTGTCAAAACTTTTGCAAGACTCAATAGACAAGCATCAAAAGAATCGCCATAAACTGTGAAATCATCCATAAAGACTTCCATGCGTTCTTCTAAACATTCACAGAAAACAACCATTACACAACGCTGGAAAGTTCCTGGGGCATTACATAAACCAAAGGGCATCCTTCGATATGCAAAGGTGCCAAAAGGACATGTAAAGGTAGTTTTATCTTGGTCCTTTGGTTCAATAGGTACTTGAAAGTACCCAAAGAAACCATCCAAAAAACAGTAATGTGATTTGCTCGCGAGCCGTTGAAGCATCTGGTCAATAAAAGGCAGGGGAAAGTGGTATTTTCAGATGGCATCATTTAATCGTCTATAATCTATACACGCACTCCACGAATTTTGCACTCTAGTAGGAATAAGCTCATCCCTATCATTTTTGACCATCGTGATCCCACTCTTTTTCGAAACTACACGTAGTGGACTAACCCACTCACTATCAGAAATGGGATATATTATCCCAGCACTCAATAACTTTATGACTTATTTTTTAACCACGTCTAAGATCAGTGGGTTTAGTCTCCTTTGAGGCTATCTCACAGACTTGGAACCCTCATTCAATAAGATCCTATGTGTACAAACAGCCGGGCAAATTCCAGTTATATCCGCTAAGGTCCACCCTATATCCTGCTTATGTTCCCTCAAAACATTCAAGAGTCTCTCTTCCTCAGTGTGAGACAAGGTATTGGCAATTATAGCAGGCAATCGCTCACCAGACTCAAGAAAGGCATACTTTATGGTACTAGGTAAGGGTTTCAAATCAAGCATAGGAGGTTGCACAACAGAAGGGATCAAGTAAGGTAGTTCAAGAGAGAAAAGATCACTCCCTTTTTCCTTTGATGTGGAATCCATCTCCTGGTAATCGGTTGCGGAAACGGCTTGGGTCATCGCCTTCTGCTTCTCCTCGATGAAGCGTTTGTCATGACGGATAATGCTCCCAACTATTTTCTCATCAACATCAGTCTTAGTGATGCCTGAATCACCTGAAACATTAACAGAAAACCTTTCCCCAAGATCAAATGAATACAAGTCAGAATCAAGGAAATTCTCTGGCAAGTCAAATTCATTACAGGTTGCATCAACAGCAATGTCAACCATATTAACTCCTAGGAGCGAACCTCATGGGGGTGTTTCATAGACTCATACATATTAAAGCTCACCTGTTGATCTCCTACCTCCATGGTGATCTTAACTTCTTTCATACTAATCATAGTACTAGCAGTCCTTAAGAAGGGTTGACCAAGAATAAAAAATGTATCCTGCACAACTTCAGAAGACATATCAAGCACATAAAAATCAACAGGAAAAACTAAACCCTTGACCTGGACCAAAATGTCCACTGTAATCCCCACTGGATGCCTAAAAGATCTATCAGCCAGTTGTAACACGACAGATGTGGGCTTTAGACTCTTAACTCCTAATGATTGATAAACAGACTTAGGCATCACATTGATTGCTGCCCCCAGATCTAACAAGGCCCTTCCTATGGTAACTTTTCCTATTGTGCACGGAATGGTGAAAGATCCAGGGTCTTGACACTTGACGGGTATTTGGGGTTTGAATAGGGCTGACACATTTGAGCTCACTTGGACTCTCTCATTGGGCCTAAACTTCCTTTTGTTTGTGCACAAGTCCTTAAGATATTTAGCATAGGCCGGAACCCTTTTCACTAAGTCAAGCAAAGGGACGTTGACTTTGACTTTTCCAAAAAAATCAATGATATCTTTCTCATGCTTAATTTTGGTCATACACTTGCTCATTAAATATGAATTAGGAAAAGGGAGGTCTTGAAGGTTTACCTCATTACTATGGGCTTCATTCTTGCTTGATTCCCCATGCTCAAGTGTTGGTGCTTTTTCCTTAGAACTTTCTGAAGGAGCTCCTTTGTTCTTTGATTCAGACTTCCTTTCATTCAAAAGTGCTTGTTCCTTGGAGCTTTCGGAATTCTTGATGTTTTTCTTTGGTAAAGGAAATTTTCCACTATCAATCTCCTCATCATATTCTTTGTCCTCTTAATGATTAAACCTTATTTGTTTCCCACTTTGGAGAGTAACTGCATTTAAACTTTTTGGGTTCATCACAGTATTTGAAGGAATGGTTCCACTGCTTCTTGCTTGGTTCTCACTCATGTTGTTGGACAATTGAGTGACAAAAGATTTGATGTTCTTTGCTTTTGTCTCCCATTGCTCCATTCTCTTTTACAAGGCATTGAACCGAGTAGCATTTTTTGAAGAATCTTGCTGAATCAGAGAAGCAATGGCATTGAATTGATTATTGTTTGAATTCCGCTCTTCCTTCATCAAATTCATCATATTTTACAGCAGTTGGTTGGTATCCTTCTTAGGTTGGTTGGGGAACTGGTTAGTGGAAGTACCAGCTCCTCCCCCTTATTGAAATCTGTTTTGAACCCGTCCCTCTTCATTCCTCCAACTAAACCTAGGGTTTGCCTTCCATCCCTCGTTATAAGTGTTGGAGTAGGGGTCCCATTTCTTATTTGTTCGTCCCGGATACACTGCAGACACTTCTTCAAACCGACTAGGGTAAACACTGGATATGTGCATCATTGACCCATAAGTATCACAGCTAGGTGTTGTGAGATCCATAGAAGATGTCGGGCGATACACATTTATATTCTTCAGCTTGGCAAGGATAATTGTGATGTCACTCTACTCTCCAAAGAGTCAACTTTTGACTCCAAACTCTCCATTCTTTTAGATTAGGATGTTGTGGTACCCAACTCATGCACTCCTCGGGTCTCTCTCACACTGTACTGTTAATGATTTAGAGCCATCTTCTTGATCAAATCCCATGCTTCCGAAGCTATAAGATCAATCAATGAACCTCCCGATGCTGCATCTAACATACCTTTGTCTTGACTTTTCAATCCATCATAGAAATGTTGCACTAATTGTTCATCCGATATTTGATGGTAGGGGAATCTAGATAACAAATCTTGGAAGTGGTTCCAGTATTCATAAAGAGATTCATCATAATCCTGGTATGCCGAGTAAATCTCCTTCCTCATTAATGAAGTGCGGGAAGCTGGGAAGTACTTTTCCAAGAAAGCCTTCCTCAGATTGGCCCAGCTATGGTAGGCATTCGCCACATGCCTTAGGAGACTCATGTACCACTCTCTTGCTTTTCCTTCTAGAGATTAGTGAAAAACCTTCCATAGCACTTGATCAAGTGAAGCTCCCACTGGTTTCATACTCTGACAAATCATGGACAAGGATTGCAAATGCATGCAGGGATCCTCTCCTGTCAAGCCATGAAATTTAGGAAGAGAATTAATGAGTAATCCCTTAACTTTAAAATTAACATCAAAATTAGGACAAGCAGCAGTAAATAGGTCATAATTCACATCAGAAGTTGTTGCTTCTCTAATAGTCCTTCTCCTTTGATTCCCATTATTTTCACCTACTCTCTCATGCTCCCCATTACCTCCATTATCAGTATTCCTAGGTTGGTTAACATGAAAGTTAGGGTTTTGGAGAAAAGTTGGGTTCTCGGCCATATTCACTCCTTCCACAAGGTTGCTCTTACTATCTTGTTCACTTGATTCTTCTTCAACAAACCCCTTACTTCTCTCTTTTGCTATTCTTTCTTTTTTGATTTTTCTCAAACATCTCTCAATTTCAGGATAAAAAGGTAGGAGTTTTGCTTTCCGGGGCATGCACAGGAACAATTCAAAGGTAAATAAAAAGTAACAAAATTTACTCGCAAGCACACAAAGTCAAATAAAAGATGAAATGTGATGGATGCAAGTGTACGGTATGTGAAAGTATGTATGAAAGTATGTATGCAAGTGTACAGTAATCAGAGAGAAGACTAAAAAACTATCCAAATGCAAAAAGAATGCTAAATATAAACAGTCCAACTTTGCTAGTATGCTTGTGTTTATGTTTTCAAAATTTTAAAACTATGCAAAGGAAAATAAAAATCCTATACTATTGAAAAATTTGAAACTAAACTAAGTAAAAGGAAACATAGAAGAAAAGGTTCCTAAATCAATGAGAAACAAAAATGACAACGGCTAACCTAAAGAAAACCAATTGCTTGGTTCCTCGGCAACGGCTCCATTTTGATCCGCTTCGTCTTTCAGTTTTACCATTAGAGGTCGAATCAAAAATTGAATTCCAAGGATTGCAATATAGAATGCAACCTCGGGTCGTCTCACTTAATTGGAAGCTAATGCAATGGATCTAAGCTAGCCTAAAGCTCATGAAATGCAACTAATTTGGTTAGGAAGGGGGTTTTGGTTCTTTGGAGAACTAACGAAATTAAACTAATTGAAAGGAAAGTGTGTAAAAAAATATTTTTGGATTTTTGGGAATAAGAAATCGAAGGTTAAAAAAAAAGATCAAATATGATAAAATCCTCTTGAAAAATGAGCTTTGGCTATCATAGTTCAAAATAAATCTTTGTGGCAGTAAAAATCACTAAGTTTCCAAATGATAAACCTTAAAGAACTCTTTAAGTCCAAGGTTTCAATCAATGAACTCCATTTCTTAAAACCTTGTTGAATGCATCTTAGTGAGTGCCAAGGGTAAGTTAATGCAAATGGTCAATTTGGTGCTCAAGTATCATCTCAATATCAAACACAACTAGGTAGATAAAAGAGAATTAACAAAATCAAGAAATGACATATATGAGACTTCATATATTCAAGCTCCAAGTTCTACATCGACAAACCCAATAACATAATACATTGTTCATCACTTGATTAAACTATAATCAAGAAAATCCAACTACAAAGCATAAATACTAACTAAGGAGTTCACAACAATGTAGTTAAATATGAACAAACTACTCCCCTTTGAAGCCCATTGAACTCAAGCCATTGCTAAATCTTCAAAAGGAAATGGTGCCTAGCCAACCATTGCTTCGGGAGAACTCACAAACGAAAACCCACTAAGAGCATCTATGGCAGCAGCAACAGATAATGAATGTGGCGATAGAAAAATGGAAATAAGTGATTGATGATGGTCAAGTGGAGAGGAAGAGCCGTGAGTGTGTGTATCCTCTATAGGCTTGTTCAAAATTGTGTTTTTCTTTTTGTTATGTAGGCTATAACCTAATTTGGTAAGTTTTTAAATGAAGGATGTTGGGTCGGGTCGCACAGTGGGTTATTTTTTCGAAATTGGTCCAGGTTTTCGAAGGTTCACCGCGGCGAAAAATGTTTGTCGTCGCAGTGAACTTTTCCTGAAAGGTTTTGCTCTGTTGCTGGTTCCTTCGCAGCAGCGAACTTTTCCCGAAAGTTCAACCTGGATTTTGTGTTTTGCCGCGGCGAGAGATGCACTTCGTTGCGGCGAACTTCCTGTTGCGCCTCATTCTCTCGTTGACTTCACTTCAGCCTTCTTTCATTCTACATCTTCTTCTTGACTTCCTTTTCCTTGAGTCTCCTACAATAAAAAAATGGTATTTTGCAGTATCAGTTATTCTCAGAAAATTAATTAGTGCAATGAATACTGATTCGTAACAATTTTTACCTTCAAACTACATAAAACAAAAGCACACACTCAAGAATCAATTTAAACACAAAAGCTAGAGATAGGAGTCAAAAAGTGTAGTAAAAGTCATAAAAATGTCGCCAATTTATGTAATAAACTTAGGCTCAATCAAACGGTCTTCCAAAGACCATAGGGGTTTTTACATCTTCTCTAATATCCAATATATAGAAGTCTGTGGGAAAGGTAGATTTATCAATTTGTACTTGCATGTCCTTAATAATCTCCTTCGATTGATGCACTGTTTTATAGGCCGTTTTTACTAACATCCTTGTGGGTTCTAACTCTCCTAACCCCAACTTCTGCTGAAGGTATAAGGCATCATATTGATACTTGCTACCAAATCCGTGAATACCCTGTCTATGTTGACTCCATTGATACTTCAAGGAATGTAAAAATCCCTTGGTTCCTCTTTAATCTGTGCTATATTAGGTTTTCTTCCGCTATGTGCTCCTTAACCTTCTTCTCGACTGATTTCTTTAATGTAAGCCTCATTTGTAATTGGTTTGTTATGTCCTTAACCTTGTTTGATTCAACCTCTTTAAAATTCCTCGTTGCCTTACTTGAAACTAAATTCTGCTGAGCTAGAATATGGTTTGGAATTTCAGGTTGAGGTTCCTTGATTGGCTCAATTATGAGTTCAGTTAGAAGAAATTTCATAATTACTTGTCCTTTGCCTTCATCTTTGTCTTCCTTCACATGTTCAAGTTCCTTTTCCTAGGTTTGAGTGATGGCCATGATCCGTTCCTTTGGGTTAGACTCGGTATTACTTAGAAAGATTCTTGCATTTTGAGTAGATATTGCCTCCGTTAGTTGACCTACTTGGACTTCCAGGTTGTGTATTGAAGAAGCTTGGTTCTTGGTGACTTGCTCAAATTTGCTTTCAAGCCTCCTATATGGATCCTCTATGCCTCCAATTTTATCTAAAATCTTATCCAACTTGGATTCCATTGAGCTTAGTTTATCTTATTGGAAGCCTGATTGTCTTTGAGGTCTGAACTGTCCTCTAACATTGTTCATCCAAGAGAAGTTAGATTGATTCTTCCACCCAGGGTTATAGGTGTTGGAGTAGCGATTATTTCCCCCTCCTCATCTATATTGAGCTCCCATATAATTCACTTGTTCTAGATTGCTTTCCTTTATGAAGTAATAGTCCACTGTACCAAGGTCCAATTGTCTACCGAGTTCACACTTGAGTTGCACGGCTTTCACCAGCTGAGGAAGAAGCCTTCATGTTGTTGAGTTGTCAAGTCAAGTTATCAATTTTTCCTTGCATTTCTATCATTTGATCAAATACCATAATTCCTTTTGCTCTCGGAAGGTAGTAGTTTTTCTACTCCGTTCATTCATCTACAAGTAGCTATTACTCTCCATTTCCTCTATTAGCTCTTCCGCTTCATCAACCATCTTTCTCATCAATGATCCTCCTGAAGCTGCATCAATCATGCCTATTGTATATAGGGTTACTCTATTATAGCGACAAGAATTCCTTGGGTAAGTTGTGGTTTGGGCACTTTCGTTGAAAATTGTATCTTTCCCACGCTTTGTAGATTGATTCCCCATAACTTTGTTGGAAGTTGGTAATTTTCTTGATGATCTTAGTGGTCTTAGTAAGGGGAAAATATTTGTATAAGAAAGCACGAACTAGCTGATCCCAAGTCGTGACATTGGCTGGGTTAAGGGAATGATTCCAAGCCTTTGCTTTATCTTTAAGGGTAAAAGCGAAAAGCCTAATTCTAACGCATCTTTTGACATCTGATGGTATCGAAAGGTATCATAGATTTCAAGGAAGTTCATTATATGTGCATTGGGATCTTCACTCGTTAGTCCATAAAACTGCACATTTTGTTGAAGCATGTTTAGGAGGGCTAGTTTGATTTCAAATGAGGTTGCTTGTAAGAGTGGCCTAGCTACTCCTTGGTTAGCCTCATTGAACACTGGTCTCATGAAGTCCATAAGGGTCCATTTTTGACATCCTTGGTTTGCTCCGTTGTCCAAATTTTGTTAAAATGTTTTAGCCATTGATGATTTCCTATGATTCATTCTAGTCGAGTGATGTCTAAATCTAAGGTTTCAGCTACGTGACTCTAACCTTTTGTGACTTGTGTTCATGTAAGAGCACGATTTCAGAAATAAAAAAGAAAGAACAAGAACAAAAGATTAAAAACTAACTAAACGCCTTAAACTATATAACTAAACTAATTGCCTCCCCGGTAACGACACCAAAAACTTAATCGCAGTTTTCTGATATGTGTAAGTTTTAATATTTAACTTCGATAATTCATAAGCATACAGGTCATTCGTATAGTACTTAAGGTGTCGATCCCACGATGAGGGTTAATCTAATCCTGAATCTAAGGAAAAAACAATTTACAATATTCAAAATGTAACAAAACTAAGGCAAGAATTTAATTTAATCATGCAACTCAATTCCACGAAACAATTACAAAAATATTAACAAAGTAGCAATTACAATGCACACATTTAAGAATCAACCTAAAGAACTACCAATTGGGAGAAAGGGGAATTTTTACCTATCTTTAACACTAACTTAATTGATTATGAATTATTGGATTATTAGTCCTAAACGATCCTTAGGTTGATTACTCTCTCTCGTGTTATAACCATTAACCCTAAATTGTAAACCCTAATCAGATTATGGAAAATTGTAATCTCCAAATTAACAATCTATCCAAAACCCAAATTAGATTTGAAGTTGTCCAATAAACTATCGGGAACCTATATGAGATCTCTCTTCACACAATTACCGATTTGATTAATTTCTCGTTCTTATTAAATCACTTAACTCTTATTAGCCAAATTTAATTATTTTTCATTCGATTCACCTTTTTAGCCTATTACTGAATTATGCAATCTCATAAATCAATCACAATGAATCCAAATAACATAAAACAATCATATTTTTATTAAATTAAGATAAAAACAACCCGAAGTTGAGTTTAAACATCCTCAACATTCACATAATCCTTTCATCAACTGTTATTGCAATTCTATGCATTAATAAAATTGAAACTACATCAGAAACAAGATCTGAATGGATGATGGAGGTAGCAATGTTGGGAAACCTCCTTTTTTGGGAGGTACTT
The DNA here is from genome assembly GCA_027563885.1 of Erythroxylum longipes. Lineage (NCBI taxonomy): Eukaryota > Viridiplantae > Streptophyta > Magnoliopsida > Malpighiales > Erythroxylaceae > Erythroxylum > Erythroxylum longipes. Next base: position 7,275,180 of record JAOQMS010000180.1, on the reverse strand, counting down.
CCCGTTGGTTCTTCTCCACGTCTCTCATGCTTCTTCTTTTTCTCAATCTCTCGATGAACTCTCTCTTAATGGTGGCTGATGCAAAAGCTCCCTCATCTCGTTTTTCTTATTCTTTATATACCTTTTGTGTTTTGGGCAGCCTTGGGGTTTTTTTGGGGTCTGAAAGGTCCAAAACTCCCTCGAAACTTGACTTTTCTGAGTGTCTGTAGGTCTGGCCGACATAGGCCACGATTGTGGCCCTGCAAACCATGATTGTGGGCCACATCTGAGCCTTTTGTCACTATCATGGCAAGTAGGCCACAATTGTGGGCCGTGTCCTGGGCTTCTATCAGGATCGTGACATATGGTCCATGATCGTGGGCTGACTTCAGTGATTCTGTCACGATCGTGGCCTATTGTGCTATTATCGTAGGCCATTGTTTCTGCCCGAGTGTCTTCGAAACTTCTCCATTCTTCGAAGTTGACCCTGAACCACTGACAAATACATCAAGGTACCTCAAAGACATAATAATTAAGCTCAAAGACTTGACTAACCCATAAAAAACACTTAAACATAATTAATTAAGAAACTAACATGATTCTAACCTAAACATATACTAAACGATTAAGCTAACACTTAAATACATAACAAACTAAGCCTTAAAACATAATGCAATTTACACTTATCAGAAATATAGTTTGAGCTATACCTATCACTTATGACCATTTAACATATATTGGTATCTATTCTATAAAATAATGTTACATTTTGTGTAAGTCAATCATATATTTTGAATATTATTATGGTATTTGTTGTATAATGTATATAGTATAGTAGAGATCAATAATGAAATGGATAACGTGATAAGTTGTTTAGATACGATGAGCTCATGTAGTGGGGTGGAGGAAACTAATACAAAGGTGTTAGTTGAAGTGGGAATGAAGTTTAAAAGTTGAGAAATATTTTTTGATTTGTAATAAACGTATACAATATGTTATGGTTTTACATTTTTGTGAAGGGAAGGAAGACAGATGAGAATGGAGACTGTAAGAGTAGAACATTTGTGGCCATATAGGATAGTTAGAAAACAATGAGAACTAAATATAACAAAAATCTAAAAGTAATGGAAATTGGGTGCAATGCAAAAGTATGTTATTAGCTAAATAAAGGAATTTGGAGCTTGAACGAGTTTAAGGATGTGCATAGCATGCTCTAAATCCATGTAACATGAGATTTATAAGTCAATATCAAGTTGTTAGAAGTCATGTTATATGTAGATTGGAAAAGAAAATAGTTTTAGGATTAGATTATGCATAAATGTATGAACTATTATTACAGCTGCAAGTGGATATGAGAACACAAGATATTTATATAAGAACTGTCCTAATCATATAGGCCAATTAAGGAGAGTGAGGTAATAAGAAGGTTTTTATTAAAATAAAGGAGAAGGATATATGTTTTCTTATAAAATTGATTGTAAGGAGGAAGGAAGGTTGAGGAATGTTTTTATGATTGATATGAGGAGTTGTGTAGCATATGATGAAATTGGTGATGTTTGATACATCTTACTTTGTCAATAAATATCAAATATGCTTTGCCCTATTTGTGTGTGTACCATAACGATTAATCTATTTTTCTTGGTTATACATTATTATGATACAGGATGATTGATAGTTTACGTTTGTTATTCCATATATGGTTGAGTTATATGAAAGGGATTTCATTTGGAGTTATAATTATCAATGAGTGCACAAGTATAGGTAACTCCATTAAGTTGGTATTTCCTATTATTAGGCGTAGACTATGCTTGTGGCATATACTTAAAAAAATTATCCGATAATAAATCTTATAAGAATTCAAAGAATACTTTCTTAGATATTGTTTATGGTACAAAGAACATTGAGAAATTTAAGAGAAAATGGGATGAAGAGTAAAAGCCCTAGGTCACCCGCCTATAGATATTGTCCACTTTGGACCTTAGCCTAGCCAAGCCCTCGTGGTTTTGCTTTTTCCACCCCTAATGAAAATGCGTCTTGTGAGGGAGAGGTATCCATACCCTTATAAGGCGTACTTCGTTCCCCTCTCCAATCAATATGAGATCTCACATTCCACTCCTCTTTAGGGCTCAGCGTCTGCGCTGACATACCGGTTTGATTATTGACTTTGATGATTAAATTGGTATAAGAGCAAGGTTTTATGTTTTCAAAAGTGTTATTACCATTTTCAAAAGATTCATGAGCTATAAGAGTTGAGTCTGGGTGTTGACAGTCTTTGGTCGAGAAGTTGAGTCTCGGATCGTTAAGTTGACGTCCTTAATGGTTGGATGATTTCGACCTCAGTGAGAGTACTTGTCGACATTCCTTGGGGTGTAAGAGACATCAGATAAGCTACGCTTAGTATAATCTATTTTATTAAACAATGTCTTTTTCTTTGATTTGATAGTGATAGCATGGTTGGATGAGGAAGGGGAAGTTGTCGCAAGGTTAGATCTTTGTGACCCGAGCCAGAGGAACACAGTGCTGAAGCTGTTAGATCCCCTTCTCATTATAGTCACTCCTCTTGGAGAGCAAGTGACTTGTGATGAAGCATATATAGCCTGTGAGGTAAAGGTCAGTGATGTTGTGTTAGAGGGAGATCTTATTCCCCTCGATCTCCAGGATTTTGAGGTAATATTGGGGATTGACAGGTTAGAGCGGCATCACACAAGAGTTGATTGTTTTAAGAAAGAGGTGGAGTTTGATACTCAGGGTGAAGTCCTGATTAAATTTACTGGTGATCAATAGGTGTTCTCGAGTTGTTTGATATCAGTGGTCAATGCTAAAAAGTTGATTCGTTGGGGGTGCCAGGCATACCTCACACATATGATTGACACTTCAACACAGAAGGTCAGACTTGGAGATGTTCCTATTGCATGCAAGTTCCCTGATGTCTTTCTAGAGGAGTTATTTGGAATGTCACCTGATCGAGAGTATGATTTTGCAATTGACTTGGTCCCATGACAACACCGATATCCTTACCACTGTATTGCATGGAACCAGTTGAATTGAAAGAGCTGAAGGTTCAGTTGCAAGAGTTATTGGACAAGGGCTTCATCAGACCAAGTCAATCACTATGGGGAACACCAGTACTATTTGTCAAGAAGAAAGATGGGACTCTCTATTTATGTGTTGATTATCGACAGTTAAACAGGATTACTGTTAAAAATAAATATCCATTCCCTAGGATTAACGACTTGTTTGGTCAATTGAGAGGAGCTAAAATATTCTCAAAGATAGATATGAGGTTTGGGTACCATCAGTTGATGATTGTTGAAAGTGATGTGCACAAGACTACTTTTCAGATGAGACATGGACACTATGAATTTTTGGTGATGCTGTTCAGATTAACAAATGCACTTGCAGCATTTATAGATCTTATAAACAAGGTGTTCCATCCTTATTTAGATCAGTTTGTCATAGTCTTCATTGATGAACTTTTAATTTTTTCTAAGGATGAGGTGGAGCATGCTAGAGATCTCCGGATTATGCTAAAATACTTTGCAAAAGACAGATGTACGTGAAGTTTTCAAAGTGTGAATTTTGGTTGAAGGAGATAGGATTCCTTGGGAATATAATATTAGGAGAAGTTATTTATGTAGACTCAAAAGAAGTGCAAGCTATAGTTGAGTGGGAACAGCCTAAGAAAGTGAATGAAGTTCGCATCTTTTTGGGGTTAGCTGGTTATTATTAGATATTTGTTAAGGGCTTCTCAATACTTACAGCCCCTTAATCAAGGCTTACCTAGAAGGGTAAAATTTTAGTTAGATGACAAATGCGAGGCTAGTTTTTAAGAACTGAAGAGATGATTGACTATTGCACCAATGCTTGCTCCACCTACTTGGGGGTTTGGATATAAGGTGTACAATGATGCTAGTCGTTAGGGCTTGGTTGCGTACTCATGCATGTCAGGTGAGTGATCCCATATTCTTTTAAATAGTTGAAGAAGCACGAATTAAATTATCCTACTCATGATTTGGAGCTCGTAGTGGTGGTGTTTGCACTCAAGATTTAAAGACACTATCTTTATAGGGAGACTTGTCGTATGTACACCAACCACAAGAGCTTGAAGTACTTAATGACACAGAAGGAGCAAAACCTCAAACAAAGGAGATGGTTGGAATTAATTAAGGATTATGACTTAGTGATTGACTATCACCTGAGAAAAGCAAATGTGGTAGCCGATGCACTGAGTTGTAAGTCCTGCTCGATAGTACTATCAAGCAAAATCCCTATATGACTCAATTTATAGGTATACGGAGTCTTGGGGGTAGACTCTCAGTGGTTGAGGATAACGGAAACTACTAGCAAGGTTTGAAGTTCGGCCAACACTATTTAATCAGATTATGAGATTACAACCGATGATCCCGAGTTAAGAGTCATTCGAGAGAAATTACCATCCAGAGAGGATGAGGAGTTTTGACTGAGAGAAGATGGACTGTTAGTCTTTACAAACAAAGTGTGTGTATCGGATGACCAAGATCTCAGGTGGGCTATCTTGAAAGAAGCTCACAGTTTGGCTTATGCTATGCATCCTAATAACACCAAGATTTATCAAAGTCTTATCGAGAGATATTAGTGGCTAGTGATGAAGAGAGAGATAGCAGAATTTGTGACTAGATGCCTTCCCTATCAACAAATAAAGGTAGAGCATCAGAAGGCAGTGAGTATGTTACAGTCTTTGTCCATTCCAGAATGGAAGTGGGAGCACGTGATAATGGACTTTTTAGTTAGACTACCTACTAAATTGAAGGGTCACAATGCTATTTGGGTTATAGCAGATAGATTGACGAAGTTTTCTCATTTTCTGCCTATCCACACAACCTACTCGTTAGAGAGGTTGGCAAAGCTGTATATTGATGAGATTGTGAAGCTGCACGGGGTCCCAGTATCAGATAGGGATCTGAGATTCACCTCTTCATTTTGGTCGAAATTCAAGGAATCTTTAGGGACTAAACTGAAATTTAATACTACTTTTCACCCCCAGACTGATGTTCAATCAGAGAGGACTATTCAGACACTAGAGGACATGATGAGAGCATATGTAATGGAGCTCCAAAGGAGCTAGGACCGACACTTGCCTATGATAGAATATGCTTATAACAATAGTTATCAGACAAGTATCAGTATGCCACCATATGAAGCACTTTATGGGAGAAAATGCAGGAAACCTTTATGTTAGGATGAAGTTGGTACAACTAAAGTTGAAGGAGTCGAATCGATAGAAATTACCACTTAGAAAATAAAAGCCGCTTAAGATCATTAAAGGAGTTATGCAGATAAGAGATGAAGACCATTAGAATTTGCAGTTGGTGATATGGTTTTCCTTCGGATATCACCATGGAAAGTTATAATCCAATTTCAAAGCCGAGGGAAGTTGAACTCTCGATATATTCGACCTTTCCATATACTGGAGTGTGTTGGAACTATGGCGTATCGGTTGGAATTGCCACTAGACTTGGATAAGATCCATAATATATTCCATGTCTCGATGCTTAAGAAGTATATACTGGACCCGTCTCATGTTTTGAAGACACCTCCAGTGGAGCTAACAGAAGACCTGAGTTTTAAGGTGAAACCACTCCAGATTCTGGATCGACAGATAAAGAGGTTGTGCAGTAAAGAAGTTCCCACAGTTAAAGTTTTTTGGAAGAGCGACATGGTTAAGGAGATGATATGGGAACTTGAGGATGCTATGAGACACCAGTACCACCATTTATTTGTATCCTTAACTTAGGAGTTTCGAGGATGAAACTCTTTTGAGGGGTGAGGACTTGTAACATCGGACTCTTTGAGCCCCTTTTGTATTGGTGTATACTTGGAGATACTATTGTATATTGACATATACATGGTTGTATATGTAACATCCCATTATCCTATGTTAAGGGTTAGGACCTTAGAATTCTATACAAGAGAGATTATTGAGAAGTTAGAAAGTGCATTTCATGCTCATGCATAATATAACATACACATACACATGTGAATATTAATTATTGCGGCTAGTAAAATGATTGTACATGCATTCATTGACATTTTCCGGGTATAATTGAATTATAAATGTGATTTTTGATATGAATTGTGGTTTATATTTATTGAAAATTGAATTGGGATGTATAAGTATTGATGTAGAAATTTTGGTGAAATTTAAGAAATTTTTTGAAAGTTTTGGGTATTTTTAGACTGGAAAAAATGCCAAGTGGCAAGAAAATTGATAAATGGAAGTAGAAATTAATGTCAAATGGTAGTGTATATTTTTATATATGCCAATTGGATTTAATGAAATATGTCATTTAAAATTGGGAGACAATTGGAGTAGAAATTGGAGTTAATTGGAGTAGAAATTGGAGTTAAATGGACTAGTTAAATAAAAGGACCATGTGAAACCCATAGAAATAGGACATGTGGCAAGTGACAAGTGTCACTTGCCACACCATGTCTTCATTCATGTTCCTTTCACCAAATTAAAGACATAATTGGTCTTTCACTTTATTTTTTACTCCCATTTCCCTTGTAAGTCTCTCATCTCTTCTTCTCTTCTTAATTTTCTTCTTCATTCTCCTTTTTCACGATTTTGCTTCTCCAACTTCCATACACGTTGAACCTAACCCTCCCATGTTTCACTTACTACTCTTAACTTGCTCTCTCTTTCATTCTCCCTAAAGACCTAACCTTATCACTCTTGGATGATGATGAACATGGGTTATGTGGAGAGCTAGGACTAAGTGAAATCTTTAAGATTTTGGAGCTAAATCAAGTAAGTTATGCTTTGATCATTATGGATATTGTTAAATGTAACTAATTTGGTGAGTAATTTAAGATTGATGATCATGATCATGAAATTATTTTTGTAAAACGTGAGTGGTGAAATGATCATGAAAATGTCTTGTTTTTACATAAATAGTGAGTAATGATTCATAAATTGATGTGGTGATGCTTTTGGGTTAAATTGATTATGAAGATGGTGTATAAAGAAGTGCAGAAAATTGATTAGTGAATGGATGTTTTTATGCTCTATTTTCCTTATATTAATGTGGATTGCTTTGATTGCTTTATAGATGAATTAACATGAGTTTAGAGCTTATAAGAAGGAGTATTATGATTTTTTGAAATAAGGGAAGTTAGGTTGATCAATTAGAAGTGAAATGAAGATGATATCTAAGTTGAACATGTACAGAAATTTAGAGTTGAAAATGTATAAGAATATGTTCTGTTTTGGTGTTTTTGATCAATTATGGATTTTGATTTATGTGTATAATATTGAGCTAAAAAGGAGCTATAAAGAAGATGAAATGATGGTGTATTAAGCTAGAAAAAGATAGACTGAGCAAAAGAGATGAACTAAGATGAAAATGATGATGAAGTGTGCTAACTTACCCCAAAAAAAGATGATGGACTGTGCTAAATTATTGAAGAATGCATAGACATGGTTGATGTTATGTTTATGATATTATGATAAAAAATTTTGTATGATGTGTTTTGTGGATGATTTGAATTGGAATGGAGGTGATAATGAAGAGAAATTGAAGTAGAAATGATAGGATATGCATAGGATGTGTTAGAGGTGATTGTAGGAGTTGGAAATTTGGAACTTTTCCAGTAAATGTCTGTTGGGCAGACATACATGTTCACTGGGTGGACCTTCTCTAGAATTTTAGTGTTCCAGCTCTGCTCATGTCCGTTTGAAGGGACATACATGTCTGCTGGGCCGATATTCTCGGGACACATACAAAAATTTGCAATTTTGAACCTTTAGATGTCAAAATCTCTCTTTGGGGTCTTCATAGATGTTGGAGAACTCAAAGTTCTCTTCGAAAATGTATTAGAATGACCTTAATCTAACATTGACAACGAAAGTTATGCTTATTGTCCCAAATCATGTACATAGATAAATTATTGACTTATCAATGCTTTCTTATGATGTAATTAGGCTTGACTGGGATCTTGAATGAGCCTAATGAATGATGAATGAAGTGATTTAAGCATGGAAAGTGTATTAGGTATTAAAAGATGATTAAAAGATGATGTTAATTGATTTTGATATGTGTATTAAGGAAATGTACCTGGAAATGAGTACTTATATAATTGTGCAAAGTTGTAATGTGTATAAATGTGTGTTGTATGATATAGAGGAGCAAATAGATCGTGTGCATCTAGAAATTGCCAGGACGTCGAGGCAATAAGCTATTTAGAGCAAACTATGACCAACCTAAGATGGTCTCACTATGATTGTTTGTTTATTAGATTATGTATTGAATTGTTATGTGATGTGTATGTACTAAATTCTAGACATTCAATGTTCGAGGCGTTTGATGCATGACTAAAACATTGGAAGTGTCACTTGAATGAGAATGTGATTGACTACTTTTTTCTCAACTTAAATGTTGAATGACGGACTAATAGTCTGATCACAAATGTGAATGAGAAAGAATGTGAATGTGACTGAATGAGCATAATGATTGAATACACATGGTGCATTCCATTACATGAATGCATGAAAGATAAAGGCAGTTATGATCGGAGTCACTAGTGAAAAGGAGATTAAAGCTCAGACTGTGGTAAGAGCCTATGGCTCATTATGTAAAATGAACCCTGTATCTCCAACGGATAAGGGACATTATAAATGAGCCCGGTATCCACAACAGATACGGGACAGTGAAAAAAGCACTCGGTCATAACAACAAAATAAATGAACATGAGTCTCATGAACATTGCACATACACATAAATTATATGATTTGAATGATTGAAATTGAAATTAAAATGTGGAATCAAATTGATTGAAAAATGCTGAAATTTATGATCAAAGTATGTTATGATGCTACATGTTGATAGATATGAATTATGTGAATGTATGAATTTTTGTGATATATGTGATATGGGCAAACCATCGAGGATGGTTAACTTATGGAGTTCGTAAAACTCACCCAAAATTACACGTTGACATTTTAGGTCTGAGAGTGATGAATTAGCTTCTAAGACTGCTTAGAAGAGAACTAGTACTACTTTTGGATTGAAGACATGACTCAAAGGTTGGTTAGCTGAGACTGAAGGATTTCGATAGAGCATTGTATATTTCCTTATACATGTAGCATACTTTTGTAAACAGAGCTATAAACTCTGATTTGCTTTGATAATGTATATATATATGGATGACGTTGTAATGCTACAATGTACATAATGTTTTATGAAATGAAATGAGGAAATCTGTGTTTTGGAGATCATGAGATTTATGTTTTTAATTTATGATGCCATGTGATATGTGAAAGTGATATAGTTAACGCGCCATTTTTGTCGGGCACGTGCTTGAACATTTGATAGGTTTCTAGGCACATGTCTGACGGGAGTGGGGCGCTATAGTATATGAGTTCAAAAATGTATTTGAATCCTTTTGGTATTTATGACAGTGATATATAATGCTATATGCCCTTACATGAACTTAGAGTTCATCGGTATGCAAAATCTTGGAGATTTCTAACATATAAGCTTCTTAGTGTATAAAATCAATTCCACTGGCTGGATATGGCCATGGTAGCCAAGTTAAATGTGTTCTAATGCCATAGAGGTGATTAGACATGATTTAGAGACTTATTGGACACGTAGAAAGCTTAATTGGAAAAGTTGATGTACATAAGGGTTTAATTGTAAATTTAGGAAAAGTTTGAAAGGAATAACGGTAATTTCACATGACTAAGGGAAAAAAGGTAATTTCACCATGTTTAGTTAAAGAAGAGTCAATATTCTAGACCCTTCTTCATCTTATGGCCGTGCACCTCACTATTAGAAATTAGAAACATTTTGTTTTAATTGATAGGAAGAAGAAGACAGGAGAAGAGGAAGTTTCAGCCCTCACCAAATTTTCACCAAGTTTTTGATTCTTCAACCCAAACTAAGGTGTTCTAAGTTAGTTTGGGGTCAAGGAATTCAAATCTATCATTATATTTGAAAAATTCTTAAAGGATTTGAAGATATCACTAAATGAAAGTATAGGCTTGGGAACTGTGAATCAAGGAGCTCATACCGAGGATTGTTAAAATCAAAGAAGTGTACACCTTGTTTTAAGGTGAGTTGGGGAAAACATGTCTCCCAAATGGGACTAGGACAATCCAAGATATACATAATGACTTGTATGTGAATTTTGAACCTAGGTAATGTATAGTAAAATTGAATCTCAAATACATGATAGTATACTTGTGTATTTAATAGATGACATTGTTTTGAATAACTTTTTACAGTTGGAGTGCATTTGATGTTTTCATTATGCATTTTGAAAAATGATATTGTTTTCACCAATCCTGCACTTGGAGTACAAAAGACAACGTTTTATTTTCTGAAACTACAATTTTGAACAACTTTGCACCTGGAGTGCAAAAGATGACTTTTATTGTAAGAAATAATGTTTTGGAACTTATATATGCATAACCAAAGACCTGTATGCTACATGTATGTGTTGTCTTTTGGCTTAGAGCCATAACAAGGTTCCATTTTATCGGTTGGACCGATAAATAAAGGTATGGTGCCATACTTGATATTTGTACTTAATATTTGTATATGATTTTTTTGTGGTTGGTGAGGAAACGATTGGCCAATCGTGTGCTGGGTATAACAAATTAGTCGAGCCTCGTACCCTTGACACTGGTACATAAAAGTTGAGTCCTTGTAACGAAACTATTCTATAGGACTCGTGGGTGATTGCACACCTAAAGGTCTAGTCACCGACGAGGTCATCACCTATGGTTATGACGCTCTTGTTAACCATAGTCAGGACTTACCATAAATGAAAGTCAAGCCAACACCAAGGTTCGGTGGGTGTGTACACTAGTTTGGCCAACTAGTGGTGACACACATAACTATTTTGGCTTCTTGATGAGTCACTACCTAGAACCACATCGAGCACATAACAACTTCCGTATACCCGGGCTAAGGATTCTCACGATACCCTTAACCTGATTATGCAAGGCTAACTGGTCATCTTAAAAAAAAATTCAGCAGCAAAACGGATATAATTTGCAATCCTAAAATGAAAAACACTTGTAAATCAGTTTCAAATGCACTTCTATATTTACATTAAAACTTTACCACAACTTCTGAAATTTGAAGTCCACTCAAGACAACAACAGTACAAAATGTTCACACATGAAGTGAGTTACAAACCACAAGACAAAAAAGAGTTAATTGACAAAATTATAAAGCATGTCAATATAATCATGAGCCACTATACAATAAAAGTACAAAAAAGAGACTACCCACATGTAGTAATGCCCTGAAAATGTCAAAAGACTGCATGGTCTACTCGGATCTTTAAGCTCACCAAATTAACCTGCATGGTTGGGAAGCAGAGGGGGTAAGCATACTATGTACTCAGTGAGTGGAAAAAATACATATATCACAAATAGAACCTGTGCACACCAAAACAGTCTAAATAACCTAAGGATGGTTTTACACATCTAACATGCATATAACCATTTATGAAGTGAATATGCATGACATAGAAACACATAAACCTGGTATACAAATCATCCCATACTGGTTAGGAACCATATAGGCCTGGCCTATTCATCACTCATTCCATGAACATAAGTTCCAGTTCTAGTACATAATAGGGTTTGGCTGGGTCAAGGCCCAAAGCAGACAATATTTGTGACTAGGTGGTCTAGGGCTGTTACAATGGTATAAGAGCCAGTACTCGAATCGATGTGTTAGCGAGGATGCTGAGCCTTAAAGTGGGGTGGAATGTGAGATCCCATATTGGAGAGGGGAATGAAATATGCCTTATAAGGGTATGGATAACTCTCCCTCAAAGACGCGCTTTCCTAAGGTGTGGGAAGAGCAAAACCGTGAGGGCTTGGCCCAAAGCGGATAGTATCTGTGAGCGGGTGGTCTAGGGATGTTTCATGAAGTGATGGGGGAGTTTCACTTGGGCGATAATTCATAGGTGAAGTCTCTATTTGATGATTATATAAAATTGGCTCCCCCATATATTTAGGGAATTTTTAATTAAGAATATTAATGACACAAAGAAGTGAGGAGATGAATGCTTACTTTGATGGCTATGGGCATTACCGTAGCATATTGAAATAATTTGTTGAGCAATATAAGAAAGTAATAAGGGAAAAAGATTAAGCAAGAAATGGAGTTTGATTACTTCAGTGTAGGGGCTAATGTATCGTTGGTGATGAAATATAATATTGAGAAAGACTTTCAGAAGGCATACATCAATTTTCTATTTCATATTATGCAAGAAGAAAATTCTAGGCTATAAGTAGTTACCTTAGATGATTCACAACTACATGTTTGAATTTAAGGAGATTGTGTATCATCATATGGTTAAGGAGATTGTTAGGAAGTGGTAGAAGGATATAGTTTAATGAATAAAAAAATAAAGGTCGCTAATATTTAGGAAGATGATAATGGAAGTATCAACAGGACATGTAAATTGTAAGTAGCTTTATGTAATGACCTTGATTATGTTGGTGATATTGTATAGAAATTTGACTATATGTACAATTTGTTAAAAGAAGTTAATAAAAAATTATGCATTAGGACTGCAATTGAGTCAGCTCAAGTAGAGGAGGTCTGACACAAGGCACGTAAAAAAAAAGTAGGTTAGTTATTTAAAAGTATGTTAGTTAGTATTGATATAGGTAATTTCATATACCAAATGTGTGTTTTCTTTAATTTTTTTAATGATATTACTAAATAGTGTATCATACATATAATTTAAATGTTGTTAGTTAGATGCTTCAATGGTTGTGAAACAAAATTTGTTTCAATACCAACAAAAACAGGGATGGATTCTTGAACCGTTGTTTCATTTATGGAAATTAGCTAGTAAAATATATTTATCATTTGGTAATGTATATGTTTATGCTGACACATAATATTTGCCATTTATTTACAAATTGTGAACATGTTGTAGGCTCAACTTTAACTAGTTATAATGACTTGTTGATATCTATGGCTTATCATAAAAAGGGTTAATAGATGTATTTGAATGAAGGCATATAAAACATGTGTCATTCATTCTTTTTTATAAGTAGTGATGTTATTATGTTGAAGGAGTAATCTTTAATTAACCATAACTGATAATTCTATAATTTATGGTAAATTGGTAAAAATATAAAATATTGGAGAATTCAAAAGCTTTGGCATGGTATGGATATAAAAATGAAAAAATCTCATATCTTACATTTGTAGTCCTTCAGTGCTTATTTAGGTAATATGAATTGAGAAATTCTAAGATGACATATTATTAAAAAATGGAAACATGGTTTAAGATTTATTAACTTTCAATTTCCTTTTATGAATTTATTACCTTAGAAACAGGTTCTATCAATATGAAATTGTTATGCTCATCATGGCCCATATTATCATGTGAAATTGTTACATATAGGATATGTTATATCACATGGGCCCTTATGACTTGTGAGAAGGGAATTTATGATAAATTGCTTTTAACTATGTTTTTCAACAACAACAGCCTAATATTGCACCTTTTTATATGGGTTTTAGGTTTATTAATCCTTATTAAATGACATTACAAATGTTTTTTATGCAACTTCTATAAAGCTTAGGGGTCTTTGAAACTTCTCCATCCTATGTACTATTGAAGACCTGAGCTTTTGATGATGTCCTGTGTGAACTGGGGGTAAGATTTATGTTCATATCCATATTGATAGTTATGCATTAGTGTGTGTTTTTCTAAGTATTTGGCATGTGTTTCTTGAATAATAGATTATTATTGTTATGTTTTAGGATTTATTTTATATATTTTTGTTTAGTTTGATCTTCATTGTTGTTCTTTTATGTTTGATGTTGATTTAGGGTGGTAACCTTTGTGATTGAGCTAGGGACCAAGAAAGTAGAAGAGAAGTAGAGGAATTATAACATAACCACGCACAATCGTGGGTTTCATGCCAATTCCCACGATCGTGGGATGCTTAACCCAAAAATACATGCGGGGTTCATTTATTTTTTAGGTTTTCATGACTATATAAGGTTATAAACCCTAATGGACGAAGGAGTTTTAGTGGAGACTTGCCTCCTTGAGTAAAAACATAGGGTTTAGAGTCTTAAGAGAGGTCGAGAATCAAGGTTTCTCATTCACAATTGGGAAAAGAGAATACTAACGCTAGATTTTCCAGATTTGGGCAAACAAAAGAAGGAGTTTGATTCATTTATTTTTCTTTCATTTTTTTTCTCTTCTAGCATTTATATGATGGATTATTTGATTGTTGGGGATGTTATTGACATCATGAGTGGCTGATTTATACGTAGAGATTACTTTTGAACTTCTTGTTGAACTCCTATTTTGTTGATTTGAATGAATGATGTTTTTTATAAATGATGTACTTATACCTTGCAATATATGGAGAGATTGAGTTGGGTAATTTGTGTAGGGTTTTATAATGAGAATTGGAACTCTATAGACCTACATTCATCAAGTTAATTGATTAGTTAGAGAGATATCTTGGCTTATTAATTGATCACCCATAGGATAACTTAATAACTAGTTGAATTGGCTGATTGATTTTTTAAATTGAGAGATTGCTTAATCATTTCCAATTAATTTGGTTAAGGACAAGTAATTACACCTTGAGAGAGGGTAGTTAATACATTAGGACATCTTAGGTGAGGCACAATTCAATTATCAAAATAGGAGGGAGATAAGATAGGGAAAAAGTGATCTCTGGTTGTTAAAATTTTGAATTCCAAGTTTTTGCATTTTTTGCATTATCATTTGTGCATTGTTAGTTATTTAATTTAATTTAATTTTTCAGTTTATATCAATTTAAAATTTGGTTATTAAATAAAGATCAATCTGAATTAAGTGGTGCCTGAGCACAATCCTTGTGGGATCGATATTTACTTTTTAACTACAAGTCACGGTATACTTATGGTTTTGAGCGTAAAACTTGTAGTCTGTTTTGCAATAAACACATTTTTTGCACCATTGCCGAGGATTGTTTGTTTATCATCTTATTTAGTTTAGGTTACTTTGATTTAGGAGTTTTGATACTTTTCCTTATGTATTTGCAGGTGCATAAACATAAAGAGCATGCGAAGATTGACTGAATTTAGTGATGAAGAGTTATCCAATATCACAAGGCACGAACAAGAGTTAAGAAGAGTGAAGCGCTAAGATATTATATAAAGAATTGTGGATGTAGAAGGAGAGCAAGGAGCAGATGAGAGGACACTGATGGACAGTCCTCAAAGAGTTGCGAGGTCAGCGATTCAGGTTAATAATTTTAAGATCAAGCCGGCACTCCTTAACATACTTCAAAGTACTGTATAATTTTATGGGTTGTCCAACGAAGATCCCAACGCCCATATTGCAAATTTTTTAGAGATCTGTGACACCTTCCGGTTTAATGGGATGTGTAAAGATGCCATGAAGTTGCAGTTGTTTTCTTTCACTTTAAGAGATCGGGCGAAGGCGTGGTGTAACTTGCTCAATTAAGGGCAGATCGTGACTTGGGAACAACTAGCCCAAGCATTTCTCGCAAAATACTTCCCATTAACCAAGATAACAAGAATCATAAAGGAAATCACAAATTTTCAATAGAGTGATGGGTAGTCTCTATATGAAGCTTGGGAGAGGTTTAAAGAATTACAAAGAAGCTACCTCACCACAAACTTTTGAGGGAGTTCCTGTTTCAAACATTTTACAATGGTGTACATCAGAGCACAAGAGGACCTATAGATGCAGCTGCTGGAGGTTCTTTAATGAGAAAGACTATTAATGTAGCTCATGACCTTTTAGAAGAATTGGCGAGCAATAGTTGTACGTGGTCAAGTGAGAGGAGTAGAGAAGGGCAAAAAGAGGAAAAAGGTATGACCTTTATTGACTCCATTATAGCTTTACAAGCACATATCACAGCCTTTACCAAGAAGTTAAGCAACATACAAAGAGCATCTTCATCTATGGCCAAAGCTATGCAATTACAGTGTGAGTTATGTGGCCAAAATAGCCATGGCTTAACTGAATGTTTCTTGTTGGGAGCTAGTGGTATAGAATAGGTAAATTACTTGGGCCAGCCGTAAAGAGGTAATAATCCTTACTCTAACACTTACAATCTGGGGTGGAAAAACCACCCAAAATTTTCTTGGATTACTAACAATACAGGTGGCCAAGCAAGACTGCAAATACCTCTTAGATTTTAGGTTGATCGACTTGGATCTATGGAGTAAAAAATGGACAAGTTGATGGATGTTTTGGGGTCCAAACTAGCAACTCAAGAAGAAAACCAGAAGAGGATATTTCCCAGCTAGGAGGAAAATCAAAAGAGGATGGAGGCAAATTTTGATCAAATTGTGAAGAACCATGCCTCATCGATCCACAATTTGGAGGTTCAAGTAGGCCAACTTGCTAATGCTTTGTCTTTTAGAAATGCAGGTAGCCTACTAAGTAACACTGAGGCCAAGTCAAGGGAACAACTCAAGGCTATTACACTTCGAAGTGGCAAGCAAGTGGAGGAACCAAGTGTGCAAAAGGATAGCCAAGAAAGAGGGAAAAGCAAGGAAATAGAAGAAGAGAAGAAAGACGGAAGGCCTTGTGTACCACCATCACCCTACAAGCCTAAACTTCTGTATCTATAGAGGGTGAGACAACATCAGGTGGACACTTAGTTTTCCAAGTTTTTAGAGAAAATAAAGAAGCTGCATATTAACTTGTCACTGGTGGAAGCCTTGGAGTGCATGCTCAAGTATGCTAAGTTTCTTAAGGACATTGGGGGACAATCAGACGGTAACTTTGAAAGAAAATTGTAGTTCAATCATATCAAGCCAAATGTCTTTAAAACTACAAGATCCAGGGAGTTTTACTATTCCATGTTTTGTTGGTGATTTTGATTTTTCTAAATATTTATGTGATTTAGGTGTAAGTATTAACTTGATTCCTTTTTCTGTTTTTAGTAAATTGGGACTAGGAGAGGTTAAGCCAACATCCATGCTAATTTAACTTGCCGATCAATCCATCAGGAGGCTATTTGGAGTTGTAGAAGATGTATTGGTAAAAGTGGATAAATTCATTATTCCTGTTGATTTTGTTGCGTTAAATTTTGAAGCTGATAGAAATTGTCCACTAATTTTAGGTAGGCCCTTTATGAATACTGGTAGGGCATTAGTTGATGTGCATGAAGAGAAACTTGTGTTGAGAATTGGTGATGAGCAGGTTGAATTTAATAGGTTAAAATCTTTCAAGAAACCTATAGATGGTAATGTATATATGAAAATTGATGTTGTGGATGAGTGTGTGAAGGAAGTTGAAGAGGAAGTTGATAAAGTTAATGAAGTGCATAGGTATGAGAGTGTGAAAGAAAAAGAATTATGTGAGGAAATTGATCTAGAGAAGCTGGAGAGAACAGATACACCCACACCACGTTCACTTGTCCTTATGGGACTTTTTGTTATTAAAGGATGCCTTTTGTTTTATGCAATGCACCTGCCACATTCCAAAGGTGCATAACGGCCATATTTGCGAACATGAGTGAAAACTTTATGGAGGTATTTACGAATGACTTCTCTATCTTTGGAGATTCTTTTGATCATTGCATACTTAATTTAGACAGATTGCTTGAAAGATGTAAGGAGTCTCATCTAGTCATAAACTAAGAGAACTGTCATTTCATTGACAAAGAGGGAATTGTATTAGGCCATAAGATCTCATGCAAGGGCATTAAAGTGGATCAAGCTAAGATCGAAGTGATTGAAAAGCTACCACCTCCTACCAACCTCAAGGGTATCCAAACTTTCCTTGGTCATGCAAGGTTCTACAGACGGTTCATCAAGGATTTTTCCCTTATTGCTAGATCCTTGACTCATTTATTAGTCAAAGATGTGCCTTTTTTGTTTGATGATGATTGTTTAGATTCTTTTAACAGGTTGAAGAAGGCACTTACAACAACACCTATTTTAACATCGCCAGGTTGATCTCTTCCCTTTGAGATTATGTGTCATGCAAGTGACCATGCTATTGGTTGCGTACTTGGAGCAAAAGGAGAGGTTAAATGTTATCTATTACGCAAGCAAGACTTTTACGGGAGCACAACTAAACTACACCACTATTGAGAAGGAATTACTTATGGTGGTATTTGCTTGCGAGAAATTTTGTTCTTATCTTTTAGGCTCACAATTTATTGTTTTTATAGACCATGCAGCGTTACGTCACCTCTTTGCCAAGAAGGATGCCAAGGCTAGGCTCATCCTATAGGTACTTCTTCTCTAAGAATTCAACATTAATATTAAAGACAAGAAGGGAGCAGAAAATGTTGTAGCGGACCACCTATCAAGACTTGAAGGGGGACACTATGAAGAAAAAGCAAAAATCAAGGAGAGCTTTCCTGATAAGGCATTGATAATGGTAAATAATCCTTTTTGTCCTTGGTTTGCAGATATTGCAAACTACCTCTCAGGTGGTATTCCTCTATCTGATCTTTCATATCAATTAAAGAAGCACTTCTTATTTCAATGTTCTTGTTATATTTGAGATAAACTTGTACCTTATAAGATATGTGATGAAATTGTGATTCGCAGGTGTGTCCCTGAAGATGAAATGCCTGAAATTTTGATTCAATTTCATATCTCAATTTATGTAGGGCATTATGGAGCTAACAAGACTGCTGCTTGGATCTTAGAGTATGGATTCTATTGGCTAACCTTGTTCAAGGATGCTTGAGATTTTGTACTAAAGTGTGATAGATGTCAAAGAATAGGCAACATATCGAAGAGGGATGAGATTCTGCTTTCAAACATCATAGAGGTGTAGATATTTGATGTGTGGGGCTTTGACTTCATAAGATCATTCCCATTCTCCTTAGGTAACACTTACATATTGGTTGGGTTGATTATGTTTCCAGGTGGGTTGAGGTAGTAACTACGCCAAATAACGATAGCATGGTAGTTCAAAAGTTCATTAAGAAGATTTTTACTAGATTTGGGGTGCCTAGAGTGATTATAAGTGATGAAGGGAGCCATTTCTGCAACAAACCATTTGAGACTCTTCTGAGAATATACAATGTTCATCATAGAGTGTCTAACCCTTACCACCCCTAAACTACTGGCCAAGTGGAGGTGGTGAACAGAGAGTTGAATAAGATCTTAGAGAAGGTAATGAGCACTTCAACAAAGGATTAGGCTTTGAAACTAGATAATACCTTATAGGCTTACAGGATAGCTTTCAAAACATTGATAGGTACCACACCATATCGACTTATGTATGGCAAGGCTTGTAATTTACCATTAGAATTGGAGCATCGAGCCTATTGGGAAGTTAGGAAGTTGAACATGGAATGGAAGCTAGCAGGTGAGAAGAGATTGTTACAACTTGATGAATTGGAGAAGTTGAGATTTAAAGCTTATAAAAATGCTGAGTTGTATAAAGAAAGAGCAAAAAAGTGGCATGATTCTCACATCAAAAAGAAGGAGTTTAAGAGTGGAGACTTAGTGCTTTTATTCAATTCACAACTTTGGTTATTTCCCATAAAGCTCAAATCAAGATGAACCCTTCAAGATCCTTCAAGTGCTTCCCCATTGAGCTTTGGAGTTCGAAAATGACAAGGGTGAACCATTCAAGGTTATTGGGCATAGATGCAAGCCATATTATGGAGAGATATATTCACAAGAAAGGGAAGTCATCTCTTTTCTTTCTTCCACTTTTTCATGAATGCATGTGGAATGGTCAAGTTAATGATCGTAACTTAGCATGTTTACCTTTCTTTTGTTTTTCTTTGTTTACTTGTTGCTTGATTTTTTTGGTTGTGATTACGTTTGATTTGAGTTTTCTTGGTGCTTATTTGGAATTTGTTTGAGTTTTAACTTGTTTTCTCTTCAAATTTCTTATTGGTTGGGTGATTTTGATGTGTTTACTGGTTGTTTGAATGTTAAGAATGCAAGCTAAGTTTGGAAGAGGGTTAAGAAGTTAGAAAATTTGGAGTAACCTATGACCGTGGGAATTGGGTTGTTTCAAAATCCTTCTGGAGCTTTACCCCATGATCGTGGGAATTGGTATGTTTCCCAC
>JAOQMS010000180.1:7222657-7236027 GCA_027563885.1 Erythroxylum longipes | reverse complement strand
TATTAGTCAAGATAGGTCGCTCGAAGAACTCAAACAAGAACAAGGGAAACTTAATTCCACCAGATTTTGATTTTCCTGTTCATCGTCCGGTTACTTGATCCTTAACTAAACACTTTAACAGTACTATGAGAGGTGATTCCTGTAGAATGAATATAAGTGTTAGAGATCCTTTGTGCATCATCTATGCATCTCTCTAGAGGAGAAAATTCATCCTCTTACGATCTCATCGTCATATAAGGAATTGGTGCTGGAGTAGTAACAGGAATGGGAGAAATAACAAATGGAGATTTGTTAGGAAGGAACATATGTTCCTTTTTAACATCTTTGAGTAGCTCATGAAGAGTTTTAGGTCTAGGTTGTGATTTTTAAGCCTAACCTAAGGTCTTGAATCTAGATCACGGTCATCATATCTAGAATGTAGGTATTAGGAAGGTTGACAACAATGAATTTCTCTAGGTTATTGCATTCATCTTCATTATTTATGTCTTCATAGTTGATTGTTAGACATATTTCACAATCTAGCTCACACGTAGATGAATCCTCAGTCTATATGAAATGTCCACGATAATGATTGATGTACATAAGTTGTCCATCAATTTTAACATGATGGATTGGAGGTCCATCTTTGCCTTCTTTGTGAGATAACACTAATTGAAGCACTAAAATGGGTCCAAATTTGCTTGTGGATTCAATCTGGTCTTCATTAGGCCTAGTGTAGATGGATTTGACAAATCCATCTCTTAATGTTCAAAGAATAGGAGGAGTAGTTGTATGGAAATAATGTCTGTGATGAGCATGAAACACTTTATGTTAGTTAGTGATTCATTTCTTTGGCATCAAATTTTCAGGTTCTATCGGTGGCAATTGTTTTAGGATCTGAATGATTGTAGTTTGATTATAGGTTTGATTTGCTACCATATATAGAGCATTAAAAGTGGAATTTGGAAAATTAAGATTTACAATATGGTTCTATAAGCGATAGATGATTTGGTGGTGCAAAGTAACCATGATTGCTGAAGGGTCATGTTCTCCTCAAGTAATCTGGATTTGGACTTGAACTCGCTCAGATAAAGTTGGATTGTCCAACCTGATATTGAAATCAAGGGCTATAGTGAGAATGACACTTTCATTGTTGAGAGTTGTCCACAAAGTATTAATCAATGCATTTGTTAAGTTTTGTAGGAAGTGTCAAAAAGAGAGATCCTAGTAGTGGTTGGAATTTCTTTTCATCTATGGAGAGTAAGAACAAGTCTAATAGCTCCAATTTGGATATGGGTATGATTCTGATCCCTCAAAAGAGAGATGAGTTCTTTTTAAATCTTCAGTTTGACATATTGCTTTGTTGTTGTTGCCTTTAAGCCACACTGTTCTAAACGAGAACTTTATGTTTTTTTTTTACTTTTGGATGTTTTGTAGTAAGGATGGTCCGAATACTTTTAGTCCAAGAATGATTGCGAGAATATATATTGTAGGGGTTTAATGGAGATAAAGAAGTATTATGAATATAACTTTCTGCATGAATATGGGTATTTTCTACTAGATTTTCAATTTTGTTGGAAATAGTAAGTTTAACATTGAAAGGAAGATTTGCCGTGGAAAGTGTTGAAAAGATAAGATAAAAAGTCTCTCGTGGCATGCGGAAAGATCTCTTTACTTACTTTCATTAAGAATAATGTAGTCACAGTCAATACCACTTATGACTTTGATACCATCCAAGCAACCCTTGGTTAGAAGACATACGAGATATAATAATAAATATCAAAGGTATGTAGTGTTGTTAGATCAAATGAATCGAGAAAGGTTTTTCTAACTATGACTTCTAGGCTCGTGAATAACCACCTTAATATAACAAATTTTAATACTATTATTTAGCATATTTTGGGTGTAGAGTAAGCATGATTCCGATAAAGTTTCAACTTATCTGCAAGTAATTGACTTCAGGGATGGAGTTTCTTGAGTTTGAGTATGGCAAATTTGCTCTCACAGTTGCTTGTGGCTTTAGCAGGAGCGATAGTAACACAATCAATCGAAGTAACCGTTCGTTTCTGGTTTGTTCATTAATTAGCATTTCTTTTCTGGAAGGAAATGAGTTTGTAGAGAAGGAAACAAAGAGATAGTGGGATATGGAGAATAAGACTTGCCAAGTGGCAGAGTTTGTATGCATACATTTTGATTATCTAGCCGCGTGCTTCCAAGGATAGGTTACTGACACACGCAAACTCTAAATCGCCAAGATGCTGAACTCTCTTTGCTGGTATTATTAGATTGCACAAATTTTGTCCCTTTTATAACATGTACACTTTAGAATTTGGGAAGTTTTGATACCGTTCAAAGTTCCAATAGATTAAGACCTCTTCTTTCACATAGCGAACCCACCTCTGCACTGTTTTCCCAAAAGATTGATTCAGTTCTTAAAAGGCTCAATGGTAATCCATCATAATGGCTAGGATACGTGGACCTTGAATTCTTGGCATAACTCAAGGACTGGACCATGCAATTTAGGCTGTCATGCAGATCTCTCTCTGTGTATATCACATTGTAATACTTAAAGAGGGGACCAGCCTAGTTACTAGTGAGGTTTTAGTTCATGACTTGTCAACTTGATTGAACGTTGAGTAAAGCATCTTGATACTTCCTTGTCATTAATCCTCGATCGTTTCAGAAATATGACAAAAGTCCTTTTGTTAGTACTAATCTCAGCTAAAAGGTTCTTATGTTTAGGATGGCTACATCCTAGTAATAGCCACCTTGATGTTCTTGATTTCACACTTCTGTTTTATTTTTTGTTTGTTTGTTACAGTTTGATGACAAGTGTCATTGACGCATACTTGTAACTATTTCACCGAGAGCATATAGGGTCAAGTTAGTCGAAGTTTTATATTTTTAGGAAATGACCGTCTCTTTAATCTCAAATCCTTTGTATATTTTTGTATAATTTACTGTTTTCATTATTTTTATTGTTGATTTTCTTTTTGTTAAATAAAATATTTTAAGAAAAGTAAGGTTTAAAGAAGATTTGTATATAGTACACGTTTATATAACCAATTCGGACTCGCATCAATAGAACTTGACCGCGTGAATATGAAAGTTTTGTCTTTTGTTCAACAAGAATCTTGTTGACATAGTTAATTGAATGCAAAAACACTGTTGAGCAATATCATACTGAGACTTGCAGAAAACTCGTATCTTTCCGGGAGGGAAACAGGAAACACATTAAACTCATCCATCTAATCAACGAAGACAAAAATGAATGGTACAAAGTTAAAGAAATACCTGCAACCAAACAAAGTACTAAATAGAACTGGAAATTCTGGGATATCCCAGTCCTCCTCCTCAGGAAAAATAGAAAGAAAAAAAATTACCGTAGTTGCATTGACATCCTCTTGCTCATTATTTTTTCAGGAGTGAAAACGCCAGAACCTCGCCTCTGAATTCCACTGTCCAGCAATGTCCTCCGCTACTTTATGTGCATCAACGGAAGCTCCCGACAAACCTCGTCTGCTAAACCCAACGCTGTAAAGGCCATTTTTGCCTTTCCAATTGTTGGGGAACGAGTTTCGTGGAAAACCATCCTCGTCGCTGAAGAAGCTGTCCTCCTTTTTTTTCATAAATAGTAAAAGAGAGACATTATGCATTTACTTCTATCTTGGTAACATCATGACGTGTGAAAATTGCTGCATAAAACATTTGTTGCTTACCTTCAGCCATGATTTGACGTTGCTTCTGTAACCTGTTGCTGTAATTATTAAATCGAATGCCTCCACTTGTCCATCAGCAAACTCTGCACCTGTGGTGATGAATCTTTTCACTCCTGGAACAACCTAACAAATTGATACAGTTCGTCGTCACTGACAATATAGGAATGAATGCCATGTTTGTAAACTGATACAGATTCTCGCTACTTTACATTCTTGTTTAAAGTTATGTCGGCGCTTAACTTAATGCTACATTGGCCATTTAGTACTATAAATTTAAAAAGTACAATCAGTGCTAACCTTGATGTCACCTGATTTGATTTTTGCAAAAGCTCCAACATCTAGAACAGGGGTTTTCCCTACAGAATTCTTCAGTTCAAGGGGTCCAATTTCGGGTCGTCTGATGCCAGTTCTATTTGTGTCTCCAAGAATTACTTGGGAGCAACGGAGGAGGAACCAGTCCACCATTTTTACAGGAAACCAGTTTAACAACCACATTGCAAGAGCAAATGTTGACCTACCAAGGATCTCTCTGGGCAGAATATGCAGCTGCAAAATAAAAGAATTAGTTGAATAGTTCACAAGGAGAAATATAAACAAATTGTCAAAATCCAGTTCAAATTGTGAAAGGCAGATCAATATTTCACTTGGTTCTTGTTAGTGACAGTGAAAAACATACAACATCGCACATAGGGAGTAAAAGAAAATCAGACAAACAAGTTACCTTATTTCTAACTGAGAGAAAAACCTGTGCACCATTATTACATAAATCTAAGCTAACTTCCATGCCTGAGTTACCGCAACCTACTACCAAAACCTTACTTCCTTTTACGTCAGCACCATCTTTGTATCTGCTGGTGTGTAGTAACTTTCCTTTGATTTCTGAAATTCCTGCAATATCAGGTACTACTTCTTCTGCATTCTCTCCTGTAGCCACAACAAGCCACCGGCAGATAAACTCAGACTCGTTGGTTTGCACCCGCCAGAACCTCAAGGTTGCATCATAGATAGCAGATTGAACCTTCTGTCTAAACATAGGTTCGATTGAGAAATACTTAGCATAGGTCTCCAAGTAGCTTATGAACTGCTTTTTGGTAGGGTAAGTTGGAAAATCAGGAGGGAATGACATGTGAGGAAGTTGGCAGAATTCCTTTGGGAGATGAAGCTGTAGACGATCATAAGTTTTTAGTTTCCACAGCGACCCTAGACAGTCCTCTTTCTCAAGGATCAAAAATGGGACTCCTCTTTCTTTAAGGCAGGCAGCCACAGCTAGCCCTGAAGGTCCTGCACCAATGATCACTGGTCCAGGTATCCAAACGCATCTAGATTGCGACGTCTTCAATTGTGCATCAAATATTGCGTTGCACTTATCATCTCGAGTTGCTTTTGGATAAACTGCCATTCCTTGTATGTGGTCTGACCTGATGTAAACTACGTTTGTTTTCTGGAAATGGAGTTAAGATGATGAAGGATATGACAGTGACAGCTAGTTGCTGCTCTGTTATCCTTGCAGTTAAAATTAGAGAAGAAGAAATGTAATACCAAGAGAGTGAAGGTTCTGGGTTGGCATGAAACTCCCGTTCACTATTTGCTAAGAAACACACAGGCTGCAGAATACTGTGGAAGGCTGAAGGGTTGTGTGGAAAAGGTAATTGTTTTCACGCTTTTCCAGCAAAACAAACAAACGTGAGCCATTGACAATGAAAATATGGTGTAGAAATAGGAAGCAATATATCAAAAATTCGAAAGCAACTTGGCAACTTTGACGATTGCTATCAACTTACTGAAAATTGCTTTGTATGGATAGAAATTTGACTTTATTTTGCTGTCTTCTGAGAATAATATCGCATGACAGAGCATATATGGTATTTCAATCCTATCGAGTAACGGAAATTTGCGAACAATTGTCACAATACCATGTTGTCACTCTCTTTCTGAAAGCATAACTCTGGCTTTGACCAGCCCTTTATTCCTGCTGAAGCCCGTCTCTGTACAAACCTTGATTGCCTCCAATATCACTAGCTGACAGAATGGTATGAACAGCTTCATTTTGTCGCACTGTCATTGAATTATCTCTCTGTATATTCTGTTAGGGCCAAATATAACATTTTTCTGGTTGCCTTATTGACAAATCTTGTAATAAGACTTTTCTTAAGCATTATATGAGCCATCAGTTCTTGGCATTCTATATCACATCCCAGATCAGAGTAAATAGTTGCCACAAACATACACGTCCGTATACACAGAAAGAAACAGTGATACGTATCACAGTCATATGCTTCCCTTGGATCCTTTCATTAGTGATGGGGGTGAAGGATAGACTTAGGAATTTCCAACGGAATTTGTTTTTATGTGCTGCCAAAAAAAAAACAAAGAGAAAGCAGAGAATAACATAATTGGGTTTATGTAGTTCTTTATTACAAAAGACAGACAATAAACAAACAAAAGCGCAAAACAAGGTTGTGTGATGAGTTCAGGCAGCTTAGATTTACGGCAAAATTTCGTTCAAACCAATAATTTGATTTTGTCCGATCCTGAAAAAATCATATATAGGTTAGAATTTTTTTGACCAAATTTAAATCAAGTTGACCGATTTTTATCCGAATTAAAATCAAATCTGGATCTGAGTTAACCTAATCAGACAAAATGTCCGAATTTTTAAAATGGTCAGCACTAAACATTTAAAACCGATTAAAATTGTCCAATCCGAATTTAAAAAAGGCAAAAAGACATTGTTTCAAAATTTGGCGAAAAAACAAATTTACGTAATTTTGAATTTTGATTTGAAGTGCGCTTTTTTCTTTTTTTGCCCTTTTTTCTTTGTGGTAGCTGGAGAACACCAAAAAGCCTGCTTTGCAATTTTTATTTTTTACAATTAAAAGTGCAGTCTCCACTCCCCACTCAGCACATAATCTACATTTGGGAGTTCCCATTATAAAAACCTAAAAAAATCCTAATCTACATTTTCTTGCTAGTCATCAGTCATTCTCGCCTCTCTGTATTTCACTATGCTCTCTCCTTATGCTCTCTTTTTCTTCATTATTTTGGTTTTCTTCTTAGCCTCTTAGGTTTTCTATATTAATTTTCGTTTTTAAGAGACAACATACTGAAAAATGGCTAGTAGTAAAGGGAGAGAGAACAAAATCAACATTTCCGATTTAAAAGTGGTAAATTCTTCTCCTTCTTTTCCCCTTCTTTCTCATGGTAATGTTATATCGTTTGTTTTTTTGTATTTGTTATGTTTTGTTTTTTTCGATTTCTGTTTTTTGATTCAATTTTTTTTGGCTAATTATATTGTTGTATTTTTTCCGCTATGCTAATGTTAGATCTAGGCCTAGTAAAAATTATAGTTCTGATGGAAACTATAATCCAACAATCCGGATGACGATCAAAGAGGACTAAAGAAATTGATACTTTGAGTAAGTTTTTTCTAGGTTGGATCTGGTTGCTTAGTTCAAAATTTGTTGCATCTGGTTTTTTTTTGGAAAAAAAATTTGCTAGGACTAGTTCTTTTGTTTGCTTTCATGAAATGGCGTAAAGTGATTTTTTATTTTGTCTTTGTTTTTTTATATAAAAATTTCATATATTTTTTGTAATCTTTGTGTGATTTTCATTTTCCTAACTTTTTTGTTTTCTTTTGCATTTGTGTGGAAACAACCAAACACATCTGCATCAGTGAGCAATACAAACACTAAAGGAAAGCGCAGGAAGAGCAGATTTGATGTTTGGGACTACTTTGAGATCCTAGAAGAAGGTACCTACACTAAACCTAAAGACGATGACTTTAAGAGAGAGAAGTGTATTGGTTGTCACAAAATGTATATCACAGATAGTAGGTATGGAATCACTAATTTGAGACGTCATGTTAAAGATTGTTTGGTTTTAAATAGAATACATTCTGATTTGAAGCAAATATTTATCCAATCTACATTAACTAATGGTGAAATGTCATTAAGGGCTACTAAGTTGGATCAACAACAATATAAGGAAGCTTTGGCAATGATGATTGTGGAACATGAACTACCATTTCTGTTGGTTGAATATGATGGTGTTGGAAAGCTCCATTTCTACCTTAATCATGATGCCAAACACATAACTAGAAATACTATCAAGGCTGATATTTTTAAGTTGTATAAGAAGACTAAGGCTTCTATTAAAGAGATGCTTAAATCATGCCCTGGTCGAATATGTCTTACTATGGATATGTGAACTTATTTGACATCAGACTCCTTCATTACAATCATTGCTCATTTTATTGATAAAGATTGGAAACTCAAGAATCTAATCCTTAATTTTTCTCATTTACCTCCTCCCCATAGTAGTGTACTCATTTATGAAAAGTTTTCTAAATTGTTAAGTGGTTAGAATATCACGGAGAAAATATTTACCATCATCATGGACAATACTAAAGCTAACGATGCTTTTATGGAATCTTATAAGAATGTCTTGAATGCAAAACATGTGCTGATTTTAAAAGGTAAGTTTTTACAAGTGCGTTGTGCAGCCCATGTGTTGAATTTGATTATGGAGAAAAGGCCAAAGGAAATTGATGTGTGAATATTCAAAGCTTGAAAGAGTGTTAAGTATGTTAGAGGTTCAGATGCTAGGCTTAAGCATTTCAAAAAATGTGCTAGAGAATTGAGCATTTCTTGTAATAAAAAACTAAAGCAAGATGTAGGAACGAGGTGGACTCTACTTATGAGATGTTAGAATCTATTCTTTTTTATAGGGATGTGCTTAATCGTTTTGCTAGGGTAGAACCTCATTTCACCTATTGCCTGACATTTGATGAATGAGAGAAAATTGAAGCTTCATGCTAGTTCTTGAAATTATTTTATGATCTAACTCATTTGTTTTTTGGTAGTAAATACCCCACTGCTAATTTTTTCTTCTATGGTGTTTGGGCTATTCAATCAAGATTGATTAAGGATTTTATGAACCCAGATCTTTTTATTAGTTCAATGGTGTAAAGAATGAAAGTGAAATTTAATCATTATTGGGAAAAAAGTAATTTGATTCTTTCCACTACTGCCGTTTTGGACCCTCGCTATAATATGAAGTGTGTAGATTTTGCTTATTCTAAGATCTATGGAAAAGATGATGGTGTTTTGAGGGTTAAACAAGTTAGGGATGATCTTTACTCACTGTTTGAGGAGTACAAGGCAACATTAGGCAATTCCAGATGTCAAAGGGTGGGTTCAGCAAGCTAAGTTGGTCATCAAGGACAGCCTAGCTCTCAAGGTGTTACTGATCCATATTCTTCTGTAAGTGTCATGATATTTTTAGTATATGTTAGTTTAATTATATTTGTGCAAGTTTTCATTTTATTATTATCATCCACATGTATTGTTTTGTTTTTGAAGGATTACGGTGAATACGAAGGTGATCAAGAGTACTTGGAGGCAAAATCAGAGATGGATTTGTACTTAAGAGAGCCTCCCATGGATAGGAAACTAGATTTGGACATCTTACAATTTTGGAAATCTGTACAATATCTTTTTCCAAAATTGTCGAAGCTTGCACGTGATATCTTAAGCATTCCCATAACTTCTGTGGCATCTGAATCAGCCTTTAGTTATGGAGGTAAGTTTTGAAACCGTCTAGATGTTCATTGTCTCATGAAAGTATTGAGGCAATTATTTATACTCGAAATTGGATGTTTGGATTAAAAGGCATGTACTCTAAAATTCTAAAATCCCATGTCTCTTTTTTATTATTTTGATTGTAAACTATGTCACATGCTCTTTTGAAAACTTATTTTTTGTATTTTTAATTAGTTAATTTTTTTATTTAGAACAAAATAATGGTGACATTGAAGGATTGACCGATGAAATGCTAAGTTTGGATATCAATGAGGCTATTTCATATGAATCTAATCAAGTAGTAGTTGATGAGTGGTAAAGTTTATCATTACTTTATTCTAACTTATTGTATTAAGTTTTGATTGTTATTACATGTTAGCTAACTTGTGTCATCTATTTTTTTTCCTCAGATCATGGAGTCTTTAGGACATGAAGAGTGGGATATGAAGAGTTTGATGAAGAAGGATTTGTTATTTCTTTCATGTTTTATTTGGTTGGAATTTGTAGTATGAACAATGTGGTTTACTGGTTTTGGATTTGGTGTACTGTTTGTGCCTTTGTAGCTTCTTGCCATAATTTTGTTGGAGACTTTGAATTTGGTAGTTGTATTTTTGTTTTTTCGAATTTAGTTGTAGACTTACCATTTGTTTGGTTTGAACTTTAACTAGACAACCATAATTTAGCTTTCTTTGCTATAGTTTTTTGATTAGTTTTACAGAGAAAAAGAGATGGGAAGAAGATGGTGCAATTTAGTGGCCCTTTGCTATTAGTTAAAATCGGACAAACCAATTCCAAACCAGATTGGGTGTTTTCCAATTCGGTTCGATTCTGGGTCAGCTTGGTAAAAAAAAATTGGTTTCAAACCTGTTTAGGGTCATGAAATTTTTACCTTTGTCCAAATTATCCGGAATCGGTTTGGTTTGAAACCAATTTTTTGTCAGCCCTATTTACAGGGTATTTCCATATAAAGGAATTTACCTTATCAATAGTGGACATGACTTATTCATATTGTGACAAAGACAAAGTTTTTAAAATTAAATCGATTTGGCCGATTTAATAATAAAAACCTTAAACCAGTTAACTTTTTAGTTCAATTTTCAAATTTCTAGTTTGATTTAGTTTAATAATCTTTGTTGTTAAAAACTAATTTGTTTATTAATTAATTGTTCAGTTTTTGTAAAGTAATCAGTTTTTATAACTCAAAATAAACTAATTAATTTTCATTTAATTGTCTCCTTTTTTAATTAAACTTTAAATTTTGTATGGGTAAGAATAATTTTCTTCAATCATTTTCTAAAATTTTAATTTTATTCAATCTTTAACCAATTTTATAACGTTCTAATACCGGTTGAAACTTGTAAGCCTTAACCTCTTATCTTATTTTTTAACTTCCAGTCCAATTTTAAAAATATTTGACTAACTAATTGCCATCACCGGCTTATGAGGAAAGCATAAGGAACTAAGTCACAGGTTTTGCTTGATTGATTATATCTCCTAAAAAAAGTAATCATGCTGGAAAATGAGGGCGAGATCCGATTTTACATGCAGTGGAAGAAAAGTGAAACATTTTCATTTGATTTTCAAAAGTCAATATCAATTAAAATTTTATAATATGATTAATATAAAAATTAAATAAAAATATAAACGTAAATCGTATCTTGTTATATAGTTTGATATTTTTTCTTATGTTTTTGCTCGAACTGTTTTTGAAACTAATTCTTTATAAGTACCATAAGCATTCATGTATCTGATCTGTAATCAATAACTTGAGAGAACTTTAAAAGCGGTGTAGAGGTTGGTAATTAAGAAGTGCTACTCCTTTAAACTCAATGCCTATTATAATAGGACTAAATCTTTTGATATTTTAGTTCAAATCTAATTATAATTATAGTTATAATTATAATTATAATTATAATTAATTATAAGAAAATATCAATTGGATTCGAATAAGATCTAATATTTAATATTGATCCTTGTTTATCAAATATCTTATAATCAAGTCCAACTTGATTAAATTACTTTTTCTCTCTTCAACCATTCTTTGAGTATATTACCTATTAGGTTTCTAGATGTGTTGATAATGAATATAAATTATAACCCTAATTTTTATTTAAGATCATATAAATTTATCATACAATATTTCAATTAGACATAAAGTATAAAATTAATGTCTATTCTATTTGTATTAGTTCTCCACTATTAATAATTGATTACATTAATGATATTTGGAAATTATTTTCAAAAAGTTATTTTATTTTGGCTAAAGATTTTTCAAATCAATACTGGTAACATTTTTCCTAATTACTTTAGTATGATGAATCCTATATTGATCATTTAACAAACTTCATATAATTTATATTATATCTAATAACTATCATGTTGAGCTATCCTTGACAAGGATATGTCATAAATATTATTAAATATGCCAATCTCTATATGAAATACTGTGAAGATCTCGAGTCAAAGAAATACTTGTACAATCATCAATGAGAATTTCTATAGGTATACAAATAACGTTTCAAGTAAAACTCTTCTTGTTTGTAGACAAAGTGGATTTGGAATTGTCTTTCATTTCAAGGCATAACTTGTATCCATACGCTTCTTATATTGACTCAGTTCAGTGAACTTGTTCTCTAATAAGCAATATTTTAAAAACTAAACCAGTTTGACTAGTTTAACATTAAAAAACTTGAACCAGTTTATTTTTGGTTTAATTTTCAATTTAGTTTAATAATCTTTGTTGTTAAAAACTGATTAGTTTTTTAATCAACCAGTTATTTTTTATAAAGTAAAAAGTTTTTATAACCCAAAATAAACTGATTAATTTTCATTTAACAATCTCCTTTTTTATTAAACTTCAATTTTTTATGGATAAGAATAATATTTTTCAATCATTTTCCAAATTCTTTAATTTTATTCAATCTTTAACTAATTTTATGACAGTCTAATACCAATTGAACCTTTTAAACCTTAAATATCTTGTCTTACCGGTTTAACTTTTGATCCAGTTTTGAAAACATTGTTAATAGGCACTCACACATTTATTTAAGTATTTCTATACTTTAGTTTAAGAGATTGATTGCTTATTCATAAAGATGAAATACAACATTCGCTAGTCTCTATGCTTTATTAATGCTCAGTTTGACTAAAATGATGATTAGGAACAATTTAGGGATATTATACAAATGCAATATAGATCTCATCATAATTTCATCTACAATGTACATTTATCCTATGAACTTTAACTTGTATGTATGTATGTACGAATGTATGTCTATATATATATAGATACTTCTGTAATTGGCTTAATATAAGTGAGAAATTGTTTAATAATTATGCATAAAATAAAGAATATTTTTAATTAATTATGTTATAAAACCTACAAATAATTGAATTATTGTAGGACATAATTCAACAATCTCTCACTTACATCAAGCTAATCACGGAAGTATCTTATACCATATCACCATATGAAGATCATTCTACTATTAAGATAGTAGTTCAATACAACAACAACAGCACTTAGTATGAATATCCCCAATACGCAAGATCTGGGAAGTCCAGTTGTACGCAGTCTTACTATCTTAGTTCAATTTCTCTTATTGAACTAATATAGTAGTTCAATAAGAGAAATTTATAGGATTTTCTATAATGAACACTTGCTTAAAACTTACAACTTTCATATAAGTTATCATCATAATTAAGATAAAATGCTTAAAATATACTTGAACTTTTTATGAGACCTTAACTCCTTTCCCATACCTAGTAGTTCTAATATTCTATAGTACATTAGTGTCTCAACAATACAAGAAACTATATTAAGTTCATTAAAGAACCTTTTGATCCAAATAATGTTTTTCTCTAAGTGCCTGTTTGGTTGAGCTTATATCAGTAGAGCTTTTATTAATAGAGCTTTTGTCAGTAGAGCTTTTCTGAGAAGAGCTTTTTTAAGAAGTCAATTGACTGTTTGATTGTCAATTAAAAAAATAGCTTTTAAAAAAGAGCTTTATACAGTGGACTGTTTGGCAACATAAAAATAAAAAGCACTTTTATTAATTTTAACTATATTTTATTTTATAATAAAATTATTTAA
>JAOQMS010000180.1:7185166-7221968 GCA_027563885.1 Erythroxylum longipes | reverse complement strand
AAGATAATATTATTATAAGTAAAATATACTTTAACTAGGACTCACTTATGTCAAACTAAAGTTGATACCATATGACACTGAACTAAAAACATCAACTCATGCATAGAATAATTGATATCTTTAATAAAACTTTTTAAACTCAAGATAATATTATTATAAGTAAAATATACTTTAACTAGGACTCACTTATGTCAAACTAAAGTTGATACCATATGACATTGAACTAAAAACATCAACTCATGCATAGAATAATTGATATCTTTAATACTTTATAGTCCAAGTACATGGATAATGTATTAAAAATGTTCACGGAAGTATCTTATACCATATCACCATATAATGATCATTCTACTATTAAGATAGTAGTTCAATACAACAACAGCAGCACTTAGTATGAATATCCCTAATACGCGAGGTTTGAGAAGTTCAATAGTACGCAGTCTTACTATCTTAGTTTCATTTCTCTTATTGAACTAAGATAGTAGTTCCATGAGAGAAATTTATATGATTTCCTATAATGAACACTTGCTTAAATCTTACAACTTTCATATAAGTTATCATCATAATTAAGAGAAAATGCTTAAATATATACTTGAATTTTTTATGAGATCTTAACTCCTTTCCTATACCTAATAGTTCTAATATTCTATAGTACATTAATGTTTCAACAATACAAAAAACTATATCAAGTTCATTAAAGAATCTTTTGATCCAAATAATATTTTTCTCTAAATGAAAATATATTATGGCTTGACTAGCAATTGATGTCATAATAAAACTTTTTAAACTCAAGATAATATTATTCTAAGTAAAATATACTTTAAATAGGACTCTCTTATGTCAAACTAAAGTTAATACCATATGACATTGAACCAAAAACATCAACTCATGTATAGAATAATTGATATCTTTAATACTTTATAAGTAGAAGATATCTCATGCACTAAACATTTTTAATACATTATTCATGTACTTGGACTATAATAAGTAAATAACTTTTGTTTTAATCTATACAGATATAATTTCTAGAATTAAGTTGTTACTTTTCATATCCAATAAGAGTCATTCTTGGACTCATATTTTCAAATTGAAACTATGAATTTTTTTTCTTAAAGTAATATGTCATTATATAATTTTACTAAAAAAGGAAATTAAACTTGTACTAGTCAATTTATAGACATGATAAATTTGTAATCATCTATAAAATTAACTCTTTAAATTCATCATAAAAGTAAACCTTTCAACATTTCATAATTTTTTGACTATATTTCAATTGTATAAACAAAGGAACTAGTTCTATTTGGATTTATTGATATGTGATTTAAAAATTTTCAAACCTTATCTTATACGCACTGCTTATTTTGAGAACCATTCTTCTACAAGCGTACATTGAAACAAATGTTTTGTTCACTATATTTATAAGATTAGAACTAATATTTTCTATCTTTCATAACTTTTTATTATCTAATTTAGTTTTAAATTTATTAGATAATTCAATTTTGTAAAAACCAGATTAGAAGCTAAACCAGTAAAACAAGATGTTTAAGACTTAAAAGGTTCAATCGATATGAGACTGTCATAAAATCCACTGAAGATTGAATAAAATTAAAAATTTTGAAATATGATTGAAAGAAATTATTCTTATCTATAGAAAAATTTGAAGTTTAATTAAAAAAGAGATTGTAAAATGAAAATTAATTGATTTATTTTAATTTATAAGAACTTACAAAATTACTAAAATTGATCTGTTAATTAATAAACTAATCAACTTTTAATAAAAAGAGTTATTAAATTAAATTGATTAGGAAAGTTGAAAACTAAACCAAAAAGTTAAATGATTCAAGGTTTTTATGGTTGAACCGATCGAATTGGTTGAGTTTTTTAATCATTAGGATAATATATGCTTCAACTAAGTATCACATCCCAAAATCATTAACATGAACTCTTTTAAAGTCTTGCCATTTTATATCTAATATGAAATCTTACTAATTGATTTAATTGAAATTATCAAAGGCAAGTTATTGTACTAGGTATAGTTATAGAAGAAATAAACATTGCTAATAAGCACTTAATTGTTTATATTTTTAGCTTTATATTTAGTGCAATTTTTGTTTATTTTAGTATTTTTATTTTTTTGGTACTTAATTCATTCAGATTTTGTTTTGATACCGTAATTCACTTACTTGGAATAAAAGGAACGAATTTAAAAAATTTGAAGTGATTTAGAGAAATTTTGATTAAGTTATGAATTTAGAAAGTTTAACATAGTTTGATACACCAATGTGTTGGTGTTTATGTTCTCTATTGTTTTTTAATTTTAAGATTACATGGTTATGTTTAAAGAGTGTAAGGCGTGTTGATTAATTTCGTGTGTTACACAACCATGTTTAAGAGGTATATACTAGTGTTGTATGCTAATGAGCATGTATTCACATTTTAGGCCTATGTTTATATTTGTATTTGCTTCGAATTAAGGATATCACAACTATTAAGTACATGGCCTAATACAAGACTATGTACTTGCCCGTATTCCACCTAAAAACTCGAATTTTGAACTATTGAAGGAAAAACTAAAAGTTAGAGAAAATAATAATTTTGGGAGGTATAATTAGATGACCTAAAGCTGCTAAGAGAATAAAGAACACGCAAGAAAACACATTTGGAGGAGGTTTTTGTCAATCTGAATTGGATTTTGGTGAATTAAAAGCTTTTATCATATTTATTCATTTAATTTTGGTGCCATATCTTTCATGATTAGGAACTAAACTTTTATGGTACTTGGATATGATGAACCCCTTGGGTGGATTTTATAGTTTGATTTCATTTTAATTCATTTTATTCGTTAGTTCCATTGAGATTCAATTACGATTTATTTACTATTCTTGAATTAATATGTGCTAGTATGTTAATTCATGTTTGATTTTATAAATTTGATATTAACAGATCCTTTGTATAAATTAATCTAGCATAACTAAAAAGAGTTCAAACAATCCCAAAGATAAGATGACATAAACCTTTTGAATTAGAGTCAAATCTAATAAAGGAATTTATAAATCGATTAAAGTAATTCTAGAAGTTTTAATTAGGAAGACATTTTGATTAATCAACTTAAGATTAGTGGTTAATAATTTTAAGAAATATATTAACATAATTGAGGAATTTCTACAGTCGAATGAACTTTAGGTTAAATCCTATGTAAGGTCTCATTTGCATGAAAAGTTCTAGGGAGATTCACCATCCTGACGCTATTGTTATTATTGGTTATTTCTTGGTTTAATCTTTATTCTAGTTAATTAATAATGTTAATTTGTTTTACTTTTTTGCTTTTAAATTTGAATTCAATCAATCTTCATCTCTATAATTTGTTAGTTAGATAATTAGAAAAGTGTCAATACTAGTAGTAGTAGTCTCTGTAGGATCAACAATTAGTACTTCTTAACCTATACTATAAAGCGATAAGTGCACTTGCCTAGAAAGATCTATAGGGTAGGAGATTGAAAAATACCAAGTTTTTGGCATTGTTGTTAAGAATCTTGATATTAAGAACATTTAATTTTAATTAGTCTAGTCATTATTTTTCTTTTGCATATATTTTCTTCCTTTGTTTTATTTTATTTTTAATTGTTAATTTCTCTTTATTTTATTTCTATTTCAGAAGCTTGGCTTATTTATGACCTAAAACAATCTATCTAAATTTGTTGAAGAAGATCTAGAAATTAAGAGAATAGCTCTTCGAACTCTTAAAATGAGATTTAGATAAATGTAAGAAGAGTTGGAGCAAGACTTTGAAAATGAGCAACCATAATCATGGTGCAACTGCAGAGGACCATGTCCGAATATGCAAGACCATCATTAACTATAATTGATTCCAAAATCATCAAACTAATTATTGTAGCCAACAATTTTTAGATCAAACCAAAAATCATTTAGATGGTGCAATAACTTGTTCAATTTGATAGGTTGTAAGATGAGGGCCTGAATACCCATATAGCAAAATTTCTAGAGATCTAAGATTGAGATTATTTCCCTTTTCCTTGAGGAATCTAACCAAATAGTAGTTGAATTCTCTTCCTAGTGGATCTATCACTATATGGGACTAGATGGTTGAAATATTCTTGTTGAAGTAGTCTCCATCAGCTTTGAGGAGATACCCACACCACTGACTTCATAAATGGTTATAGGTTTGTACATATTATAATGGTTTGAATCTAACAACCAAGTAGATAATAGATGTAGTAAAAGGTACATTAAATAGTAAGACGCTTAAGGCAACCCAATAATTGATTGAGGAGATTACTGTGATAGTTATCAATGGCATTCCATTTGAGCAAAGTCTAGTAAACTAGTTGTTGTTTATGTGGGCCAAGAATGTCATATTGATAAGGAGGTTATGGACAAAACTACTAAACATGTTGATTATATGGATAATGCACATCGGCTCTAAAACAATCAATACAATAACACATACAATCCATATAGGAGGAATCACCTATTTTTTCTTGGAAAAATCAAGGGTAAAAAAGGCAAACCTTCTACTAGCATTTTTGTAGCACCATCCACCTTAAAAGAAGAAATCTAACCTGAAAGATCTAATGAAAAATTTTATTCAAAAATCTAAAACTCTCTTTTAGGCTAATGAAACTTAATTGAGAAATCAAGAGACTTTTGTCCATAATTTAGAGAATTAGATTGGAAAACTTACCAAGTTAGTTTCTAAGAGATAGTAAGGAAGCTTGCTTAGCCTAAAACAAATCCTAAAGAGCATATGAAGTAAATTTCCTTAGAAGTGACAAGGAATTGAGAGTGGAAGACAAATAACGTGAGCATGAGAAAGCTATTGAAAATGAAAACTTTAGCAGCCACCCATTAAATCATAATGATAGCCAACCAAACAAAACCTATTGAGAATTAAATAACCTACAATAGGAGGGACAATATGAAACATATCTACAACTCTTAATTTTCAAAAACATAAATTAGTTTTTGATTGATATTTTGAAACCCCATCATTGTTAGTGCTTGATATCACTGGAATTAGCGATAAGAGTTTTACTGGTAATTTACTGTTAATTCTAATAATAGCCTGTGGCTGGAGTTATGAGTATTGGGTTTCTAAGAAAATCCTAAGTTTATAAAATATCTTTAAAAATAAACTTGTTAAATTTCATAATTAGGATTGTAATATTAATAATCATATCAAATATGATTGGGTGGCTTAGGGATTCATGGGCGTTTGTCTTAACCTTTTTGGATTTCATAATCAAATATAATTCAATTTTAGGATTAGGGTTTTGAATTTCATTTCCAATCTTCATATTAATAACAATTAAACACAAAGTCAAGGCATAGAATAGAAGATGACTTTAATACATTGTTGAAAAATTAAGGCAAGATCTGTTTCGTATGTAAGGCAAGATCCGTTTCGTATGTAGTAGAAGAAAAGTGAAACCTTTTCATTTGATTTCATGAAAGTTAATTAAATTCTATAACGAGATTGACGAATGAACACAATGAAACATAAACATAAACTGTACTTAATTGTATAGCTTGATTAATTTTTTTCAGTTTCTCTCAAACTATTTTTGAAACTGGTTTACTATAACCATCTTAGTTGCACACGTATCCAACCTCTAACAATATATTTATTTGAACCTTTTAGATTTCATAGTCAAATTTAATTCAAATTTAAGATTAGGGTTTTCAATTTCAATTCCAAACTTCATATTAATAACAATCAATCATAAAGAAGTCATAGAACAAAAGATGACTCTAATGCATTGTTGAAAAATTAGGGCAAGTTCCATTTAGTATATAATAGCAAAAAAGTGAAACTTTTTCATTTGATTTCTTGAAAGTTAATTAAATTCTATAACAAGATTAATGCTTAAACACAATAAGACATATACATAAATCGTACTTCATTTTATAACTTGATCATTTTTTTTTTGCAGTTTCTCTCGAGCTATTTTTGAAACTAATTCACCGTAACTATCTTAATTGTATGCGTGTCTAGCTTCTAACAGTATCCAAATAAACAAGTTGAGAGAACTATATAAGTGGTATAAAGATGGGTAAGCAAGAAGTGTTAGCTCTTTTAGAACATATATTTACAATAGGAATTAGATATTTTGGTAATTAATTTAAATCTGATTTTAATTTTAACTAAACTTTAATTAGCATTGGAATTAACCGTAATTAAATATCAATTATAACCAAATCAAATCCTATATCTAATATTTATCTTTATTTATCAAATATCTTATACTTGATCTTAAAGTTTCTCAAAATTTACATTCAAGTCCAATTTGATTTAGATAAATTAAAATTTTTAATTTCTTTAATTTTATAAAAATAATTTATGTCTATAAATCAAATTTAGCGTCTAACAACACATCATTACCATCCAAATAACAAGAATATATATGCAGTTTTGTTTAACCTTTTTATACATAAAGTTTTTCATATAATTTAATATTTTTATTATATAATATTCCAATTAAATGAAGTACGAAATTAATTTATACTTTATTTATATTAGTTCTTTGCAATTACTAATTAATTATATTAATAACATTTGAAAATTATTTTCAAAGTATCTTTTCACCTTGACCAAGAATTTCTCAAATTAATACTAATATAAAACAAGAGAACATTCTCTTTAATCACTTTAAGATAAATTTTATATTGATCAATTAACTACTTTCATATAATTCACAATATATTCAATGACTACTAATTGAGCTATCTTTAACTATGGTTGATCATAAGTAATATCAAAATATAGTAATGTCTAATACGAGATACTTTGAAAATCTCAAATCAAAGTATCCCTTGTACATTCATAACAATGAGAATATTCATAAACATACAAATAATTTTTTAAATAGAATTCTCATATCAGGTCAATTCAGTGAACTTAT
Organism: Erythroxylum longipes; assembly: GCA_027563885.1. NCBI lineage: Eukaryota > Viridiplantae > Streptophyta > Magnoliopsida > Malpighiales > Erythroxylaceae > Erythroxylum > Erythroxylum longipes. The sequence continues at coordinate 7,215,048 of JAOQMS010000180.1, read as the reverse complement.
TTTCGAATAAACACTCACGTATTTGTTTTATTTTTTATATAGTTTACTTTATAAGATCGATTATTTCATTTATGAGGAAGAAACATAACGTATGTTAGTTGTTATGTTCTATTAATGTCTAATCTCAATGGAACAATGACTATAAACAATTTAGAGATAATACGTAAATGCAATATAAATCGCATAATTATAATCTCATCATAATTTTATTTGTAATGTACATTTATCTCATAAAATTTAACAAATAATCATAAAATGAGGAGTGCTTTCAATCAATTATGTCATAAAAATTGCATGCATCTAATTGGACGTGAGACGTAAACTAACAAATTCCTTCAATACATTTATTCAATCACAAAATCATGGTTTTATGTTTAATCATATTATAAGATAATCTTGGATAGTCATTACCCATAATCATTCACTAGATATGACTATAAAGTCTCAATGGACGAAGAAAATCCGCGAGGAGGAAAGATTGATGTGTTAAGGTGATATCAGAGTCAACCGAGGTGTTTTAACAACAAACTAACTTTTTTTTTTTGAAAAAAAGAAGCCACTGTTTTAATTATGTTATAGAACCTTTAAACAATTAAATTTAGAATACACAAACAATAAAGTAATACGTAAAATAAATAAACTATTTCAATTATATCCTAAAAACTTTTAAATTAAAAATGGAAATTATCTAAAATAAATTTTCTAAAAATTGAACAAATGACATTTTAAATATTCCATTGCACTTTTAAACCTCGTACAACAATTAAAAATGGACCTTTTTAAAATTAATTTACTATTTACCGTAAACTTAATTGCCGTGAATCACTACAGGCTGTAGTTGGGCCCGGAGGACCTCAATCGTCATTTTTTAAAGTGAAGTTTAAAAGATAACGAAGACTTGTCTACTGCTTTAACATAAAAACAGCCTTCAACAGCATTTTCGCAAATGGCAGTTAACTAAGGCAATACTTTTATATCTTCTACCTACCTATGATGGTGATCCGCGACACAAAATCTCCTACGGTATGCAATAGATGATACAAAACAAGACAGGTATTACAAACAACTACAAAAATGCTAGTTTCTGTCTTTAATTTTACGATGGAGGTTGTGGTGGAAGGAGATTGGATGGAGGTGGTGGTTGCATCATCTGCAGCATAGGAGGCCTTCCTACCAATTGTTGTGGGGGTGGCGGTGGCCGCCAAGCTTGTGGTTGGGCAATTCCCACATTCTGCGGGGGAGGCCTTTGAAGGATAGCAGCCGCTTGAGGAGGTGGCATGTTTGAAGTTGGAGGCCGAAACTGGACCGGGGGTGGAGGCATGACAGGGGGTGGCAATGTTTGTCCAGTTTGTGGGGGTTGACCCTGCCAAGAAGGTTGTCCAGCTACATGCATCGGGGAGAATGCAGCACTTGGAGGTGGAGGGCGGAATGCTGGGACAGGACCCGGAACAACAGGCCCATTTGCAAATGGGCGTTGAGGTGCACTAACATTGCTATTAGCTTGAGGAACACTTGGAAGCGTTGGAGGTCCGCTGGCAAACAATGTATGAGGTCTGCTCTTTTGCCCACCTGGATTGCTCGCTGCCAGTACTCTCTCTGTACCAAGAACAGGATAGGAATTGCAAGTGTTATGACAATTATCATAATCCACCACACTTCAAAAGGAATACCAGGAAAGGGCACAAGGAACAAAAAGAAAACAATTGATCAGGACTCACCTGCTGGAGTGCCGTGTCGCTCTCCTTTAGTGTCTTTCTTGTACGCATAAGATACTGTTATCTGACGGTTGCACAGATACTGGCCATTCATTGCCTGTGAAAATCAAGAATTCCTCCAATTAAATCTTTATTTAGCATAGATGCAATGACTTAAATTCCTCAATTTCTTACGATGTTATGACAATTATATTGCTGCTTCTCAATCACTTCTTATTTAACATTTACCAATTAGTTATCACATCAAACCCTCAGCTATGAGCAGAATTCCACAGCAATTTCAACAAACAAAATTGATAAACCATTAAGCAGATTTGCAAGAAAAGAATGTTCAAGTAAAGAGGTTACCTCAATGGCTGCATCAGATGCATCAAAGGAATCGTAACTAATGAAACCAAAACCACGAGAATTTCCAGTCTCAGGATCTCTCATGATCTGTAAAAGGTCCACATATCAGAATATAATAAAACATTAAGGCCAAATGCTGTTACAAAATAATATACTGCTTCAAAAAGCAATGTCAGTCACTTGAATAGGAGATATGTTATGCTTAGAGCATCGAACCTTAATGATGTAAAAGCTAAATGAGCATTCAAATGAATTCAGTGTATGAGGCCTACAAGGGTCATTAAGATTGCATTATCTTTGACCACCTAAAGTGGCAAGTGATTTCAGAGAATCACTTAAATATTAACACTCATTTGGTCTACACGATGTAGCCTAGAAAAAGCCAGGTCAAGCAAGCATATTTTTGCCGCTGTCATAACATCACACAGTTAAATGCCTAGTTAATAGCATACATAAATGAATAAACATAAAAAGAACAGATGACTAGGCAAGTGTTGCATGTATCCTATAAACTGCAAGCTTATCTAATCATTCCAAGTTCGTTTACAATTCATGCAAAAACCCATAGTGCTCAAAATTCTTGCCATATCAAATACAAGTGTTAGAAAGGAGCAGATTACCTTAGGGTTAGTAACAATTACTCCAAATGCACTAAAAGTATCATGCAGAAGCTTCTCATCGACATCCTGCAGAAAGAAAGGCATTAGCCACGAAAATGAGAATATCGGCATACATTATGGATCCATGTGCATTTCTTTAATAACCTTAAATAACTTACTGGGTCAAGATTTCCAATAAATAGGTTGGCTCCAACATCTAAGCTTTTTTTATCTTGTGATGCCTGAAAACAATAAGGAAATAAAATCCAAAACAATCAACTTCACACAAAATAGAGAATATCGGGCACTGAACTAGTTATTATTATTTATAATATCCTCCATCTTAATTTCAAATTCAGAATAAACTAATTTTGGTACATTGAGAAGAAATATGAACGCTTGTACCTTGTTTACACGTATTGGCTTCCCATAAAGCTTAATCATATTCAAAACCTTGATTGCCTGCAAAATTATCAATACCCACTGAAGCATGCACCTAAACAAGCTCAAATGCACGCACAAACCCCACAGAGAAAAGGGAATCAGCAATGAATTGCCGGCAGAGAAGCACTTACATAATCTGCATCTTCTTCACTCCGAAATTCAACAAATCCATAACCTTGATGAAGATTTGTTACTCTATCCTTGGGAACATAAACATTAACTTGAAACAAGAGAATAGAAAGGTTATGAAATCGCGATTTCCAAAGCCCTCGGCAAGTTGTACAAATCAATGAATGGATTAAATGGAGAGATATAAAAATCAATAAACTAAAAAGAAGCTTGAAACTGGAAAAAGGGAATTTGGAAAAGTATATATACCAACAGGGCCAGATTGAACAAATAGTTCCCATAGTAATTCTTCAGCAACCTGCAACACCAACACGGTGGATATTAATACCAAAGTTAAACGAGAAGAAGACGAAGGAGAAGAAGCACTAAAATAATTTTCTCCAGCTAACCTGAGGGTCGAGGTTGCCGACGTAAGCGGTGGCGTCCTGGTTTCTCTCGGCAGAGTGTTGGCCCAGCAAATTGGCTCCCACTCCTGGCGCGATTCGTGTTGTCATTTTTTCTTCTTCTTCTTCTTCTACGAAGAGAGAGAGTCTCTAAAACGCAGCTAAGTCTGTAATTAATAAAAGATGCTTCGAGAAGGAAAGTATGGCCCAAGGATTTCAGGGCTTAGGCCCATAGAAGATCGACAAACAAAAAGGTAAAGAGCCCAAATTCAATGTTTAATTAGAACATTGAAAAACCAAAAAGGGAAACAGCCCAGTTCAGTGTTTTCAATGTCAAGGGCCTTTGTTACTTAAACTGACACAACTTTCCCACGGAACCGTTAGTTTACCACCGCCATAACCAGATTGTCTAAAGTCTAAACCAATATTCTGATCACGCACATGAAGATTGAAGGGTTCAAAAACGCAAAGGTCCTTGACAATTTCAGGAAGCATCAGTCAATGCAGACAGTTACAGATGATCTCTGATATCCTTGCTCACTTAGGACCGAAAATGCGTTTCCTCTCCCAAAGCGCCAATTGGTAAAGGGAAACTACAGAGCATATCTAATGCATCACAAACAGCACATCAAATTGGTATATTAATTTGGCGCTGATTAACTCGTTATCATCACCCAGTCCGAAATTTCGCAATGAAGCGGGATCTGGGAAGGTCTGATAGTACGCAGCCTTACCCTTACATAACAGAGAGGCTGTTTCTGATGAACCCACATGCATATGAGACGATATACGAATGATGCAGGTTACAAAAATAAAAACATGGTGCAGGTCAAAAGATTAAAAACTTAAAAAAGCTATGCAAATATGACAAAAAGATTTTAGAAAATAAATAGAAAAATAAAAATGTGATAAAATAATTAGATACATAATAAATAAATAAATAAATAAATAAATAGGATAAAGTAATAATAAATAAGTAAAATAGAATAATACCACTTACAGAAAAGCTACCAAACTTCATTTAAGCACATACAAGTTTAAAAGACAAAATTAGTAAGAAAAAAGTAGGATAAAAATACCAGACATGTTGCAAAATTTTGGTTATATGATAAGCAAATGGATGAGAATATAGGATTTTTATTGATATTAGCAATAGCCTCATAGGACAATTACAAGGACTAAGCTACCAGCCAACAATGGCCCCTCAAGCTTTCAGCTGAGACAGTACAAAGAGAATTCAAATGCCCCCCTCTGTGCTACCCCATTCCCATTCATACTCTCCCCTCCACTCGATTAACTTCTCTCTCCTCTAACTAATTCTAACAAACTCATTGTCTAACCGTTAGCTGACTCATCCCTTGGGTCACTCTGCACTGCCTTATTATTTCTCCTGGAATATGTTAACATGGGTTTGTGGCCCATGTTCCGTTCCTTCCTCCTATTTCTCCTAGAGTAAGTCAATATGGGTTTAGGACCCGTATTGCTATCAATTCCGCCTCCTGCAAAATCTGCCTTGTCCTCAAGGCAGAAAGAAGGATACTGCTGTTTCAATTGTGCAGCAATTGTCCAAGAAGCTTCTTCGATTGGTTTCCCTTTCCAAAGCACAAGCCATTCAACAATCTGCTCATGATTTTTCTGGACTGTACGTTCAGCTAGGATTGCTTCAGAAGTAGTAGGCTCAATTGAGTCGACCTCCAGACCTGAGGGAAGAGTTGGCTCGGGCACATGATTTTCTATCATCTTTTTCAGCTGAGATATGTGAAATACCGGATGAACTCGAGAAGTGACAGGAAGAGCCAACTTGTAGGCCACATTTCCAACTTTAGCTATCACTTGAAAGGGTCCATAAAACCAGGCTGAAAGTTTAGGACAGATTCGTCGTGTAATTGAGGTTTGTCTGTGAGATCTAAGCTTAACATAGACCTAATCTCCTACCTCCAACTGAACATCTCTGCGCTTAACATTAGCTGCAGACTTCATGACTTGTTGAGCCCTAACAAGATGGAATTTAAGCTGCCTCAAAGCCTCATCTCTATCAATCAACACAGCATTTACAGCATCAACAAGAGATTCCCTAATGAGAAAGTGAGGAACTTTAGGAGGAGGTCGACCATACACTACCTCGAAAGGGGTTGTGGCGGTTGCGGAATGAAAAGAGGTGTTATACCAAAATTCGGCCCAAGAGAGCCAATTTTGCCACCGTTTTGGTTGTTCAGAAACAAAGCATCGAAGATAAGTCTCAAGACACCTATTGACCACCTCGGTTTGTCCATCCGTTTCTAGGTGATAAGAGGTACTCATTCGATGAACCGTTCCTTGCAACCTCCAAAGCTCCTTTCAAAAATTACTAACAAAGATTGGATCCTGGTCACTTACAATTGTTTTTGGAATGCTTTGGAGTCTAACCACCTCCTTAACAAAACAATCAGCTACAACTTTGGCAGTAAAAGGGTGCTTGAGAGGGATAAAATGTGCATACTTTGATAATCTGTCCACTACTACCATAATGACCTCAAACCCTTGGCTTTTTGGCAATCCCGTTATAAAATCCAGGGATATGTCTTCCCAAACTGAATTAGGAATAGGGAGAGGTTGAAGTAACCCCGCAGGGGCAAGAGTTTGATACTTATGTCTTTGGCATACTTCACACTCCTTCATAAATTGTAGAATCTGTTTTTGCATTCCGGCCCAATACAAACAACCAACTATTCGTTTATAGGTCTTAGTAGACCCGGAGTGACCCCCTATAGGAGTAGAATGGAATTCTTGCAAGAAATCCGGGATGAGGGAGGATGTTTGAGACAAAACTAACCTGTTTCCCTTAAACTATAGCCCTCCCGATAAGTGGAACTCTGTTTCAGATGGAGGATCAGCTTGGAGCTTCTACAGAATTTCTGTCAACCATGGATCTCTTTGATACTCTTCTTGTAACTTAGCATAATCGACCCAATTGGGAGATGAAACCAGATAGTGAAATTCTGGTTCCACAGGTACATGTGATAAGGCATCTGCTGCCTTGTTTTCAGGTCCCAGCTTATAGAACACTTCAAATCGGAAGCCCATTAGCTTGGATAGCCAATGGTGTTGATCTGGGGTATTTAACCGTTGTTGTAGGAGGTACTTCAATGTCTTGTGATCTGTTTACACCTTGAAGAATCTCCCTAAAAGATAATGCCTTCAATGTTGTATGGCTAGCACTAAAGCCATAATCTCCTTCTCATACACTGATTTGGACATGGCAGTAGCAGATAGGGCCTTGCCAAAATAAGCAATAGGTTTATTTTCCTACATAAGGACAGCCCCCAACCCAAAACCGGAAGCATCACACTCCAAAATAAATTCCTTAGAGAAATCCGGTAAAGTGAGAACCAAAAAAGAAGTTAGGCAATTCTTCAACTGATTAAAAGCTTCTTGAGCTTTGAAACCCCAAGAGAAATTGTCTTTCTTGGTGAGTTCGGTAAGGGGTTGAGCAATCTTCCCATAATCTTTGGTAAACTTTCGATAATACCCGATGAGACCAAAAAACCCTCTCACTCCAGTAACATTCTTAGGGATTGGCCAATCTTTAACACATTGGATCTTGATAGGATCCTTGCTACACCCTCAGCCAAAATAACATGTCCTAAATACTCAATGGTTTGTTGTCCGAATAAGCATTTCTTCTGATTTGCAAAGAATTGATGTTCCATTAATAGCTGTAAAGCTTGTTCCAAGTGTTTGAGGTACTGCTGCCAACTATTGCTATAGAGCAAAATGTCATAAAAAAATACCAACACACTTTTCCTTAGAAATGGTCTAAAAACCGAATTCATAGTAAATTGAAAAGTAGATGGGCCATTCATAAGTCCAAAAGGCATAACTAAGTATTCATAGTGGCCTTCATGAGTCCGAAAGGCTATTTTATGAATATCTTCGGTCTTAATCTGTATTTGGTGAAAATGGGACTTCAAATCAATCTTAGAGAAATACTTGGAACCATGTAATTCATCAATAAGCTCATTGATAGTGGAAATTGGAAATTTATCAGGAATGGTTACCTTGTTCAGTGCACGATAATCTACACATATCCTTCATGAATGATCCTTCTTTTTAACTAGAATTACTGGACTAGAGAAGGGTGTGGTGTTGTTTCTGATTGCACCTACTTCTAGCAATTTCCTGACCTGTTTTTCAATCTCATCCTTATGGTGGTAGGCATAGCTATAAGGACGTACACTCACTAGATTGCTTCTATTAAATAGAGTAATGGCGTGATCATGACCTCGCAAAGGAGGAAGACCCTTTAGTTCTTAGAACACCAATCAGTTTTCATGCAAAACTGAAGTTAATTCCCGAATTTGGTCTGGTGTTAAAGTGGTACTGGTTTCCGAAACAAGCACATTAATCTCTCCCTCTTGCTGTTCATTCTGAAACTCCCTCGCAATGGAATGGAGTGCCCCTTTCAAGGCAGAAATTTGTGGGACTGCTTACAGCCTTGCCCTCTTAAAGTGACTACTTCTTTCCTATGCTCAAAACCCCAACTCACTGTTTTCTGCTTGAAATCTGCCCTCACCTCTCCTAAAGTCTCCAGCCATTCTGCACCCAAAACCAAATCAAATCCCCCCAATTGAAGAATGTAAGCATCAATTAGTAGCTCCACATTTCCTACTATCACCACAAGTCCTTTACACCGACCTTGTGAGAAACATTTTGTTCCATTACCCAATCTCCCCCTATAAGATTCGGTTGGAGTCACATTCAAACCCAAGGTGGCTACTAAGTCTTGCGAAAGGTAATTATGGCTTGCTCCACTATCTAGGAGGAGCAAAATTGGAACTCCATCCAACTTACCCTCAAATTTGAGGGTCTTAGACTGAACAATCTCCCCATATTCGGCTACTTGACAAACCATTTCCCATGCTTCACCAGTCTCGGTCTCCTCGTTGTCTCCCACACTTGAAGGAAGCCCTTCTCCTTCGTCGTCCCCTTCCCAAATCAGTAATCTTAAGTGCTTTTTAGGGCAGACATGGGTAGGGCTATAGTGCTGCCCACATTTAAAACATAACCCTTTAGCTCTTCGGTCCATCATTTCCTGATAAAGAGAGGTTACGAGTCCCCTTCGGTCGTCCCTGGACAGCCCTCTCAATGCTGGGACCTCGTTTAGCTCCACCGGCGGATTGCCCTAGGGGTCGAACCACGTTGGGTCGTAGGCCACCCCAATGGCGACCACCCTTGGTCGGGTTGGTGGACTCGAACCTCTAGACTTCGACGGGTCTCCAACTCGCTATCGGTTTGGTGGACACCTGTGGTGCTAGCTTACGCTCCACTGCTCATGCTGTGGAGATCATCTTGTAGCGGGAAGAAGGATCCAAGGTAAAACCTCCAACCTTATATCTTATCGTAAGCCCCCTAAGAAGAAATCCATATACTGGTCTTCGGGAAGGGGAGGAACCTGGGCCATTAGCATCTCAAAATTTTTTACATATTCGTCCACAGTGCCCTGCTGCGTCAACGTCTTCAACTGAGAAAATGGGTTCCCGATATAGTGATCTCCATACCGATCGAACAAGGCCCTTTTGAAAGTCTCCCAATCCAACTCTGACTTCGACGCTAGTAGAACCTTAAACCAGTGCCACATCATGCCTTCCATGCAAATTTGGGCCAGCTGAGCTCGAAGTTCTAGTGGGGTGCCCTGGATGGTGAAGTACACTTCCTCACGAAAGACCCATCATATTGGGTCGTCTCCTTGGAATGGAGGGAGCTCTACTCTTTTTGCTCGAAGCTGATACTCTTCCGACACCATGGAGGTGACGCCGCTACCTTCCACTGCCGTCTGTACCAACTTCCAACGATCGACGGAGCTTGACCTTGCCTCTGGTGATCGGTGCATAGCCTGAAGCTGGAACCCCTCTCGCATCTCTGCGTGCATCACCGCTAATGCTCGGGAGAGGTCATCGACACCTTTATGTAAGTTTCCCAATTGGACCGTGTGGTCCATTAGCTTCGTCTCTACCGCTGTCATTCGAGCGTCCATTGCTTCTCACTTTTGTGACGCCATTCTCGTTTGCATACACTGGGCCTCTCAATGAAAGCACCAATGATAAGCAAATGGATGAGAATATAGGATTTTTATTGATATTAGCAATAGCCTCGTAGGACAATTACAAGGACTAAGCTACCAGCCAACAATGGCCCCTCAAGCTTTCAGCTGAGACAGTACAAAAAGAATTCAAATGCCCCCCTCTGTGCTACCCCATTCCTATACATACTCTCCCCTCCACTCGATTAGCTTATCTCTCCTCTAACTAATTCTAACAAACTCATTGTCTAACCGTTAGCTGACTCATCCCTTGGGTCACTCTGCACTGCCTTAGTATTTCTCCTGGAATATGTTAACATGGGTTTGTGGCCCATGTTCTGTTCCTTCCTCCTATTTCTCCTAGTGCAAGTCAATATGGGTTTAGGACCCGTATTGCTATCATTATACTTGATATGTTGCAAAGCTTTTTACCACTTCTTGAGATGTGCGTGTCATCCTTGAGCAGGGGTCCTTCTAATTTGCTCTGTCGCACTCTAAGTGAAGACTGAAGCTTAACGAAAGTATAACTGGATAGTTTCCTTCATCAATGATAATCCTGCAATTTTATAACGGCAAATTTGATATAACAATAATAGAGTTAGTATGAAGTGATGGGTTGTGTTATCAAAGAAAGAGAAAGAAGGCACATCAAAGATTGGAAAAAAGGGATCCTTCACTCCGTTATGTCGCGTCTCTGTCAGACGATACCAACAACTCCCAAGGTGGTATCTCAAGAAGTTCACACCCAAATTCACTTCTCCGTTAGGAGCAACAAAATGAATGACCGAGGATTGCCGAAAGCAATGTGAAGCCATTAGCAAACCATAAGGAAACCTGGACAAATAGCTGTCCAACTGAATCGAATGCATTGACCTGCTGTGAGCTCATATGCCTAATATAACTCTTAAAATAGGGACTTCTGTTCCATTATTCCATATACTATCCAAAAAGAAGAATATAAGTCATACCGGAAGAAGAAGAGCAGTAAGAGACATGACATCTCCGATGAGCAGAGAGTTTTCCTCTATACGAGTCGTTCAAGAGTTTACCATATAACCCAAAAGCCAAGCCCTTTTATACCAGAAGATTAATCCAATGAAACCAGAAAACGTAAACAGCTGAACAAACAATAAGAGTAAACCCAGATAATATGGGAGAACAAACAGTGAGAGTAAACCCAGATAATGTAGGGGAAATTATGAAAAAAGCAAGCGCACAAGACCAAAAACACCATCAATTCCCAATGACAAATACGCAGCAAAGAAAGTGCTATGAACAAGAAAACGTGAACAGAAAAATACTAGAGCTTTACGTGCGGATGAAAAAGTTAATCGGAAGATCAAGCCCTTACCAGTGAAAGCCTCCCCCATCCTAACACCCTCTAATCCTTCAAGTCTCCGGGTGTGTTGATGTGAACCATCAAACCCACCTAAAAAAATTGTACAGAATCTACCTTAACCACTATTGTTGTCACCCTTACATCCATAACCCCTCATAGCATTCTCTCCAACAATTCCTTGGTGGGTAGGAAGCCTAACTTCTTGCATTCATTTATACCTGTTCCTCTTCCATTAATTGCTGAGCCGCTCTTTGGTTCAAGAAAATGTAAGCGTGTCCTGAGAGTAGAACTATCTGTAGTAGTTGTAGAAAACACCAAAAGCATCAAAACAAAAGCTGAAGCTAACCCCTCAGATTTCAACAATTGATAGAAATCTCGTAACCAGTTTGGCTCTGGTTAACTCTTTTATAAATTATTATCTCATGCTGATCTCCCAGTTCCGAATCAGCTATTACAGCTAAATAACATGGCTAAAAGTTATATGCTTTAAAGCACCCTAAATTAGTTGCTGCAAATTTAAGAGCTATTCTATGTCGGAAAACCAGAAAACATTTTTGCCAATTGTCTTGCTGTGCCTCCTTGCTCCTTGTCAGAATTTAGACCAAGATTTTCCTGAACTTTCCTCCATGCATTCAAAAGATTTGGAGGAAAAGTCTTCTTGATTGTGCCTATCACTCCTTTTGCTTCCTTCATCTTCTTCTTTGCTACCAATCCCTCTACCAAAACCTTTACTGTGGCAAAATCGGGAATCTTACGCACCCTCACACTTCCCTTAAAAATTTTATACCCTTTCTCGTATTCCCCAATCTTATATAAGCAATGAATCAAAGTCCTAAAACTGAATGCATTTGGTTTACAACTATTTTCATGTAAGCTCTTATAAGCACTCTCAGCCTCCTCCATCCTTCCACTCTTACAATAACTAATCATCAAGTAATTATAAATAATCGCATCAGGTTTCAACCTCAAACTCCCCATTTCCTCCATCAATTCCTTAACTTTCTCAGGCTCCCCACCTTTTGACTGCATGATTTTTACTTTAAAAGCTACAACATCCAGTTCACATCCCTTTTTCACCATCTCATTCCACAACCTCTCTGCTTCTTCACTCTTCCCTTTCTTATAAAACGAACTCACAATAGTAGTAAAACTCATCGCACTCACTTCCACTCCTTTTTCCTTCATTTCCCTCAATCTCTCAACAGCCTTTTCAGGTGTTTCGGCATCGCAATAACTCTTAATCAAAATCCCATAAGAAATCAAATCAGGCAAGATCCCATATTTCGACGAAACATCGTTAAACAAGACAGGAACCTTACTATACAGCTTTGACCAAGTGCAAGTAGACAACAATGCATTGAAAAAAAATCACAGATTGAGAAGTACCCAATTCATCCATTTGCTCAAAAGTCCGAAGGGCGTGATCAAACATACCAGTTTGACCATAGGATCGAATAAGTGTATAGAGAAAAGGCTCTTGCTTGATCTTGAGGTTATTTTTGTGGTCTTCAATTAGGGTTTTGATGTCGGTGAACCGTTGGGACTTGGCGAGTCAGCAGATGGTGAGCTTATGTGCATAACGAGACGACAAAGGAGAGTTATCTTTGCCGGAGGGGGAGGAATAATCTGTAGTGCCTTGTTGGGGTCATATTCGGATTGGAGCTTTGATGTGGCACTGGAGATTGAGATTGTGGAGGTACAGTTGGCAGCGGTGGAGAGGTGGCCATTTTCAGGATGGTTGCTGAGATAGGAATTGGCGGGGTGCGTTCTCAAGGTTTAAGGTGAGCAAGGGAAACACTGGGTACATTGTGATGGAAACTAATGTAGAAGCTTAGAAGATGGAGTTAGAGCTCTGCTAATTTGGCTGAGAGAAGATGGATTCTTAAGAATGAATTTTAGACATGCCATTATAATTAATATTTCAGATTAATTATTATTGCAGTTAACAGACCAAAGTCAAGTTAAAGTTTCAATGATTTTCATAATTACAAAGTTGATAAGTTAAAATCAATTCTTACATCATCCATGGTCGGATATCGAAGGACACATACAAAAACACAATAATTCGGATGAGAAGAAGAGTGAGCAAATGGAATCCATAAAGAATATCAATGGCAGGAAGACTTACTCTTTGCAAATCTATATTGGAAGCTCTACCTATATATCAAATGCAAGCGACTTTGTTCCCCAAGGGCTCTTGCAGTGACATGGATCGAATAATTAGAAGTTTTCTTTAGGGTGGATTTGAAACAGCAAGAGAACCAGCTTTGGTGAAGTGGGAAATTGTTTGTCAACCTAAAAATAGGGGTGGACTTGGCTTGAAGAGAATGTGGGACACCAACATATCCCTGATGCTCAAACTCACTTGGGATTTTATATCGGATGAGCCAAAGTTATGGAAGTGCATAGTTTATGCGAAATATCAAGTTGAGCAAAAAGACCTTCTTCACACAGAATTAAACAAAAAGGGCTCACATATCTGGAAGACACTTCAGAAGTACCTCAATTTCACTCAACAAAGTGTAAGATGGGTCCTAGGCGATGGTAAACGAGTATCGTTCTGGAAGGATGCCTGGACCCTTTCAAACACTCCACTCCTACCTTATGCTTTAAAACCATTATCTCAGGATGAACTAAATAAAAAAACTGATTCCTATGTTTTGTCTACAGGTGGATGGGATTGGAGCGCTCTATCTACTCTACTTCCTGGTGAAAAATTGGAGGAGATTAGAGCTATACTTCCACCATCAGTAGATGCTGGTCGTGACAGGGTTTCATGGAAATGGACATCAAAAGGGAACTTTTCTTGCTCGTCTGCCTATGAAGCTTACTTTATGGACACGTGGAATCCTATAAAAAAGGATTGGAATCTTATCTGGTCTTCGCATATTCCTGAGAAAATCAAGCTGTTCTTGTGGAAAGCAACAAGGGAGGTGCTTTGGACAAACTCAGAACGCAAAAGGAGGGGGATAATGGACAACCCGCAATGCCATTTGTGTGGAGCAAATGAAACTCTCTTACATGTTTTACGTGACTGTTATAGAAGCAGAGTCGTTTAGAAGACTATCAATCTGGCGTTACCACAAGAATTCTGGAATCTCACACCAGGCAATAAGTGAATTTTTACTAACCTAGGTTTATCTAATATGCAAGGGCTGTCAAATTGGAATTGTTGGTTCGCTATAACGAGTTGGAAGCTTTGGCAAACGAGGAACTAGGAAATCTTCCAAGAGCAGGCAACACAAATACACGAGCTTCAAATGTCCATTCAAGCATTAGTCTAGGCAACACAAACAACATTTGAAAGCAACAACACTCAGTCATCTCATGCTCAAGATATAAATCAGAACACACCTTCAAGAGCAGTAGCTGCACAACAACTCCCACACCCTGGGGTTATTATTCATTGTGATGGAGCGGTGGTGAGGCAAACTGGAAAAGCATCCATTGGCGGCTTTCTCTCAACTTAAAGCGGGGGAATGGATCGTCGGGTTCAATAAACCAATTGGCACTAGTGATCCACTCCAGACAGAACTTTGGGCTATTCATACAAGCCTTAAGCTAGCAATGGACAGGGGATTCACTGTCATACACCTGAAGTCAGACTGCAAGGATGCTGTGAATCTACTACAGGACATGTCCGAGAACCAAATGGACTTATCTCTGGTCAGAAAAATCAAGCAACAGTTAAGGAAAATCAATTCTCTCCTATTCTTCTACATATCAAGGGAGGAGAATGGATTAGCTGATCAAATTTCAAAAATGGGTCTCTCAAATGATTTCGTCACGATGCACATTTTAAACACCCCACTGATGAATCAGAACAGGAAACACAACTCAAATGGACACACAAGGGCTAAATTTGCAAGTTATATAGATGGAGCGGATAATAGCATAAATCAAAACAGAAATCTGGAAGCATCGACATCGACAATTGATTCATTACCTGGTACCATGATGGAAGGAAATAGTCACCGGCGAAGGCATCCTCTTCTGGTCACAATGCCCGAACAGCCTTCATCCAGCCACGTAAGATTGGAGATCGGCGAGAAGGAACTTTCAATGGAAGCTTTGTTCTTATCGACTCGAACTGAATTGCCACACGAGCGAAGACATTTTGGAAAAGATGAGGTCTACTTTGACCCACCTGATACTTCTGATGGACACGCCCCTACATATTGTAAAAGGGCAGGCATGTAATTTCAAATGGTGCTATGCACCTTCCCTTGTATTTTAAAAAATAAAATAAAATAAAATCAATTCTTACAACCCAATAAATGAGAAAATATAATATTATAACTTTTCAAATTCAACAACAACAACAGAAGCACTAAGTAGTCCCTGCTTGGCAGAATTTGAAAAGGTCAAATATTACATAGCATTTCATATTGTTTCCAGTCCCTACTCAAATAAATCAGTGGACAAGCTTTTCCCTTTTTCACCTTTTCTTTTCCATTTTTGGCATTTGAACGAGAGCATCAAATATATCCTTTTGATGCAACTCTATGCATAGAGGAAACTTATTGCAACTAGGGATTGCAATCGGTAGGGTTCAGTTCAGATATTACTCTACCTATATCCATATCCATATCCATTGGTTTTTACAAGTTACCACCCATATCCAAATCTATTGGATTGTTTGGGTTTTTGGATATCTATCGGGTTGTATAGCACATAAAAATATAACTTCTAAATAAAAAATATAAAGAGCAGATTTTTGCGAACGCTCCAAATCAAAATTAGTTTAATAATAATAGGTCAAAATTTTGATTTGTATGTCTTAAAAAAACCATAAAATTGGAATAATAAAAATCATAATGTTTAGTGCAAAGACAACATATATTTTTCACAATAAAAAACTGGAACAAAGACTAAAATATCCAAAGCTTCAAATTGTCTTTGCGTGAACTCAACAACATTCAAAACTCCATCTCCATATCATTTGCATTATTATCATCTTATAAGAAAATAAAATATGATGAAAAAGGTGAGGACTGAGGAGTAAAGTGATGATTTTAAAGCTGTTTCTTCCCAGAAAATATTAATATTTTATTATATTTAACCATAAATATTAAAAAACATAAAAATAGAGTTAATAAAAAACGGGTTGGATATGGATATCCATCGGTTCGGGTCATCACTAGACCCATATTCAAATCCATATCCACATCCATTTTTTTAGCATTCATTTAAAATCTATTTTTTAGCCTCCATGTCTATTTTTTCGAGTCGGGTAGTGCAGATATTAATCGGGTTGAAAACCCACCGCTGTCCCTAATTGCAACCAATGTTGTGAATACCGTATCGGATTTAATATCAGATTGAATTTTGGTATGATATTATATTAGTATCAATCGATACCAGATACTATTTCAGGTAATTTTTAAAATCTATAAAAGAGTCTCTGAATTTTTTTTAAATGACAAAATAATCCATTGTCATATTGCACAGTTGTACTATATATTTTTAATTCTGTCTCCAAAAATAATAATAATAAATATTTTTAAAAAAATTTAAAAATTTTACAAAAAAGTCCCTATATTTTTCAAAATTTTTTGTACTGGCCAGTATATGACCGATATTATAGGTATCGGCTGGTACCTGACGAAACAGACTGGTACTGACTGATATTTACATTTAGTACTAAAGACATTGATACTGTTTCGTTTTCTAGCCGGTACGGTACTATTCGGTCAGTACGAAAGGGTATCCACATCCATGATTGCAACCCTGATGCTCCTTAACTTGTAAGATGTTTAATGCAGGTTCATTCGAAATTGGATTAAAATTTTGCCACAGAACGCTCCATCATATTGAAGTGGAAGAAAATTCGAATGGCACCATTAACTCTAGCAAAAAAAATGAATGAAATTCATACCAATCTCGCACAGAGTTCAAAGCTTTATATTAGAAACAACGTTTCTATCAGCTAAAAATAAAACTGCATATCTTTAGACCTTAAATTGAGCGCATCGAAGAAACTTTCATTGGGTTGTTAATTTTTAGTACACATTGAGCTTTGTCAAAACTCACGGGTTTATGAATGTAATTGCTCAGGCTGCTCGTCGACAAATCTAGTAATCAGACTTTGGAATGGCATTGCATCGACAAATATAAGAATAAAATACAAAATGTAATTTCCAGTCGCATTCGACATTTCTCTCTGCATTAATTCTTATAGTGGCATAGAAACACGTTTTGCTTGTATGACTTTTTAATAGCTCCTACGAATTCAAGTACGCTCTTTTCCTGTTATCTGAAGAGCATACAGACAAATATTCTGAAGAAGTAAATCTTTTTCCGGAATCAATCAGCTATTCCACAAGTTTTCCTTTGTATATGCGAGCAGATATGTCATCATCATGGTCGATGACGTCTTCCAAATTAGAAGACTTCGCTTCCTTTCCTCATTGTTCTGATGAATAGTATGATATGAAGTTAACAGGGCTTCCCATCGCCACTCTTTAAAACCCAAAAAGAGCCTTTAGATACACAAATATCTGTCATGACCTGCAAAAGGGTATATTAGCTTTAGCAAACACAAGTATCCAAAATTCTGAACTCCACTTGCAAATAGGAAAGTAAAACCAACAAATGCAACCAAGGAGATGGATCCACTTTTCATCAGCCACTTCCATCGTTCATTAGGAATATAAAAGCCCAAATGTAAGCCCAACTTGTCTACTACCCTTCTTTAAAATCAACTCCAATCCACCAATATCATCAGAAATCTAATCTTGGAATTGCAAAAGTTAAAGGAAAAGCAACTTGCCCATCAGATAATATTGGCGGAAGAGCTTCACAGAAGAAAAACAGTGTAGGCTAACAGAACTTGCAATGATACGAACAATTACAAGGTGCAATTAAAGCTTCTTGATATAAAAGATAAGCCTGTATCACTTAGAGTCTAAAAGACAAATGGGATCAGACCACAATAATACTCAACTGAGCACTTAAAAAATCATTTTGATAATTCAACAACTTAAATTCTTAAATCCTACGCCAATTTCAAGACATCCAAGGCTCACACCAATCAGTTTTCCTAGTTACATCTTGAACAAGAAAGGACTAGGCTCATAATAAAATAAAGGGTAAAAGACAAAAACATCTTCTGTACTTAGAAAATTTTTGTAAAAACTCCTTATCATTTGGCATTTTCGAAAAAAATTCTTCTAGTTTAAACTTATCTAGAACAATCCTCTAGACTTAACTTCTGTAACAAAAACTAACAGAAGTTCTGACATAACAAAGTTAGTCCAGGTGGACCAATCAAAACCAAATGATGTAGGACATTTGACCCAAAATATACCTGACTCGTTTTACATAACCGACCCAACCCAACTCTTAAAATAACCCAACCCACTCTGTAACTAATTCTCCCAATTCATGTTGTCTTCCTGTTTAACCACAAGCCCTAAAATTATTTGGTGGAGGAGGAAGCCACTTTCGTTTCTGGGTTGGGGTTATAAGCAACAAGTAGAAGAGTGGCTCAGCCACCATACGATACCAGGCACAGGCAGTCGCAACAACCACCCAACAAAAGCCAGTTTGCATAATATGCCTTGACCACTTTATAATGTAATCCATAGGCTTGCAAAGCCTGAAATTTGAAAGATTTCCATTATCATTTTTTTTTATCTTATCAAATCCACTATCCCAGCAGAGCCACCAGAAGTTCCACTCTGATTCTTATTTGAAATAGGAGATATCCTTATCAGTAACGTTTAATTACCATCAAGTTTGAGTTCTTTATCTGGACCTGAACCTCATTTTACAGATTCTTCTCTGAAAATTTAATGGTGGTAGCCTTTTCGTATTGTTCATATACATGGTTTCAACAAGGTTAGGGTAAAACTCAAGCATCCCTGTCTCTCAACAATTCTCTCTCACATGCATGTTGTCTCTTAGAGTGGACTTTAATTTACCATTACTATCACAATCACCATCTTCCACCGTTTCCAAAACCACCTAAAGGATCTCCATTGAATTAAATCAAGATTTTGTTGGTGACAACCAAAAATGGAGAAACCAACCTCTACTCTCTTGCTTTGTTCATTCTTGGTAACGGTAACCATGACATTTTCCATGGCTCTTTTACTTCCTGATGGACAGGCTCTTATTTCTCTTCTCTCAGCAAGCTAAGTCATCCTTTTCAGTTCGCTCTTCTTGGGATCCTTCAAGCTCAATTCCTCATTCACAGCATGGCATTACTTGTTCTCCACAAAGTAGAGTTATTTCTCTTTCCCTTCCAAACACATTCCTCAATTTATCTTCATTATGTTCACAACTTTCTTCTCTTTCATATCTACAACTTCTCAATCTCTCCTCTGCTAATATTTCTGGTACAATCCCTCCTTCCTTTGGCCAACTTATCCATCTTAGGTTTTTAGACCTCTCCTCGTACTCTGTTCCAGGTCATATTCCACAAGAACTCAGTGGCCTATCCTCACTTCAGTTTCTATATTTGAATACTAATAGATTATCTGGCAGAATACCTCCACAAATTGCTAATCTCTCTTCTTTACAAGTTCTATGCCTTCTCAATGGTTCAATACCATCTCAGTTGGGTTCTTTGGTCTCTCTCCAACAATTACAAGTTAGTGGCAATCCTTGTATGATTATAGAGCATCAATTGTGATAATTTTTGGGCCTGTGGTTAAAAAGGAAGAGAACGTGCATAAGGGGAATTAGTTTACAAGGTGTGTTGGATTATTTTACGGGTCAGGTCGGATTGGTTGAGTGAAACAGGTCAGGTATACTTTGAGTTAGTGTTCCATGTCAGCTAGTTTTGATTGGTCCATATAGACCAACATTGTCATGTCAAAACTTCTATTAGTTTTTTTTTAATGGAAGTCAACTCTAAAGGGTTTTTTTCGACAAGTTCAAATCAGAGAGACTTTTTTTCGAAAATTCCAAACAATGGGGAGTTTTCCTAAAATTTCCCCAAGTACAGGAGGTTATTGTCTTTTACCCTAAAATAAATTATGGCTTTCTTTTGCCTAATTACATGTTTGTAATTGCTAAATCTTAATGCTAGTAAAGCCATTAATACGTAGAAACTTTAGATTTCCTAAACCATTTCAACCTTTAGCAGTTCAAAAGTTGTAAGCCTTTAGACACTACTTTTGTTTGCTATAAGAAAGCTCCTGTACCTATCGAATTTAGAGCGATTGACATCTACTCCCTGCCCTCCAACACTTGTAAATTTCAAACAATAATATGCCACTAACCCTTGGCCAGCAACGTAACAAGTTATGTTCTCCAACCTCAATGGCGCACAGATTACTAACCTTGTTATATTCATTATTAGCAACATCCCTTCTAAGGGCAAGCTTGGCAGCTTCAAGGATATCGGCCTTCTTAATCTTTGCATCAGGTCCCCTTGCGAGTAGAAGATCAATTACCACTTTCCTACAATGAAAGAGAAATTCTGAGAAGAATAGAAGGGCAATAATATGATTAATGGTTTTTAATTGGTATATATACTCCTTGGTGACCATCAGATGAACCTACGAGTAAGAAAAAAATCATAGTTACCTCAAGGAATCATATTCTGGGTGATCTGGTGATGACTTCAAAACATAAGAACCATGAACAAATGTTGCAACTTCACTTATGACTTCTTTCAGCTCCTCTGGAGGAGCATCAGCACCAGATGCTGCAGCAATTGTCATTCTAGGATCAGCCTTTGGAAGTGTAGACTGAGCAATAGCTAGATCCCGCAAACCTTGACAAATCAATTCAAAGCTGCCAGGAAATTTATGTAACTTAAGAAGGATGTATTACCAATAAAAAAGGAACAATTAGGATAGTAACTCCCATCAATCTACAAAATCACTGTGATAAAAGAACACTATTCAACTCACAACCCCAAGAAAGGCTTTCTAGGACAAATAAAATTTGATCAAGTAGGGAGTCACAGATAAAATTTGATCAAGTAGGGAGTCACAGATGAAATTTGATCAAGAAGGGAGATTGTGACTCTGTTAACCTAGGGGACGTTGGTATTTTTTCCTACCAATTGGGGCCCTCCCTTCACCACCCTGGCCTAAGCAACGGGCAGATTGGATAGGTTTGCAACTCGGTTTTGGCGTTTGGCTCTGTCTACACAATTGGGCATTGGTCCTAGAACCAAATGAGCACATCAATATGAACTTCAGGTTTTGGCCCGAAACAACGGGAATTTTAGACTTAAGTATCAAATACATAGAAAAGGGGCTCCTATTTGAACATCAATCAATCAATGTAACAATCTCTGATCTCCTACTCTCTTTCTCCCTGTCTCTCTTCTTCCCTCCTCTATCTTACAATCTCTGATCTCCTACTCTCTTTCTCCCTATCTCTCTTCTTCCCTCCTCTTATCTTTATCTCTTCAATGTCATTTCCTCTTTCTCAGCCTCTACCTCCTTAATCCTTTTCCTCCTCTCACTCCTATCTTTCATTCTCCTAATGATCCCCCTCTACTATTCTGCATCCTTCTTTCGGTCCCTGATCCATCATTCCCTGATAAGACACAGATGGACCTCGCATTGCTGCAGCGCATCCTGTTTATCCCAAAAATCCCACGAAAATAAAGTCCCTAGTCTTCACAGCTTACTGCTTTGACGTGCATCCTATGAAGTGATTATTGTTTTGATGGGATCACTTCAACCAAGACAACAGATGTAATTCCAAAAGTTTCAAGAGTGGTTTCCCCCATGACAATTCTAAAACTAATCAATAAGCTGACCTCTCTGATCAAGCAAGTTAGCTAACCATCTCACAATTCAACTACTAACTATGACCTAAACAAGTTGCATCCCCAAATTAAAGAGAAATCGCAAGAAGAGCAATTATCATAAATCCTCAATTTTAGAGATCTGAAATTAATTCAACAGGAACACTGTGTCCCTTGAACCAAACTATGCATTCTGACAAATTGGCAGATTAGTTAAAGACAGTAGCATACTTTATGATTGCTTCATCATCAGTAAAACCTGCAGTAAAGCCAGAATGCATACCTGCAAACTTTATGGTTTTGGAATACTTTTGGGAGAGCCTTTAAAAGAGCTTCTCGTGTTTCACCTGTTATGCTCTTCTTCTTGAATGTTCCACTTGTACCCTTAATTATGTTTTTCTCAGGATGCAGTAATCTTACTTGATTGTGAACAACAGTAGGCATCGTCATCACATTTTTCTTTCCAGGCCCAGTTTTTTCCGAATTTTTTAAAGCATTTAACATTTTCTCTGTTTCTTCCCAAGATTTTGTTTGCTCCTTAAGAATTTCAGGATACAGTTTTAAGAATGGCGTATCAGGCTTTTCTTTAAATTTCCATTCCTTAGTAGAAACTTCAACCGCAAAACTATTCAGAAACTTCTTCATCTCTCCTCTAAACTTTGTCGAGACATCAAGTGTTGAACAGTCAACAACCAGATTCTTGCTAAATAGAAGAAGAACATAATCTCTTGCGGCGGTTACCATGCCATGTTGATTTGGGAAAAGCAAAGAACTTTTCGGAGTCCAAAGTCCTTGCACCAGTCTTCCATGATTGGTAAGGATTGCTAAAACATCTTGAATAGTGTCATCAGGAGCAAAGTGCTTAAGAGCATCAAACCGTTGGACTGGAGGGCCCTATAAAAGCCTCCAAATTTATGATACCAAGGAAAGTAAATGGAATAAACAGGTATTCCACATAATAGTAAAAAGTGAAACGCAAAAAAGTGACTATCAAATAACGGCTGTATGGTTTCTGTCAAAAATGAAAAATGAGAAAAAACAACTCTAGCATGCCTCGCCTCAGAGTTCAACTGCATATAAATATACAAAGCAGTGACTTCTCGATGGCAAACTTAAAGACAAGATAAGCCCTTGTTATGTAGCAGTAGTAATACAGTCGGACATATATTTCAAGCTGCAATTCTGGCGTCAGCATTTATTTACTGAAATTCAATCTTTTAAAGTTATTAGGCGCGAATGATGAGATGAGATCTTTAAGTTCTAGAAAAAAGAAAAGAGGATTGTTAACAGAAACTTGATCCTAGCACACGGATGAATTTAGACAGAACATCTGCATAAATTCACATGTTATAAATGGCTCCACCAAAATGATTTATGTGTTACAAAGATGAGCACACAAACATGCAAGAGATGCAAATATATATCTGCATGTGCTTGCCTAGTGATTCTAAACTTCCAATCACCATTAGATTAACACCTTAAAACACATATTTGACGCCTGAACATGAACAAACCTCTGAAAGGAGTCTCTTAAAACGCTCTTCCAATGGCAGTGAGAGCAAAAACCTGGAACCATGCATGTAAATATATGTCAGCAGCATGAGGATGAAAACTGGGCACCTTATTCAGATGAGCGCATTGGAGCCTAAACAAGAACAGAAAATAATAAAAACATCCATAGACATAATGAAAATGAAGGTTAAAGAAGGCTTGCTTATCCACTCATCAAGATTCTCAGGGCATTCCTAGCCAACAATATATATATTTTTTTAAAATTTTCTTTGTCTGAAAATAGGTTTGCTTTGCTTCACGTATGAGAATTTCTACCAATTCTTCTTTTGTTCATCAAGGCTCACCCTAATCTCTGCCAAGATGCCAGAACAATCATTCAATGTATCTAGAGCAAATACAATAAACCCCTACAAAATCAAGATGACGAATGGTGAAAAGCGCAAGGTCAGAGGTAGGCATAAAATTCTGCATCCCAGTCTCCACATCCATATTAGTGTTGTTTAGGGACTTTCAAAACTACACAATGAAGGAACCTCTACTTCTCTCTTGCTGGACTTGTATCAAGACGCAAATTTTCCTCCCACTTTCTTGTAAACTTTTTCAGGCCAAAATGTGCAAAATAGAATCCAAATTTCAAGTCATCATACCTATACAAGCCAATCCTAGTGAAGACAGGAGCATTAATAGCCCCATTTCTGAATTAATATGAACATTTTTACTTTACACATGTCATTTCAATTTTGAGAATAATAAATCTTTATTTGATATTTAATCATTATGGTCCACAACCATTTGGTTACCTGTGGTTTGAAGGTATTGCATAAACATATTAATTCATACATTTCCATGCATGAAGCATCTATATTTTTATAGCCTATATGGGAGTGCATTCTTACAATCACATTACCAAAACATGATGAAGAATATTCAAGAACTAAAAGCATGTATTCACCTCCTTGAAGGACCTTTTGTTTTTGTAGTGACATCAGATGCTCCAGGGCATAAAGAACTCATATAGTCGTACCTTAAAATTACATGAGATCCAATAATCAGAACTTGATGAAACTATTTGAAAATATTTCGGCTGAGGTATCTAAATTTGAAACAGAAAACCGAAATATATCTCACGGGTTCATGGCAAACTCTATCTGACAACTTTCTTGTGCTACCATTCTCTGCAAGTATCTGGTTGAGAACTCACTCTTGGAGCTATGGAATTTAAGTGGAATCCAACACTGAATAAAAATGAGATATCCTCAAAATTTAATGATCCTACCTCCCAAATCTACTAAAACATACTTCATGATAAAGGAAAAGTCAAAAACGCTATACCACAACCAGACAACCCTATATCAGCTAGTAAAAAACACATACCTCAGCCTCTGTTTTTTGCTCTGTTGCAGATTCCATGTGCTTGTTCTGCAACACAAGAAAGAAAAAGGATTTGTTACTTGGGCCAATACCTTTCAAAATAAGCAACATTCGGCTAAAAACCATTTCGTGTCAAGCATCAATTACTCTAGGCTAGGTAGCAGGTGTGCTAAATATAAGAAGTAAAGCTTTATTAACCTTCCAGTAAAACGACAGCACCAATAATGACATTGGATGAGGCTTTGTCGAAATCGAACTACTTATATGATAATAAGTTGTTAACAGGCTCCGTGTGTACGGGTGTGCATGTGTGTGTGAATGAGTCTGTCCGTTCATTTGATTGTGTGTGTGTGAGAGAGAGTGTTAGCGTGTGTGTGTGTGTGAGAGAGAGAGAACCTGCTTTTTTGATAAGCTAACAGCTTTGCCCTCACCAGAATCTTCCACTTTAACAGTAGCTTCTCCGTCAGAAATGAAATTGCCCTTCTTTTTTGAGTCACTCGGTTTTAGAT
The DNA here is from genome assembly GCA_027563885.1 of Erythroxylum longipes. Classification (NCBI taxonomy): domain Eukaryota; kingdom Viridiplantae; phylum Streptophyta; class Magnoliopsida; order Malpighiales; family Erythroxylaceae; genus Erythroxylum; species Erythroxylum longipes. The sequence goes on along the minus strand of JAOQMS010000180.1, from coordinate 7,189,924 downwards.
GGTCCATTGATGGCCTCAGCTGCACCACTGTATGAATAGGATTTAGGTATAACTGCAAGATTAGAAACAAAAATGAAAAGAAAAGAAAAGGAGAAAGCCATTTAGAACATTTTTTTAAAGTTAGAAAATTTTTTTTTGATAGGTGGAAAACTGATTTAGAATAACATGATGCTGGAAAAGCAATGATGGTGTTATTGCATTTTGCACCATAACAGCAAGAAAAATTGACAACACAAAACAATAAGCATACTACCTTCATGTTGGCTTCAAGTTTCAGCCAAATTGATTACAACACATTGGGTATGAAAAAATGCAGAAAAAGAGCACAAGAAATCAATACCCTATTGCCGATCAGGACCCCGACAGCATAGCCAGTACAACGAGGTGGCTGCCATGTAGTAGACAAAGTCTAGAGAACAAGAAACAATATCAGGCTCCTTTGCAAGGCATATACAATTTTTAAGAAAAAAATTTAATAGTTTTGAAGTTTTTTTCTAGGATGGAAGTCCCTTATGTATAGACGAAAAGTCTCTCTCTCATATGAGAAAGCTACAGTGATCAACTAGTACTACTTGCACTAAGTTCCAAGAAGTAGGCTAATAAATTTATATTTCAATTCCAAAAACTCAGAAGCCAGGTTTTGGCAAATTGATTGATTTTCCAATATTAGGTTTTGCAAGGCACCTGGCTTAATGAATCATTGACAAAATCTCTTATGTTATCATGCACTAGAGAAGTTCACTGCGCCTTTCAGATTCCTATTTGAAAACCCTATTCCAAAATAGCTTAACATGTAAATCAATTAATTAAGAGCTAACGCCTGCCCCCTTTACTTTCCCATTGTCTATTAGAAAAGAAACCAAGTTTGGCACACTCATAAACTCCTGATTGGCATCAAATACAGAAGCAAACCTGCTTTGTCATATCAAGTTTACTGGCAATACCAGAATCCCAATTTGTAGAATCATCAATGCCCAAATCAACCTCAACCTCCACAGTTGCAGGTTTCACTCTAACCTGCATAAGGTGGAAAAAAAAATGAAAAGACTTTTTTCCCACTGCCCACTAAGGAAATACAATCAACAAAGAGAAGAAAAGAAGATAAGAAATCACCTCTTTACAACGTCCATCCAGGTCATAGGGTCTCCAACAAGGCCTCAAAGGATATTGCATGACATATAGCTAAAACAATTTTGGAAAAGATTAGCTGATGTCACATATCAATGTACAGCAAGTAATCGACAGGCAATGCAAGTATAACGAAAATTAAAAACCCCTAATCTTAATATGAATGTTCCAAGAAAGTCTTTTACTTAGAAACTTTGTTTTAATTGATTTTTTCTTATATGGATTCATCTATTTTTCATTTTTCCCTTTTTTCTTTCTGTTCTTCCTATTTAAAAGTAAGCAGGAAAATAATAGTAAAAAATAATATTTACAACAGTTGAATGTAATTAACATGAAATTGAAACAATATATTCCTGATTAGTAATATTTTCAAAACATAGAAAAGAGAACAATAATCAATTACAAAGAAGAAAACACCCAACTATACTTCGAAATAGTCGTGCATTCAAGACCAAATATCAGCATCTTGCGTGTGAGAGTATTAACAGAGGTAACCTGAGTATTCTGGTCTACAGATGGAGTGAAGAAGACGTCAATTTCGCGAACAATCATATCCTCTTCTTCTTCTTCCATAACTTTTTCATCTTTATCTATTTCCATCGCGTCATCATGGTTGGAACTCATCGCCGCCTCAGTTTCCAGTTTCACTGAGCCATTAGAGGCCACAGTCTCTGTCTTTGCTATACCAACAACTTTAGCTTCATCTTCACTTGTAAAGAGTATTTTTTGATCACCTGTCTCTGTTTTCGGAGGCGGAACTGACGGTTTTGGTTCCGGTTTGGGTTGCAATTGCGGTTTTAATCTGGAGGATTTCGGCGCGAACCGGGTGACTCGTGAAGGAACCTGACTCGGTCCGTCTAGGTCGTCTAAGTCCATAGGTGTCTCTGTTAGTTATTCTCTCTCCAGAGATCGCTCCGCCGAAATCAAGTGGTTTATCGGGAGGAGACGCAGTGGAGCTGGAGAGCAGGAGACAGAGCGAAGGAGAGGGCGTTAAATTCGTGAGAATGTGTACACATTATATAAGATCATGACGCATGACGATGTCGTTTAATTTATATGATTGGGGCCGGGATTTGGGCTTCTGGAGACCTATTTTTACATGGAAATTTGACGATGGTTCCATTTAGGCCCACTAAACGAGCAACTATTATCAACTTGTAATTAGTCCTTTTTAATAGAACTCGGAATTGTTTTGTAAATGCATAGAATCCATGAATATACCAGTAACACTAGGCCTTATGCCTCTATGATTTGTTCATCTACTCCAAAATTGTGGCCTATGCAGAAGTTGTCGGGGATACTCAAAAAGATCATAAAAATAATGTTTGTTATGTTGCATTAGCACTATATAAGTTTGAAATATCGAAAAAGGGAGCCCCATCTCCAAGTCAATACAAGTGAAGATGGATTTTGCAGAAAGCTGCCTTTTTGGTTATGTGTCGACATTGTGCAAGTTCAAGCCTCTAGTTCAAATTCTCTGTATCCAATGCCTTGTTTCAACGTTATTTTGTACATAAAATGACATTATTTTATGTCTGTTACATCCTAAAGACGTCATTTTTTCGCTGGTTGAAACAGAATATTATATACAGAAGATTTGACGCTCCGGTCCAATATTAATGCTCAAACTTATCAATGGTCACAAGACAACTAAAGAGAACCTAATAAAAAATTTATAGTTTTTGTGCTTTGACTTTCCCACGTAGAGAATGAGTCTTAGTATTTTTTAAAAAACGAGGGTTAAGACAAAATTAATAAGACCTTTTTCTAAAAGCAACTAGTCGAGGAGATGAGGAGATACTGTGAAAGGAAATCAACGCAAGGCGCTGCAAGTAGTAGTTGTAGACTGGTTCCAACTAGTTACCAACTCCTTAAACTTGTTTGATTGAAAGATACTCCAAAAGAGTCATCATTAAGCTTAGGGATGGCAAAAAGATACTCTAAAATGGTATCATTTTGAAATTTTTTAGCTTAAAAAAATAAATGGCAGCTTGCTCACCCGTGGCTCGGCGGGCCGTAGCCCTACCCACGGGTCAGGCCGTGGCTTGACCTATTTCGGTCCTCCCGAGTCACGAGTTGGCCCACAGGCCGGCCTAGGCCTCAGCCTAATCCATCGATATGCCTAATTAAGCTTTTGACATCATCGTAGGGTTTAATAAAGTATTTATCTTATAAAATCATTGATACAAGTAGGAATGTCAAAGTCGGCCTGGCCCAATTCGGGTCCACCATTGTCAGACCTGCAGGCCGCCGGCTGACCATGGGAGGGTAGCTGGCTGGCCCAGCTTGACCCGTAGCTCCAACATTACTTTCAAAACGATGTCGTTTTGAAAGTTTTTTATTTAAAAAAACGAAGGATAGGCCGGTTCGGCCCGCCCTGCCTATGGCCCTTCTGGCCATAGCCTAGGCCACGGGCCAAACAAGCCACTGACTGACCCATTCCGACCTGTCGGGCTACAGGTTAGGCTAAGGCAGCTCGGGCCCAGGTCGGCCTAATGACATCCCTAGATACAAGTATTTATTTATTTGCTTAATACATTAATTCAATTATTTTATACGCAATTGGATACATAAGCATGTTGTCATTGGACTGTAACGTGTACTATTGTGAAGCTAGTACCTATGACTCGTGCTAGGAACTTTCTATCTTTATGTTTTCTTTTACCACAAAAGATTGATGACACTTAATTTGATTTTGCAAAATTCAAGAGTAGTAGAAAATAAAGAACACAGAATTTACTTGGTTTGATAGCTTATTTGCCATCTACATCCAAGAATCTCACGATGGTGGTTTCACTAGCTTCAATGAAAGAAATTGTTATAAGAGACGGAGTGTTTAAAAAAAAACACTTGTAAGAGTTCTCAAAAACTCTCTAGTACTCTTCAGTAAATACTTTAGCAACTCTCTAACTCTATTCTTTCTTAATCAGAAAAATGATGTGTGTGTATTTGTGTGACTCTAATTCGATGTATTTATAGAGCAGATGAAGCTATATGTGTTCTGTTTAATAAGTCCACACCCTTTAGTTCTTCTGCATGTGCTTCTCACGTGCCTTCTCACATACCTAGATAGACTTCTCTTCTTCGATTTCTCTCAGACACAACTCACACACTCACAAACACCTAACCCTAAATCCCCAAATTGTGTCAGATTGATGAATATGCGTTGAGTGTTGATGGAGAAATTGTGAATATCTTCACATTTATTCCCTCCTTCTCCATTAATCTTCATGCTGTTCATCGATTTGTAAGAGATTTAGAAACCAAACCCTAGTTTTCACCGCAATCGTGAGATCAAAAGTGGGTCTTCGACGATTGTCATCTTCAAGGGGCTTCACTTATATGTTGATAGTCTATACAAAAAGTGAACTTCTTTGGAGTGACAATCTTCGTTCCAAAGTCCGAGGGGTTTGTGTCACCAACTATTTTCTTCAGAGTGAACAATCTTTGTGAGATTCTGTCTCTGATGAAGTGGAGCCCCAAATCGATATGCTTAGATCTCTCGTGCAGAACTGGGCCTTTACTTGTAACATCCCCTCACTTATGGGAAGGACATTTTGGTCATTTTGGTAAATTGGAATGGGTTAGGAGTATTTTAAAGTGTTTTTGACATATTCATGCATTCATATA